>JAQISU010001235.1:3550000-3552500 GCA_029339505.1 Unio delphinus | reverse complement strand
GTATGTATCTTTGTATGTATGTATGTATGTATGTATGTATGTATGTATGTATGTATGTATGTATGTATGTATGTATGTATGTATGTATGTGTGTGTGTGTGTGTGTGTGTGTGTTTAAGTGCGTGCATGCTTGCTTGCGTGCGTGCGTGCGTTTGTGATGTATGTATGTATGTATGTATGTATGTATGTATGTATGTATGTATGTATGTATGTATGTATCTACCTTATTTTCTATCTATCTATCTATCTATCTATCTATCTATCTATCTATCTATCTATCTATCTATCTATCTATCTATCTATCTATCTGCGATAAATCCGAAGATATATCAGATAAGTGTTTAGATTTATTTTTTGATATATAGTTAAGAACCAATAAACTGTATATATTTTGAAATTGTGGAAATCTTGAAGAATCACAAGAAAAAAATCATTGTGTCTAGACCAACATTTACAAGTTGACAGCTTGAAATATAAGTATTGGCGAGAGTCCAACTTTGACATCAAAGATTTTAAGGAAACGAATCAGGTTAATCTGGATAAAGTGACAAAAATGTAATTACTTAGAAACTGAAAACATAAACCTACAATGAAACTTGAGCTTTATAATTTTCATAATATGTTGACTTGTCCGAAACGTACTTTGTTTACGGCATACACTAAATAAGCAATTTTTATCATTGTGAAATTCAGTTCTAAATAAGTTAGTTTATATCCTTATTGTGTGTAGTTTAAGAATCTCCTGGAAATCCATACACATAACACCTTTTAGATTCAGTTCATGTTTTCAACCTTAAACAGACATGGAACCAACGCGCTTTACAACATATATAATGTTATGGCTACACTACAGAAAAACAAACAACAGAAACCATGAAATCAGAAAAAATAAAAACATGTTGAAAACATATACGATACAATATTATTAGGCGTCTACGTTTGTTACTGCAGTTGAAAAAATACATTGCATGGGAAGGCCATACTAGAGTCAAATATGTATGAAACAGAGACAAAAAACATACAACAAGCATAGTCGACAAACGGAAAGATATTTAGTGAGTTGAAAATATATGTAAACAAATGTTCTCCCACATTTATTTAGCTTGTTTGTAGTCTGAACAAGAAATGCGTTTTCTTACCACATTAACAATCCGAAATGTGTCTTAACGTTGGATTAACAGCCACATGGTTTTCATATTGTCTCATTTCGCTACCATGTTGGAATGATTAACACCTCTCCAACAAGTGAATAAGGTAGCATAAGATATTCATCTGCTAGGGCAAAATAATATTTTTTTAATTTCTTTTATCACGAGAAAGTAAAGAATACATGTTTAGCCAAATCCTTCATACATTTATTAATTTTAATTTTTCGCATATTCTGTATTATGGTGTTTCTGTCTTGGCTAGAAATATCCGCGCAAAACTTTAAACTGTTAATACAGGAACAAACTAATTATCAGCTTATTCTATTAATTTTAATTATGAATTGAACGTAGTCAACAAATGATGGCAACTAATTAGGCACGGATCTCCACAAACTTTAACAAACACACCTTCAAACGAATGTTGTTTTTTTTTAAAATATAACAATTTCATTCAGGCAATATAAAGAGTTATACTGCAATAAAATCTCCGGTGACCCTGATATAATTTTACATTCTGTAATGTATATGTACCATTTGAAAGTATGGATCATTTTGTTCAATTGGGATTAGTACATTATTGCCTTGATAGCAATTCTTTAAATTGCAGTCAGAATGTACATAAAGAGAGTATGTTAAATAGGTAAATTTATAGCAAGAGTGTCTGATCAGGTCTATTCAGATTTGTCTCAATCCATTTAACATTAGCGAAAAAATAAAAATGAAATGTATAATAAATATACTTTTACTGAGCGATATATATTCAATAGACCTTTCTATATCACGCAGCATGGAAGTTATAATTCAATAGCAAATAGCAGTTTAACTAAATTATGCTCTTTCCCATTAACAACAATGCTACTTTCAATCGTAATTGTATTGTATAATCAAAGCTATGATTGCTTTTACTGAAACTATTTATATCTCGTTCTCAAGGTGACTGTTCCAAACATACATCATGGAATTCAATGTGGTTGTCATTCAGTGGCTATAGCTAAAATATTATGAAGCAAACAAATACGAGGAATATTCATACATAGTTTTTCTCATTATATTGATATTTGGCCAGGTTAAATGGTAATATAACTATACAGACAAGTACTAACAAAAGTCAACAGTAAACGACGATGATACGATTATGCACCGTAGAGACATTTGATCCAAATTTGATACCCCTAGATCAATTTTTTCAACATGTATATATATATATATATATATATATATATATATATATATATATATATATATATATATATATATATATATATATATATATATATATATATATATATATATATATATATATAAATGCATGTATATATTAACTGTTGCTTCCATGTGAGGCAAACTATACA
>JAQISU010001235.1:3542500-3545000 GCA_029339505.1 Unio delphinus | reverse complement strand
TTCTGTATTATGGTGTTTCTGTCTTGGCTAGAAATATCCGCGCAAAACTTTAAACTGTTAATACAGGAACAAACTAATTATCAGCTTATTCTATTAATTTTAATTATGAATTGAACGTAGTCAACAAATGATGGCAACTAATTAGGCACGGATCTCCACAAACTTTAACAAACACACCTTCAAACGAATGTTGTTTTTTTTAAAAATATAACAATTTCATTCAGGCAATATAAAGAGTTATACTGCAATAAAATCTCCGGTGACCCTGATATAATTTTACATTCTGTAATGTATATGTACCATTTGAAAGTATGGATCATTTTGTTCAATTGGGATTAGTACATTATTGCCTTGATAGCAATTCTTTAAATTGCAGTCAGAATGTACATAAAGAGAGTATGTTAAATAGGTAAATTTATAGCAAGAGTGTCTGATCAGGTCTATTCAGATTTGTCTCAATCCATTTAACATTAGCGAAAAAATAAAAATGAAATGTATAATAAATATACTTTTACTGAGCGATATATATTCAATAGACCTTTCTATATCACGCAGCATGGAAGTTATAATTCAATAGCAAATAGCAGTTTAACTAAATTATGCTCTTTCCCATTAACAACAATGCTACTTTCAATCGTAATTGTATTGTATAATCAAAGCTATGATTGCTTTTACTGAAACTATTTATATCTCGTTCTCAAGGTGACTGTTCCAAACATACATCATGGAATTCAATGTGGTTGTCATTCAGTGGCTATAGCTAAAATATTATGAAGCAAACAAATACGAGGAATATTCATACATAGTTTTTCTCATTATATTGATATTTGGCCAGGTTAAATGGTAATATAACTATACAGACAAGTACTAACAAAAGTCAACAGTAAACGACGATGATACGATTATGCACCGTAGAGACATTTGATCCAAATTTGATACCCCTAGATCAATTTTTTCAACATGTATATATATATATATATATATATATATATATATATATATATATATATATATATATAAATGCATGTATATATTAACTGTTGCTTCCATGTGAGGCAAACTATACAAGAATCATCTTTCTATCGATCCTGGTAAAGAACGTAATCCTCTATCAAGCTTAAGGGCTAATCCCATGTTTTAGTTCAGTTAAATCATTTATTACATTTGGTTCCACACTGGAATTATTTATATTATCACAATTAATACTCATCACGATAATTTTATATGATCGAAAAAAATAAATGCATGTTATATGTATTGTTTAATGAATTTATTGTGTTTACCTCAAAAGCTAGTTATATCTGCTGGTACTTCCGTCTGCGTTGATATCGGAATACGATATAGGAACGCTAATTAAATATATAATTTTCTGAAATTGCTTTTCTATTTCGTAAAATCGTAAAATAGTTCCATCTACGTTGTAATTGTTCCACCTATATGAACGGCAATGGTAATTTAACTGATACAAAGTTTAGACAAAAATGTTTTATCATTCCTTAGGTTTTACGGTGTATATTCATCAAATATGCATCTAAAGTTATAGTGCAATCTGTAACATAGATAATTTCTCCGTTTTATTTACTTTTTTTCCAATCGTTTTTACTTTTGATTTTACTTTGCATAGTGTCATGTTCAAATAAAGTTTTCAATGAATACCTTCTTAAATTTGCCTATTATTTTCAACTGAATGGATATTATTTTCGCGGGCAATATACAGCGAAAGATGCATGTCGAGTACAAACTGTCTCCCAACGTTACACTTTGTGTTCAAACTTGGACGACCCACAACGTATTATAGATGAAGTGATATTCCATTTGCAAGGCGGGTCAGGTGTAGCAAGAAATAATGACCAATATATACATAAACCAAATTACCGTCGTAATCAACACAGCAGGATTTATACCTAACAAGCTGATCAAGGTAACAGTTGAAATATACTGAATTTTGCATCAGGCTTAGAGTATTCATTAGCAGTAACATCAATTATGGTGACGGTGTCATTAATAACAAGATATAGTACTGTTGTAAAAGAGTGACGACGGATGAAATCTAAAATCATTAGAACCAGAAATAAAACTGAGATCGTAGTAGTAACATGTAACTCATTCTAGAGAAATATATGGGACTCAGTAGCTCAACTGTTAAGGAGCAGAACTCGTAATCAATCTGTTTCGGATTCAGTACCCGTCTATAGTATTCTTGGCAGTGTAATTAAGTAAACCCGTGTAAATGGTAAAATTAATTTTAAGTCCAAGATATGATATAGATAATAATGTTTTGTCGTTATGTTACCGGAAAAGAAAATCATTATGATTTCAATACAACTATCACTCTTGCGTTCCTCGTCATAATATCTGATTTGATTCCCTAACATTTTTAAGTAAGACATTATTATTAGGAATAGTATTAGTATTGTTATTATTATTATTATTATCTATCTACATCACACATACATATGTATAACTCTTGTCCTTTCCACATTATCATCATCACCGTTCC
>JAQISU010001235.1:3110000-3537500 GCA_029339505.1 Unio delphinus | reverse complement strand
TTTTCACAGCATCAATATCCTGTTTGATCACTAAGTGCAGTTATTTTATTTGAGTTCATATCGTGGGGACCTGTCATTGTATGACCGGATTTTTCACTCGATTGTTGACATTCTCTATCACAGTTGGCAAAAATACTCCGGGTCGTATTTTACCAGTGGAATCAAACACCGCTAGTGAATTTTCAGTTACTCCATTTATTTTAACAAAAATATCATTCAGGGAAACATCAATTGTTTTTAATTCCCCTTGTTTGTCTTGAAATACTACCATTTCGTTTGCATCCACACCTGCGAGGTTTAACATCTCGGATATTTTTTCTTCGTATATTTTTTTTTACATCTTGGTTGCAGATATCCCCCAAGTGGTTATTTTCAGGCTTGAAAGAGATCTTCCCCAAATATCAATCATTGTGTGATCAACCATTATATTTTAAGATCTCTCTAAAAAGCGATTACTCGTATATTCGTGTTAGGTTTTATAGGGTGGTTTACTTGATGATGATATCGCGCTAAGTACATTTAATATCTGCTGGCCGCATATTGGTGGGTCGGCTATTTTGTCTGTTGATAGCGTGGATTACCGGCGAGGAATTTTAATTGATGTATATATCGCATAAATTCCTTAGGTGGCGCTAACCCATATGAATCAAAATGAACAATTACACGCGGATCAATCGCGTATGCAACCCAGTGAGTTCCAGGTCGGGTGCTGTTATCTAGATTAATGATACCGGTTTCAGTGCAGTTTGGTTGTTGCGGTAATTGATCTCGCTTAAAAGCACATCTAAAATTTTTTATTGCTAATTTTCGAGCAGTGTCGAGGAAATCAAAATTTGACAGCGGAGCTAGTAAACCGTACTCGGTAGTTTCAGGCTTTTTCCGCTGTACCACAAATTCGGAGTTCCTGGTATTATTAGACCCTTTTTTCTTGACTGTTCGTTTCTTTTATTTGTATTTACTTCCAGTCGCCTTCTTTAGTGCCATCCCAGCGGAGGTATCCACGGCGCCAAGGGCGGCAGCGTTCGCGACTGCGGGGGAGACGGCGGAAATTAGCGGTGGTAACGCAGCGAAAAGTGGAAATATATCATTTTATTTTATCATGTCTTTGATCGCGGACGCAGAGAGAGCGACCTGAACACCTTTTTTATCTTTGCTATGCTGCATCATTGAAATACTTAATCTGACGAGCTGTCAGACATAGTTTATTCTGACCACCAGACATTTGATTGTGTTTTAACGATATTGTTGTTCCACATTTTTTAGCTGAATCTGATTGCAACTTTTGAATCTGGCCAGGAGTCAGAGTAACACTAAGATGACTATATGACATTTTATTCAATGTGAGATTGATCTAATTGTCTACGTGATTTTCAAAACTCTACATGCTTTTTTTTATAAATATTAAATATTTTCCACTGGCTTATCAACTACCCTCATTCGTCCACCAACACCGTTGAGTTGCATTGATTTATCCTGCAACGCAACAAATATATGCCGCGGCGAAGAAACACCTTGTTGTGATGACATGTGCAATGTAAATATGCCGTTATCAGCAGTCTCCATAATATCTGTTGGTGTTGTTAGTCATGATAGCAATGATTTACTACCTATATCCATAAATGATAGTAATTTACCCTCTGCGGTGATTGATGGAGTCATTACTGGCATCCACAATGAAAGTTTTGTTAGATTTACTTTACCATTAGCAACACCAACACCATGCCAGGTTGCATAAATATCATCCCCTTTTCGCACGAGGACTACTGTATGTTTCGCACCAAAGATAACCCTTCTAACTTTCCTGCAAAATCCAAAAATATGAGATAGTGGAATCGCGTATGAAAAAATCTACTCGGTCATTGCAACATTGATACGCGTGTTGCAAATCCTAGCTTGTAATAAGGATTACTGTTAATAATCATATTTTCGGAATCAACATTAGCAGTATCAGCAAGATTTCTCGGTTGTCTTATAATATACTGATTATGATCAGCATTATTAGTAATATCCTTAGCGAACATCATAGATGGTCTAGCCGATCTTGTATAATCATCATAATATCTTGCGAAATTCGTTGTTGTTGTGGCAACGTCAACATCATGCTCTATAGATTCAATCTCTTTTTCATCGATCATATATTTAGCGCTACTATATAATGCTATAATACCATTATTTACAAAACCAACTGGCAAATTTGCGTCACGTGGCGTATTATCCGCAGCTTTTGTGGCAAGTTCTCCTTCTACTCGATAAATGCTTCACCAATTATGCCTTCGCATCTGAGTGGGCCCAGAGGCAGCACGAAACACAATCCCCGTTGTGAGTTTCTAACAGTCTAAAGCCTCAAAAGGTGTGCTTAGCGTATGACGACACAACCTATATATCTTAACTAAGGTATATACATGACGGCACATTTCCCGTATGAACCCTTGAAATGTCATTGACAATTTAACAGGCTCAACGAGCTAACATATAATATATACAAATATATACACTATCTAGAGCTATATACAAATGACTATAAAGGACGGCACATACAAATGATCATATTCAACTATTTACAAATATATAGGACAATACAACACAAAGGATTATATTGGACAATACAACACAAACGATTATATAGGACAATCCAACACATACAGGGAGCCCTCCTCTACATTCAACTGAATCACTCTCCGTCATAAAAATCTTCGGGAGATAATGCAAAAACATATTCACACCTTGCAACAGTGTGACGGAGAGTGGTTTTCAGTTGAACTTCAATCATTGCTTGGAGCCCCAATAAAAAAAACCGGTAACATACTATATAAGCTGACTAATACACTCAAATCAACAACACTTGTGGGTGATTTTTAGTTTCGTTTTTACTTAATCATAATTATTGACCGAATCTAAACAAAGCAAGATAACTGACAGAATTATTAAACAAAATAATACTATAGTTGTAAATATTAGTTGTTTGATTTGTTTTCTGACAGAATACAAAAAAGATAGATCAGATAACGAATAGAGAGATAATATATGATTATTCCCATGAGATCGTGGGGCTATTTCCGTAACAACAACAAAAGATTTATTTCTGTTACAGGATTATACACACATTACTACATGACTTACTTCCGTTTGGTGTTAGGGTTTATACACACATTACTACATGAGCTGCTTTCCTTTGGTATTATACACACATCAATACATGAGTTATATCCCTTCGGTGTTAGGAACTTTCCTTTTATATAATATTCAAACCGAATTCTGTTTCCAGTTTGCTTGGAAAAGGCTGATTTAGGAATATTTTCTGCTACTTTTAGTACCGAGGGTTGGCAAATCAAAGGGGTTGCCAATCAAGATTGTTGATCATAATGCACACGCGTGGCCTAACGCAGTCACAATATTTCCATGGTTTAGAAACATACAATATCTACCCGTGGAGTTCTGTGCGGAGAACTCGGTCCGGTGGGAATTTGTTTGATTTTATTCACGCGGAAAGTTAAAACTCTCGGTTTGAGAAGAAGAGTGTAAATTCAATCAATTTGTAAGACCTAACGGCGAAATATACCGCACTGAACCTCTTCAAGACGAGATGAAAAAACTAGCTCGTAGTTTTTCAACGGATAACGACGATGAATTACTAACAAACTGTTTTACAATACCGTCAGTTGCAGCTTATTTCGCAAGAAAGAAAACTTTGTGGAAACCAACAAGAGCTGAATTTCTCTCAGATGTAAAAGCCAGTTGTGTGGAGTATGAACATGGTGATTATGGAATACCAAATATGATCCCGAAAGTGTTTTGTCAGTTGATATGTTTGCGTGTTATCCGATGAGTTTTCTCGGGTATGGAGCGTGCGCTGGGTATTTTAAACGACTTGGGCATCGCACCCACTGGATGACACGAGTTGCGCCTAATGCGCCGCTTCCTGGTTTTGATCTAACCGGATGCTAACCGGATGTCATCAAATATGTTGTGTTTGGATTGGAAGACACAAATCTGAAAAACACTGGGTACCAATGGTGTTATTACGGTATATGAATGACTGTAAAATACTGAAATCGCTGATTGTCTCCTTGGCAATTATTTCCTATCACGCGCAGACTAAAATTCGGGTACCTCAACCCGATAGTGTATATAGTATAATCAGCGATAACTAAGAAGACCTTCCTTCCCTCGACAAAGAAAATATTGATAAAGCATCCAAGGAGATCTTTGAAGTCCGAAATAAACACGCAAAGGATCTCGTTAGAAGAATAATTGGTAAATTCACCCAGGGTGGAGCACATGGTCACAAGCGACATTATTCATGATTATTTCTAGATGATGAGGAATACGACTTTAAAATCACGGATGCAACATCTATAGGTATATATGTCAATCGTAAAGATGCTTTCTTGTCCGATGGAACAAAATTCGGTACAATTGTTACTTTGGTAAATCAAGATTGTCCCGAATATACACATCCCCTATGCTGGCTTATGCTTGTATCAAATTGCTATCGATTATAAATAGATTTCCTGAATTTGCGGTTATAGTCGCCACTGATTCATTTTATAGGGATCTCAATCATAGCAAAGCAGTGGCCTAATTTACACAAACCGAAAAGTGTTGAGGATAATGGAAAATAAAAGAGAAATGTTGTACGATTATTCTAAATCAGCAGCTGTTACGATTGAAAACAATTACATCCAAAATAATCAGATATTAGAACTATCGAAAGCTCCTTCGTTATCCGATCCAATATGTAAATGTAAAACCAGTTACTTACATGGATGTGGCGGGTCAAGGGATACTACTCGTGTTATCGAATTATTTCGAGGGAAATCAAACATGATTGTGCTAACACTAAGACATAGACTTGCAAGAGAGATAAAACAGCGAGGAGTTAATGCTTGCATTTATCACATATTATTTCAATGGAAAGGAGAAGCATTGTCTCCTGATCGAATGGGCGAGAAATATATTCCTGAAATTAATATTTGGGATGAGATATGCACAGTGTCGTTACAGATATTAAAAATGTTTATCGGGTGGTTGTTACCAAACAATACAGCTGTGATAATGTGTGGCGATCAAGTTAAATAACCACCATTTGTCGGTTTGTCTCCGCATTATTGGCTGAAGAATTTTGTAGATCATTATGAAGAAATTAACACTGATCATAGATCTCTTGATGAAGAATTAGGTCAATTAAAAAAATTAATTAGTTTACAACCGGATAAAATCCAGTGTGAAATAGCGCGTGAAATAATTTCAGAAACCCCATTAAACGATTTTTTAGTTGAAAATAGAAAGATAATCAGAGACACACTACACATGACGTTATTTGAAAAGAACAAAGAAAAATTCGCAACACTCTCATTGCCATTGCGGTATAGGTCTACGGATACACGAAGACAGAATATCGAAGTTGATATTCCAGGACAGACAAACAAGCAGAATCTCGTGTTAAATGATATTGTGTCGGTTTAAATCAGTGTTGTCGAAGATGCAGTGCACGTTGATAAAATCTCCATGGACACTAGGATACACAATGACGATACATTCTTCGCTGGGATTCACTATATCTGATACGAGTGTTTGGATCCTAGATGATCGCATCGTGTGGTTGAATATATTTCAACTCGCAGTGTCCTGAGTACGAAGAATAAATTTACTTCTAAGAGTTGCTTTAGATGCCATTGACACCACAATCAGTGATATTGTCAGAGATGATATAATCAGAACAAACCTCGCTGGTTATAAACAACAGGATACAAAAAAATAAACGAGAATTTAATATTCATGCTTAATTTATAATTACGCTGAAACAAGAAAAGAATAATCACTGCGCGAGCTGTAATAGTATAATGCGTTGTCAGTATTCGGGTAAAGATCCTCGAAAATTTACCCTGGATAGAAAAGATAATTGTCGTGCTCATACCAGATATAATGTGATGTTGACCTGTCTTGAGTGCAACAGACGCAGAGGTGCTAGTTAAGACCACGCGGCGTCAATTGAGTATCCTCGGGTATCACTTGTAATTGTTCACGTGTAAATCAAGCTGAGGAGCAGTTTTGATATAATCTATAGATTGCAGGTCTACCCGTGGATTTTGTTATGTTAGATATTTTATGTGCGGTGTCACCCAAATAGGATAAGTATATATTTTGTTACTGCTTTCAAGTTCACCCGCCTTGTAAAAGTATCTTAACAGTGACATTGCTGAGTATTCGTTGTTTTGAAAAAAACATTTTGTGCATTGTTGTACGGGTATATTCTTTTTATGATCGCGATAACAGGATTCGTAATAATTGTTCAAGTAATTTCATTAATTAGCGCATCTATCACACTTGGTAATCTGTTGACCCATTCACGACTTCGTTTATCCTGAATAAATTCCTGCGCGTATTGATATCCAAATAACCGCTCAGCAAGTGTCCGATTAAATCGTTAAACAATTGCCTAATCGCGGTGTATTGCAGTATTTCCTCGTCCTAGCGTGGTATTATGATACTTCATTGTTGATAACACTGCACCCTGAAATACCTTGTCATTATCAACTTGAATGAGATTTGGCCAATGCAGAGGACCTTGTCAATACATTCTTTCAAACGCAGAAGCTACTTCAGTTGATGACTTTGTCGTTAGTGCTTCAGCTTCTTTGAATCTACTCGCAACATCAACTACAGTTAGCTCATACTTGTATTTCTTTATTAACAGTATCGTGTGGCAGAAATAATATATCAGCCGGATGTACTTCCTTTGGGACGCTGACATCAAAATTAGTGATGGTAATTTCTTTAGGTGGATGGTAGGTAAGTCTGCTATAACGACTGTTTGGATAACCACTCTGCCGCGATTATACTTTTTTAACTTTTGCGGCGTTAGTGAGTATATTGATTGCTGATTTAACCCGCCTGAATCCTCTTGGGGAATAATAGATTACATATTGTTATTAATTACCAGCACCCAGCATTAATGTACTTTTATCAACCACGAAGCTAATTTTTCTTTGAAGGATTTATCAGTGATAGTAATCAGCGCATGAATCAATTTCACATTTGCGATATGTCTGTGTTGCGGATTGCTATTTTTATAAGCAGCACCATGAGCATGGCATGCCTTATCAATAGAGTTTATTGTATTATTAATATGTATTAGTCGGGGTTGGTCTTGGCCATCAAGTCTGATGTCGAGTCTGGTTCCAGGGCCACATTAACTATACCCTGGAAGGTGTTTTTCTCCTGGATATTTCCCCCATGGAGTCCCGGAAAGGTTTGCTGCTATATCACCTCCTCGTTTTTTTTTAAATCAATAAACGATTTCATTGAAACAAATCTAAATTTGTTTGCACCACATTGTACACACCTACCAGCAAGTAATATTGCTTGTTGTAATTGTTGTCAATTCGTATGTGCTAGTACGCGTCTTACATTTAACACAATGTAGATCCATAATGTATTTATAATAACATAAATGTAATTGATTTGTCGGCAGCATAAACACGAAAACCCGTTAATCATCATGCAGCGCTACCAAATTATATTCGCATTATTATAATTGGACTATCAAGAAGTGGCAAGACGCAGTTGCTACTTAATTTGATAACGAGATGGATGAAATGGGATAAATTATATTTGGCTGCCCCGGGCATAGATGATCATAGATTTTATGAGGTGTTAAAGGATTTTAACGATAATGCAAAATCGGAAATCGACGAGGATATTATTGAATTTATAACCGATATCGAAAAAGGACCGAGTGTTATTTATATTTATGGAAATATTGACAATCTAGTTGTATACGATTATACGATATTAGACAATCAGAAAAATCCTTCTATGATATTTTTCAGCGGTGGACATTAAAATACTGATGTGATTTATGTTACTCAACGATATACACAAATACCAAAAGTGATCAGGGGTAACTGTAATTGTCTTGCTGTATTTATTGGAGTTCACACATATAAGCTACGAAATATTCACCAGACCTGGTGCAGTGCAGTGGAGATATGGATTATAATTTCTTTTGAAATTTCTTTAGTCACGCTCATTCATTCCCATATGGATTTGTAACGATAAATTTGCATGACCCTAGATCAAGATATCGTATCGGACTTGATAAAATATTCGGTTGAAACTAAAATTGTAATTTATTTGTAGTTTGTCTGAATTAGTTTTGGTCTGCCAACCCTCTTTCCGTATAGGCTCTCTGAGAAGATATTGTGTGTGAAGAATCGTCAACGATGGGCTAAACACTTTGACAGCGTCCCCAAATCATCTTCATCCATCAATGATGAAGCCAGAAGTAATCTAAAACAATTACCCCTCAACGAAGCACTGGATGACCCAAAAACCTTGTTGACGACGCAGAAAGTGTTTCGTCTGCTCTACTGTGGCAAACAGCGTGGTTCAGACTTAATCGACTCATATCAGATTTTTATTCCAAAATTATTGTGCGTCTGTAAAACAAATCTAGCCATAACAAACTAAAGTTGTTCTGTCTTGGGTGTTAGGCAGCTTTTTTCAGCTTTTTAAATTTATACTTTTTTGTGGGAATTTACAGATAAATGCAACATCGCAAATGACATGAACTTCATGGGTGCATTTATCTTTAGGAAGGACTGGTCAAAACATATACCGTGTGTGGTCTTTTTGAAAACGGAGAAGGAAACGAAAAATATCAGTTATAACAAAACTAGTAGTTTCTTATCTTGGAGGTGTGCTCGGTTGGACGAGATTTAGTGACTCAGTTGAAACTTGTAATTGATATGGTCAAGTGATTTGACTCAAACGATACTTATTTTCTAAGCTAACCACGCGTGTATTAACTGAATGAAACGTCCATTAGACGTAGGAACGTGAGATATTTTTATCTTCATTCAATACATGCGTTTTTCATAAGCGTACGTGGCAGTCAAATTTAAACAAAACGTTTCAAAAAGTGAATGAGCGAATGTAACACATAATGCCTTAATATATCGGATGCACAAGTAGCCACTAATATTGATTTTGGCACGATTGTATTATTCCAGGTAGAGTTACTTGTACTGTACAATTCGATAAGCATAAGCGGAACAAAATAATGGTGTATCTATGTAACTACTCTGAATAAAACTATTTCCAGAATACAGTGTATACGGAAACACTGACATTTGTCATACATATTCGAATAATTAGATGAGTATAAAGATCGGTGATTAACGCTTATATCATAACATAGTTGTTGCTTTAAAATAATGGAATTCATCAATGAAGACATCTTGCAGGTTTGACATTAGCTAACGTAAAATTCATCTTCTGGTAAGTGGTTTGAATGGAGATAATGTCTGATGCATTATTGATGTAACGTAAGCACTTACCTAAATGATATTTACCCTGGCTTATGTTGAACTCTTCAGAAAATGACAAGTCGGCTCCAGATCAACATCTATTCTTTATATCAATGATACTGACTATATATAGTCAAATAGTGACGTCACTAAGCTGTGAAGACGTTTAGCATATATCAGGTAAATCGGTCTTGACACGAGAATATCCGAGATCGAACACGTCAGCTTTTCGTTTAATATCACATGACCTCTCAGAGATGCGGACAAACTGTAAACTCACTAGCTATATACATATAGCTATACCTAGCCAAACAACAACGTCACTAAGCTGTGAAGTCGTGTAACCTAGGTCACGAAAATCAGTTTGAACACAAGCCTATCAGATATGGAATACTCCAGCATTTTGGTCAATATTACATGACCTCTCAGAGATTCTGACAAGCTGTAAACTCATTTGTATATCTAGTTTCTAATATATATATATATATATATATATATATATATATATATATATATAATTTTTCTCTCTATTTCTCTCTTTTTCTCTCTCTCTGTATGTATGTTTATCATAACATTATTCGAAAACACAATACCTTTAACACCTGATAATTACATTATATTAGCTCGTACACTTTTTATTTCTTCATCAGTTACGTTATGTACACTTATGTGCGTCATTCTGTCTTAATTGTAGATACTATTGAAGGCTGTGGGTGTTTCGTTCTTATGATTGCAATCTGAATCATTCATATTAAGTTTAATAGGCTGAACGATCCTTTATAATACTTTTTGGCAACTGTTCTTCAACTTCCGATGTTGAATAAAGTAAAGTTCAAATTGTATTGTTTTCACGCACGCGTTGAAAATTAAACTCGAGCAAAATAGTGTTTTCTACATAATCATCTATATCGAATGTCAACCATATACTAAAACTCCTACTTTGCATTGGCTTGTAAGCATGGAGTAAATCTGGAATGAAAAGTCACTGTAGTAAGAATCTTCTGATCATCATTTATTTGACATTTTTAAATAATTATATATGTATTTCTAACAGGTTTCCGTATTAATACTACAATTGGAAGTACATGATCAATGTCAATGCCAATTTGAAATATTTGCAAACACATCGATGACATCGTGCTCCTAATTTTTGCAGCTTAGATAATAATGTAGTAATAAATTAGAGCATATTCTTTGTGATAACTGTGTGCTTGAAAACCTAATTGTAATGAAATTGTCTCGTCCCTCTTGACCATACTATGATTAATTTTACTGCAGATGCACCCATCTATAAACTCTGACTATTCTTGTAAAGTTAAATTAGTCTGTATTTCAATGATCGTAGCCAAGACTATATGGCCTGACATATATAGTGTTACTATCTCATACACATCATTTTATTTAAAGATGTACACATTCCATGGACACATTATTATTCCACCCTCTGTAATTTATGTGAATGCATTTAACTGAAGCTTGTACTGCATAAGTAGTTATTTAGCTACTAAGTAGCTTGTAAGTACAGATATTGGTATTATGTCCGAGATGATAATTAACTGAACGCATCTTTCCAACACACAACAGACTGGTATTATGTCTGTGATGAGAATTAACTGAACGCATTTTTCCAACACACAAGGGGCAAGAATTTATTACGACTCAAGTAATTTTTAATGTAGTTACAATCCAGATTTCAGTATAAAAACAGTTACACTGTTTCATCCAAAGTAAATAACACCATCAGGAATATATATATATATATATATATATATATATATATATATATATATATATATATATATATATATATATATCCGTTAATGAGATTCCTTTCAATTCAATAAATATTAATAATACAAATAATAATATAAATAATATTAATAATATTATTAGTATTATTATTATTATTATTATTATTATTATTATTATTGTTATTATTATTATCCACATAGCGAATAAAAAGCAAAGTTCACAAACCGTTTTTGTGATTGCTTTCAATGCAAGCCGAAAATGGGATCAAACTGTCCAGTACTACATGTAATCTTACAGGTGAATATGGGTAATTCAAACTTGTTATCGTCTACTTTTCGTCAATGATATTAATTCCATTCTCAGTTACACAGCCTATCAGTCCGGTCTGCTGACATTACTATGACAAAAACGGCATCCATCGTAAAAGATGTTCCTGCGGATTCCTTTTTTCATTCCGAATATCTTAACATTTAGTCTGCAACTACTATCCAACAACTGTTCGTGTCATCTTGAAAAAAATAATATATTTTGTAGATGCATAGATTAAAATAACCGTATAATGTTACGTTTAAACAAATGTTGCTTTAAACTGAACCCCTGCTGCGGAGGTGACTTGTCCATGATCCGTAACGGTGCGATCCTTAGACCACTCGGCCTCTCTCGGTCCCTGTATGTTGTGACACGTGTTTATATAAATGAATTCATTTCTCTGTCTAGGTGCAATACATATTTAAAATGAAAGAAAAGGCTGATAGTTACGGTCATGCTTGTTTTTATGAGTACATTAAATTTCACTGCTTTTAATCAACAAAATAATTGCCATAACAACCCTATCAAGGATTGGTTAATTCAATCAAAGTTTCGAAGTTTGTAAAGTATTTGTCAAGTCTAACTGACAAGCATAATCGCTATCACTATATAATTAGTATATCACTAGCTATAGCTATATCACTGTATAATTAGTATATCACTAGCTATAGCTATATCACTATATAATTAGTATATCACTAGCTATAGCTATATTACTATATAATTAGTAAAGAATCTTGGTATTACTAGCACCCCGTTTAACCGAGGTATTTTCTTCCTGAAATACGTATAAAGTCACAAATTAAAAGTATATTTATATCAAGCGTTCATTCATCACGATAAATTTAATAAAACACGTTCCTTTAAGTAAGACATTTGAATTTTGCAGAAATTAATTTGACTAATTCACATATATGTATGCTGCGTTTTTCATCTTTTTCTCAACATTTTTCTCAAATTGGATTCTGTGAAACATAATTATGACCAAACCCAATCTTTAGAATACATTCGGTTTTAGAAATATTAGTTTGTTTTTTAGATACTTACTAGCGTATGTTAAACTATAAAAAAGGGAATGCCTTCCGTAGACTATGAATAAACTAAAGATCTTCATGAGAGCATTTGCTCACGGGATATTTCACTAATTTCTTGTTTGTTGTGTGCGTTTCTATTTTAATATCCCTGTTTGACAAATATCTGATTCTAATCGTGACATCAATGTTTTCTTACACTTATGTCAATATGGAAGTTTTAAACTTCACTGTAAACACATAGTTATGAAATCAACACACTCCCTAAGATCAGACATATATGTTGCAGAAAATGTCATTTTGTAATTTTCAAATTATGTAACAAACAACACAAACATAGCTATTTCATTTAATATTAATAACCGATTATTCCGTTGTATGGATGGCTGGGGATGTGAATCTTTTTTGAAACGGATATATGTTTTTCTTATATCAGATGAATATGATTATAATTTTGTATTAACAATAACAGTAAAATCAATACTATTAGTAATACTACAACCACTCCAAATAATAATAATAATAATAATAATAATAATAATAATAATAATAATAACAGTAATAGTAATAACACTAATAATACTAAAACTAGAACAAAGATATTTATGCTCCTATTGACTGGACAAAATTTAAAACAAACCCTCTTGCTCCGAAATATTAAAACATTGACGTTTAAATTACATACATATATATATATATATATATATATATATATATATATATATATATATATATATATATATATATATATACCATTAAATGCAACTAGTCGTTTGCATTCATACTTGTAATACTATGGAATCCTAACGTACGCTAAAAACAGACATAAGAATATATTATGTTATAAATTTGTTGTACAATAGTTTAGCTTTGCTGAGCATTTGTTACTCTTATCCAAATACATACGTGACTGCATGGTATAGATGATATTGGTGTGATGTACTAGAGGTATATCGGTTTATGGTATAGATGATATGGGTGTGAGGTACTAGAGGTATATCGGTTTATGGTATAGATGATATTGGTGTGAGGTACTAGAGGTATATCGGTTTATGGTATAGATGATATTGGTGTGAGGTATTAGAGGTATATCGGTTAATGGTATAGACGATATTGGTGTGAGGTACTAGAGGTATATCGGTTAATGGTATAGATGATATTGGTGTGAGGTACTAGAGGTATATCGGTTAATGGTATAGATGATATTGGTGTGAGGTACTAGAGGTATATCGGTTAATGGTATAGATGATATTGGTGTGAGGTACTAGAGGTAAATCGGTTAATGCTTCCTTTAGTATGCCTTACGTTACTTAATTTCTATACCGGTGCTTCCACACTTTGCATGAGAAAAAAAAATGTAAGCAGATTTCCCAGCAATTGGATTACATATACATTTATATTTCTAGTATTTGTATGCTCCCTTAATCATACTTTTTTGACAAGTGGCATTTATGATAATGTGGTGGCAAACTGGGAGTTTGTGAAAGATATACGATATTTATCAAACCGTTAGGCAAATATAAAAGATGTTGCCTACTAATGTATGTTCATGTGTTAATTGTAGCTATTCATTTGTAAGAATGTACTTTAGCCTAATGTCTCGCTAATGTCTTAACGTGTGCTTAAGTGACTATTTATTGTTTGTTGAATGTATTCATGTTAATCTGCACTCTCTGATATATATCATGACAAGTTTTAACAGTACCATGAAAAGGATTCTGTTCTGTCTATAGTAAACATATTATATATTGGCTTCGATGTAAACATGTACATTATCAACAATCCCTCAAAGATCATCATATGGTCGTTCACTGGATGCCATATACATTGTATATTACTCATCCCATACTCATCCCACTTTAGTTTTATCAGACATGTAGCATGCTTTCCCCACCCAGTCACATTATCATGACACTGGGCCTACCAGTCATAACACTAACCTCTTAATGCAAGAGCGCAAACTGAGGCAGCTGTTAATAACATTTTTGAAAGACTTTGGTATGACTTGGCCGGATAACGAATAGGTATAAATACAATCAGAGAGAAGAATCCGATTTTTAGAAATATTAACATATTTGCAATGTCAATTTTTAATGAATTTACCTTTTGGTAAAACGTTATGTTAAAAACAAGTCTGTAAGTATAACAATTAAAATTAATAATTATTACAGTTGGGTAATAGGGACAATTTGCTATATTCGCCCACCTAGATAAATAACATGCTATATGAGATACCTAAATAGATACCTGATGTTCAGGTCAAGAGACAAGGTAATGTTTGAAACAAGTGTATGTTTACCAATAGCGTGAAACCGTCATCTGATTTATACCATAATACAGTTTATATCATTCATTATTTTATTTAGTATAGATTGCTAAAAAGACACAAACATATATATATATATATATATATATATATATATATATATATATATATATATATATATATATATATATATATATATATATATATATATTAAAATAATTTGCCAAAAAAGGTTTAATTCAAAACAAACTTTCAGCCACATCATCCCTAAAAACCCGGAACCACGTGGTCAATACTTCATAGGTAATGCACCTAATTCGATTAATAGCTTGATTAGCTGTAATTTAACATTGAATATAAATTGGTATTAGTCTGGTTAGCCTGAAGCTGACACCTGTGAAAAAGATTGTGCTAATATTAGAAAGCTGGTTCATAAAGAAGGAATAGTGGCACACTTGAATTCGTATACAGTATTTATACATTAATTATGGCTACATTAAAGTTGATTTTAGTGCTAGGCAGGATATTCTGCAGCGAGGGTAAGTAACCTGAATTAAATTGAAAATACATATATGATACAAAACATTTCTAATACAACAGACACAAATATAAAATATATCTGTAGAGTTTATAGACCCTCCTTAGTTTATTAAATATATAATACGATAATTTAAACAGTCATTCGGTCAATGTATATATGTGCATTGTCATTTAACTCTTTTTGTCCTTTTGTCATAAAATTGTAACTTCATTGTTGTGTATTTTAACAAACCATACTATTATACATTCCTCGATTAAACTTTAATTATTTTTGTATCGTCAACTTCACTTAATGTCTCAAGTCCAGGTAATATTTCTCGATTGTTAAGCTACTGTGTTCTGTTTAGTGACCATGTCTGACAAATATCCTGACCAAGCAGTAGCCTCACCTTCCATGTAACCCTGCTATCAGTATTGTAGACGTGGTCAACATTGTTTGACTCGTACTTGACGAACATACGTTCCAATTTTAAGACATAACGTTTTACAGTGTGTCAACTGCAAGCTAACCATAATACTCCCAATTTACTTTTAATGTTAAATAACAGCTTGTCGAACTATTAACCTAAGCGTCCCAAATACCTTCAATATAATCTACTGACTATTTGGCTTTCGGGAATTTAATGTGGATGTGTAAGCAATAGCAGTTTCGGCCAACAGGGCTATGAGGTCATTTCCATCCGTTCCGTCTGTTTCCATAATAATAATAATACTTGTTTGCCAATTCTGAGCTGTCCACGGGAAAATCTTAAACACCATTATACACTCACCACAACACAATGAAGAATGGCATTTATATTATGTTATCGACCTCCTACGGCGACTGTAATTGTTGTTGGTCTTAAAATCATCTTGCCGAAATAATGAAAAAAATATACTTGAGAATTTTCCATATAAAAGAAAACAATTATAACGACGCTGTTACCAATATCAGGTGTAATTGTTTGAATTACAGTGGCTGATATAACTAAAAGGAAAATTATTGTATGAAATCGAACATTGCTATACCAAAATTTATCTGTGGCAAATAAAATCCATTTTTTAAATTTAAAACAAAGAATTTTATTAGAAGATTATGAGCACAAATATTGTGTTAGAATCATAGTTGAACTTAAAATAAAATTGAAATTGATATAACTAATAAATCAATCTTCTGATGAATCCGCGGTTTCCAAACAATGTGAGGCTTTATTAATTCCAGAATCATCGGAAGAGTCATCTTCGGAAGATTCATCTTCCGAAACTGTTTCATCTTTTTAAACTAAATTCCATTCTTTTTTTGTATAATAATCACCAATCGGTCCAGATAATGAACTAATAACTTTATATCGATGTTTTAATTTGTTATGTTTTATTCCTATTATATAATCAAAGACCCTTTCAGAATAATCTTCTGATAAAATATAGCCATCTGTTTCCGAACAACAAAACCACGTTACAATACCTCTAGTAGTGAGGATGACTACATTGTTAGTTACATTTATTGGTTCTGTTCCATCATAGAACGTATTTCCTCCGTTGAGTATCATTCGAGTTGCAATATCAGGATTTAAACACATGGCAATTCTTTTTTTTTCATTTAAGTTAAAGCATACTATTTTTCTGGCGTCAAGTTTTGAGCTAAGATCACAATATCCTCTGTTCTGATAAGAACATCTTACTTCCAGTATTGTTTTTTTTTAGGTTTTAAATTAGCTTCATAATGACCAAGAACAAGTGTATTTATCCCATAAGAGCAACATCGTTTGTCATGCACGTTTTTTTTGTGGTGATCTGATGACGGTCAGATATAAAGCAGTCATCTTTGCGATGTGATTTTTTCCTCACCGGAGACAAATGACTTATACAACTCATGTGTAAAACTCTTTTTTTTTGCAAATTTGTAATGAAACTCATATATAAACCATTTTGAATCACATAAGAGAAGTGACTGATGCTTTGAAAATATATGTAAACACAAACATAATGTCCTTTTTGTGTTTCAAGTTCATATGTCAATAAGTCAACATGGTTGCAGCATATGATATCTACTTGCCAGATAGCCTAGCAAGCAAAACTGCTGTTACATTCAGTCTTACTGCCATAGGAAACTAATCTTTTTTCTCAGAAATTACAAGTATTGCCATTGTTATATATTTAATATGCTGAGAGATGGGATGAAACTACAACATTGGTGAAATGTGACCTAGTACTCACCATTTGCATTGCTATATGTTTATCAAATTTTTGGTCCAGTAATCCCATGATATCAACAATTACACATTTCAAATGTAGAAAAATGGTCATTAATATTAAAAGAATGTTGCACAATGTTTGTAATTTGTAATTTGTATTTTTGTATTTTGGCGACAGTGCACACTGTGTAATTAGGCCTTAGTGATGATCCGGAAGTAAAATCAGTGTTCTTTGTACATTCTCTGTTTACAGTGCAGCCACTCAAAAAAATGGCGGTCAACCCTTGACAAGAATTTCACCGTGAAGTCATCTTTGGGGGAATTTTAGATTTTTATATGATTTGTATTGATTGTCACACTGTGGAACGGTCAGTGCTGAGAAATATATGTATAAAACATATAGTAAAATTTATTGTGATTTATGGCCTGTACAGGCAGTTATTATTAAACTTTAAATTGCTATAAAAATGTTATTATTATGGATAAACACATATAATTTGAAGATGTTATATATATTAACATTAAAAATTAAAAAATGACATTAGAAAACAAAAATTGATTTTATTTTTTTAAATTTTAATAAAATGTTTTAAACATATTAAAAAAATAAAATTTGCCTCTTAAAATGCACTTAGATAATATTTTTGGAAATTATATCAAATGATATCAGCATGTTTATACTTCTACACCATATACAAGGTACAATGATGGATATTTGCCAAATTTTATTAGAGAAAATATCTTTGTAAGTCAAATGAGACATACATTTAAAGTATATGAAAGACAGATTTTATTTTGTATTGATCACTCAAACCATTTATTAGGGGTCCAATCAGTTAATTTATGTGTTTATGATGGGGTGACTTCCTGAGTAACACATATCTGCTTATATAGCCTTTAGTAATTGTTAACAAATATAGTTACAGGGTGTTTAGTTAGAGGACAGTGATGAAAACTTTATACTTGAACCTACTCAAGTTCTCTACTAAATCAGTTTAAACTTTCTGAGAATGAAATGCAGGCTGAAGGGATAAAATATACTTTCCACATGTATATTTACCCTTGGATGTAAGAAAACAGCAAAATGATGTAAGTAGAACACAAAATGCATTCAATTTTATTGTTCAATTTGGTTAAGATATTGATTAGTGAAGTGCGGCATTGTGGCCTGTATGATGTTATGTGAAATCTAATGATCCATCTTAATTTATGCATTGTTAATTACTAATAATATTTGTTAACTGACACTCTAAAGATTGCATAAGATATATTCAAACATATATTTTGAGTTTAACTGTGTACAACTGATCTTAGCATGGTTCCATATCCCACATGAACAAATATTCACATATTTTAGAATGTTTTGGATCCAAAGTTTACATTCAGTATATGATATAGGCTGACATTGTACCTACAGTGAATCTGTAAGACACATTTCTGGCTATGTGCATTACATGTATTCCAAAATGTTTTTTCTTCATTAATATGCCCATGTATGGTAACATTTAAGTTCAGTACTTGGACAGAGTTCGGTATTGTAATATCAGCTGATATCTGATTCTATTGAACCATTGAGGTTAATAATTGATATCAAACACCCTTACAAATACACTTTAAATGTTCAAACAGATCATTTGAATTATTTTTGCACATTTGATCATAACAATTACCTTGTATATGTCCCACATATGCAAATTTCCATTCTTGTTTACAAGTTTTTGTGATCAGAATTTCACATTTAGTTTATGATATAGGATGTTTTGGTACCTGTAGTTGATATGTGTGGCCATATTTTGCTGTAATCTTTTGCAATATCCAGAATTATTATTTCCCTCATGAATAAGATTGCTTATAGTAATATATTCTTTTTCACTTCATTGTCGCTTGACTTTTCTGTATACTGGCATGTACTAATGTTTCCACCAATGATTAAACCTGACCGTCCCAGCATTTTCTTAAAGTTTGTAAAGCATAGTCTACCTGATTAGTTATTTAACTTGTAAATGACCAGATATACTTATATAAACTTTATATACTTTTAGGATGAATTTATTACTTTAATACATGACTATTACTTCACATTTCTGAGTGTCATTCTGTCAAGTTTAATATTTATTTCCTATGCTTGCATCCTGAATGTTATTTGAAAATCACTATATCTAACACATTTTAACTTCATTTGCATACATCGTACTGTTTTCTAGACATAAGTGAAACATTTTATATATTTTCAGGTCTAGGCTGGTAACTGGAATAAAGTGTTAGTGGTGGATCAGCTTGGAAGCTCTCCAGAAGTCTGGTGGTGATAGCAAGATTTCATAAGGACACATGAAGTGTACTGCCATAAGTGATCATGATATCATTACACTAATATATAGCACCTTAAGGACATGGCTTAGATCTTCATGAGATAGATTAGCATCATTGTTCAGTAAGTTAAAGCCTGCCTAAAAATTGTATTTTCCTATCTTAATGTCGCTTTTTGTAGTTATCGACACTGAAATGCAATGCAATTTTCCTATAAAACATGGAAGTGGTCCCATCAGATGTTTATATCTGAGTGCACTATTAGTTATACGAATAACTGCCTAAATACTTGACACAATAAATATGGAACCTGTTGTTGCTTCTTTAGTGTGTACACCTATATGCACCTTGACAGACATATTGCGGTTTGTTGCCAAAATCACTATGAGTCATGCTACTTCATTACCCCTGGGAAAATGTTCTCAGTTACACAGATCCAAACCATCATTTATTTTCAATACCTTTGACTGATCAACGTCTCTGTTTAAACCTCGTCAAAATCTGTTTTCAAACTTTTATGAAAATTTAATTTTTCAATAAAATTTAGTTTATAAATTTAAATGTTTATTTAAATTTCCATTAAAATTTTAATTGTTCAAAATGGATAAACTTTAAACATATTTCCAGACAGGCCTTATCTTCTAGTACAATTAGGTTTTTACAGCATTGACAAAGTCCTATAATTGAGGAAGATATTGCAAATTTTCTTTTGGTTTCTCAACAGCACATGGATCAGAATGTGCACCCTGCGGAACACCAGCACTACACACTTTCCAGCAGGTGCCACATGTCTTGTATGCAAGTAAATTCCAAAAGACTTCATGTATAAAGTTCAAATAGATGTGGCATTCAAATATAAAAGTTTTACTAAAATTTGCCCAAAAAATTTGGGCCTGTCAGGAATCACATCACAATTAATACTTCCAGTTCAGTACCCACGAATGTAATTCTAGTCTATTTTTAGAACATTTTTTCCTCTCTCCTTTTGGTGGTGATATAAGAGATATATTGATGCATCTTTGGTATGGATTTAAAGTTAATTGTTTATTCTTGAGAATAGGAGCTCTGAGAGTGGTTGTCTGCATGTATTTTGGCGACAGTGCACACTATGTAATTAGGTCTTAGTGATGATCCGGAAGTGAAATCAGTGTTCTATGTACATGCTGATCTGTTTACAGTGCAGCCACTCAAAACAATGCTGGTCAACCCTTGACAAGAATTTTATTGTGAAGTCATCTTTGGGGGTATTTTAGATTTTCATATGATATACTGAAGAGCACAATATTGTTTCTACATTTTTTTAAGAATATGCATGAAACCTGGAGCATATTTAGGCAATGATTTTGTAGTATCATATGTAGTATGATGTCTTCTTGATATGTACTCACTGCTTGATCAATCTGGCTCTGTCCAGGCTGCTGCAACAACAAAATATCTCGAGGAAAAACCATATGTTAAGAATTTTTTCTCCTGTTGGGTGTTTACAAAGCGTATGTTACTTTTGTTTGATATTTAAGAATTTTGGAACATTACAAACGGGTTTGCCGTTGATGTCATGTGAGTATTAGACTTGGGACGTCTTATGCTGAGAGGTTTCTGTAGTCATGTGACGATCAATGCAAATGACACGTACCATGTCAGGTTTCACCTATGCTGAAGTTTCAATGTACCTGTCAGCGAATTTAAGACATTACAATTACAAATCTTGTAATTTTTGAGAAAGAAATCATTTTCAAATATCATTTTATTAAATTTGCTAGGACTGCTAATAAGCAGCTACCAGACACAACTATCTCAAGGTGGCAGTGATTCCAATGGTTGAGTAGGCAGATCGCTTAGACCTCTCACCTCTGCATAAATGTCAAAATATGAAACATTTAGTGGGAATATTAAGAAGTCCGAACTAGAAAGCTGACTCCCATTCCTTATAAAAAATATCGAGTCAAATTTGTAGTCTAAAATGTCGACTCTGTGAGCTGAACATTGGTGTTAAACTATAACACGGTTATGTGTAGGTTGAAGTATTTTGGTTCAGATCTTATTAGGTCAAAGGATAAATAGGAGATTGTCATTCCTTGTTTTATGTATTAAGAAATGATACGAGCCCTTAAGGACTGGTTTATTGCATTACAAGCTAGCATGTTGATTTTACAGAGAATGTAATCCTTGTTTATACAGTAGTATATAACTATGGAGGTACTTTTAATCAATATTTAAATTAACTCTTTGTGTTTAAGTCAATTTAAGTGATTTCTTATAACAAAATATTGTCTTAAATAGTTTAACTTTGTTGATAAATCTTGTAGTTCTGGTTTTTATTGGCTCAGATTAATTAAGGGTTTAAATACTTAATACATGTACTACATTTTCCAAAAACATAACTAGATTTATGTGACCTCTTTTTCATCCTGACTCTGAAAGGTATAACACTTCATCAAGCAATGGTGTGCATTATAAAAAATAAGCATTTTATTAGATGTTCACAGCTTTGGAATTCATTTGAGCTTTTCCATTTACTCAAATTAGGCGTCTGCTGTTGGCAAAAACTTCGTAACACAAAGGAGAAAAGGCACATAATAAGACTCTTGGAAGAGCTTTTGATCAATATATGGTATATCACTATTCAATATCTGCTTGAGGGGCTTGGCAGGTTTTAAATTAGCCAAACTTTGGCTATTTCCTTCAAAGTTGTTCTTCACATTATTAGGTAGGAACTATATTTTGGATAAATGTATAATTAGATTTGTATTGTGTCTTTAAGTATAACTACCATGTATGGGTGTTATGGTCGCGTGTTATCCCGGGAGTATTCTCGGGTACGGATAATGCTCTAAGTATTTTGAAAGATTTGGGCATCCTACACACGAGATGACCCGTGTTGCGATTTATAGGCCGCTATCCGATTTTGATCTAACCGGATTCGCTCGTGTGGTATCATTTGAATTTGCTAAAAGACTTCATCCATGCTGTTATGTTTGGTTTGGTAGACAAAGATCTGAAGAAAACACTGGATGCCAAAAGTGTTATTACGGTATATGATCGATTGCAAAATACTTATATCGCTGATTGTCAGTGAAGCAATTATATCATATGACGCGCAGATTGAAGTAGGATTACCACGATATGGACTATCGTGTGGTATCATTTGAATTTGCTCAGTGTTTCGCTTTCTTGGCCGATGGAACAAAATTCGGTACAATTGTTACTTACATAGATGGAGATAATCCCCCCATTACACGTATTTAAGGTATAATCAGCGATAACAGTAAACAATTTCCTGACCTAGACGAAGAATATATCGTTAAATGATCCAAGGAGATCTTTGAAGTTAGAAATAAACACACAAACGACCTCAATAGAAGAATAATTGGTAAATTAACCCAGTGTGAAAAATATGATCACAAGCGACATTTTTCACGATTAATTCTAGATGATGCTTACTACGACTTTATAATCGCAGATGCAACATCAAGAGGTATATATGTCAATTTTAAAGACGCTTTCTTGGCCGATGGAACAAAATTCGGTACAATTGTTACTTACATAGATGGAGATAATCCCCCCATTACACGTATTTAAGGGCGTCTAAGCTGGCGGATGCTTCTATCAATTTGCTGTCAATGATAAATAGATTTTATTGAATCCGCGGTTTGAGTCGCCACTGATTCATCTTACATAGATGTAAACCATAGCGAAGCAGTGGATAAATGTACAAATTCTAACGAGTGTTGGGAATCATGGAGAATAAAAGGGAAATATTGCGTGATTATTCTAAATCTGATTCAGCAGATGTTACCATTGAAAACAATTACTTGAAAAATAATCAGATATCAGAACTATCTAGTTCGCCTTCGTGTTCCGATCCAATATGTAGATATAAAACCAGTTACTTAAACGGGTGTGGTGGGTCAGGAAAGACGACTCATGTGATCGAATTATTTAGAGGAAAATCAAACATGATTGTGCTAACACCAACACACAGACTTGCAAAAGAGATGAAACTACGAGAAGTTAATGCTTGCACTTATCAGTTTCTTTCGACGTAAAGGAGACGAATGGACTCCTGATCGAATGGGCGAGAAATATAACCCTGAAATTATTATTTGGGATGATATATGCATAGTGTCGTTGGATATACTAATAATGTTTCTTGATTGGCTATTGCTAGCGAATTACTTGAATTACTGTGATAAGGTATGGCGACTATGGTCAGCCACTACAGTTGTTGGTTTATCTCCACATGATTGGCTGAACAAGTTTTTAGATCATTTTTAAGAAATTATTACTGATCACAGATCACTTGATTAAAAATTAAGCGAGTCTAAGAAACTAATCAGACTACAACCCGATAAAATACAGTGTGAAAAAGCGCGTGAAATAATTTCAGAAACCACATTAAATGATTTTTGGGAAGTGTGGAGACCAAACAATTTGATACTGTCAAGTAGAAAAATAATCTGAGACACACTTCAGATAAAGTTATTTAAAACACACAAAGAAAAATTCGCCACACTTCCAGTGCCATTGTGTTATAGGCCTATGGATACACGAAGACAGAATGTTGTTATTATTATTATTCTTGGACAGAGTAAGAAGCAGCTTCTCGTGTTAAATGATATTATGTCGGTTGATATCAGTGTTTCGATGATAAATCCCCATGGACACTAGGATACGCAATGACGATACATTCTTCGCAGGGATTGACTAGATCCAATACGATTGTTTGTACCGTAGTTGATCGCATCGATTGGTCAAATTTAGTTTACTTGGCAGAATCAAGAGTACAAAAGATAAATCAACTTCGAAAAACTGTTTTAGATGCTAATGACACTAGAAACAATGAAATTGTCAGCGATGACATAATCAGAAAAATCTCGCTGGTTATAAGCAGCAGGATAAACAAAATAACAGAGAATTTGATATTGATGCTGAATTTATAATTACGTTGAAACAACAACAGAATAATCAGTGCACGAGTTGTAATTGTATAATGCGTTGCTGTTGGTCGGATAAAGATCCTCTCCACATCCTTATCACAGACAGGAAAGATGATAAACTTGGTCATACCAGAAATAATGTGATGTAGACTTGTCTTGAGTGGAACAGACACAGAAGTGCTAGTTAAGGCTACGCGGTGGTAATTGAGAATCATCGGGTATCACTTGTAATTGCTCTCGTGTAAATCCGCGCTGAGAAGCATTTTATTTTGATTTATAGATAGCTGGTCTGCCCGTGGATCGTGTTACATTACATATTCTATGTGTAGTGACACTCCAGATAGGATCAGTAGCTCTATTTTTTACCAACTTCGAGTTATTCTGGTTCATATAAATATCTCACAGTTACATTGCCGATTATTTGTTGTTTTGAGAAATCATTTTGCGGTTTTTGTTCACGAATATACTTTTTTTCTGATGGCGTCAATAGGTTTCATATTAATTGTTCGAGTAATTTCATTATTTAACGCAGTAATTACACCCGCTAATCTCTCGACCCATTCACGAGATCGTGTATCATGGATAAATTCATTCGCGTATTGATATCCAAATAACCGCTCAGCAAGTGTACAATTAAATCGTTCAACAATTGCCTGATCGCGATATAGTGCAGTATGCCCTCGTCTTATGGTGACATCATGATGCTTCATTATTGATAACACTTCACCCAGAAATTCCTTGCCAGGAGCAACCTGAAGTAGATTCGTCCGCTGCAGAGGACCTCGTCGATAAATCCTTTCAAACGCAGAAGCTACTTTAGTTGATGACTTTGTCGTTAATGCTTCAGCTCCTTTGTGTCAACTCGCAACATCATCTACGGTTAGCGCATGCTTGTATTGTTTGTTTATTAACAGTATTATGCGGCAGAAATAATATATCAGCTTGATAAACTTCATCAGGGACGCTGACATCACATTGCGAGAAGTTAATTTATTTAGGCGTTGGTAGATAAATCTGCCATATCGTCTGTTTAGATAACCAATCCGCCACGGTGGTATTTTTCACTTTTGCGGCGATAGCGAGTTTATCGATTGGTGATTTACACCTCCAGTATCATCTTGGGGAATAATAAATAGATTCCATGTTGTTATTAATTAGCAGCACCCAGCATTAATTTATTTTTCAGCGCCGATTTTATCAACCATGAAGCTAATTTTTCTTTGAAGGATTTATCAGTGATAGAATTTAACGCATGAATCAATTTCACATCTGCAATATGTCTGTGTTGCATATTGCTGCTTTTATAAGCAACATCATGAGCATGACAATCCCTATCAATAGCATTTATTGGATATTCGCCGGGTCGGGGTTGGTCTTAATCATCGAGTCGGATATCGAGTCTGGTTCCAGGTTTACAATAACTATACCCTGGAAGGTGTTTTTCTCCTGGAGTTTTTGCCCATGGAGTCCCCTGAAGTTTTGCTAATTTTGCTGCAATATCACCTCCTCGCTTTTTTCAAGCTGACTGACGGATAACTGCTGATCACACAAATTGTTTTTCAGCTGCTCTGCATGTGATGTTGGTAGCGAGTTGATGCACGTGACGATAACCGAGATATGCAAAGCTGCTGACAATCGCCAAACATTTCGCGTGGCTACCTCAGTATTCTCGATAGTTACCAATTTACTGCAGTCTTTTTCAATATCATCATCTCTCATATAGTTCAGTATATGAAGGAGGCCTGATGTTTCATAAGCTGATATTAAATTCCTGATTTTGGATTTTCTCAAGTGCAGTAGTGGAAAATCTGGAAGAAATGTTGCATAATTTTGTTCCAATCTATAAGCTTAAAGAGATTTCTTGCTATCTTATAGTCAGGTACAAACATAACTTTTTCATTTGTTTCACGCAGTTCACCCTTCTCCACAAAAGTCATCGAGAACCACTTTTAATGTGACTATATCATCATCTCGATCACTGATAGGTGCAGGATGACGGCATAACAGTTGCGGTGTTTATTTTATAGATCTTGATACTCTCGTATGCTACCGCCGACTACAGTTTCATCTTTGTTTGTCATAAATGGTATCTGTATTACTTCAAAGACGGCTTGAACATCTTGGAGATTATCTTGAATGGCATCAACTTTTGACCTAATATTTTTATAACCTTCATCCTCATCTTCGTCGTTTTCTGTTTTCATTCATTTTATTTTCATTAATTGGTTGTGCATCCTCCTCATCTAATTCACTGACACCAATATATGGCAACAAATCACATGCTACATTTGGATTATCCTGGATGTTTTTCATATCCTCGACTGCTACCCCATTACTCTTAATTGTTGCAATGGAGGTAATGGCTCCATTAACGCTTTCTATATCTTCATTGGAGATGCTTAGTGGGAAGTTTTTCATTTCTGTCATTTTTACTGACAGTAGGCCTATAAATTTTCTCCATATCATTAATGGCCAAGGATGAATATATTTCAACTAAGGACATTTCTATGTCACAGACGTTTCCTACAAAAACCGATGTGTGATAAGTAGTAGAACTAACGATATTCCGGTTATGTTCTGGGCCATGCATGATAAATTTTAATGCCGAAGAGGAAATTTACAGGAAATTTTTCTCACACGTTAGCGATCGATATGGACACAAAGCGCGATTAAGCATTGAAAGTGATGAAGCAATAATCATGGCGAACTCCCTGAAAGCCAAATTTAAGCATGCAATTTTTTTCATATGTATCAAAATCTTAACGACAATGTCGGACGACATCTTCAAGAAAATGGGGCAAGTGTACTGGCCCGTAACTGAATACTCCAAATCATTTTCGGAAACAAGATGGAATAATATTTGCCTCAAATGATACCGAATTTGATTCCAGATGTGAGGATTCGGAACCCTATTTACAACAATTGCCAGTTTTCAAATCATATTAGCAAAGATTTGTGTTGGGCAAAATTAACACCTAACTTTTTCCGCCCATTACGCGACCGAGTAATCAGTGTACCATGGACGAAAATTAAGTGCAAAGGAGACTGGCGTCTAGCATCTTCAATGGAACAACATGTTATACCACAACTAGCATGGCATGATATGTCACAAATGGATAAAAGACAAGCATATACACAACATTCTGCTGGCAAAACCACAAACAGCAACATAGTCCAGATATATCAAGGCCAGCAGAATAGAATTTAACTGTCTCAAGGCTTCGGAAAATGTTGCAAAAAAGACAGGCCAACGGAAACGGTCAGCATCTCAACGGACTAAAAAGTGTTATAAATGTCCAATTGGAGAAAGTAATGTACTTTCAGATTATACCGAATAAATATAATAACGAATCGTTAATTATGTAGGTGGGGTATGTGTCTGTGTGTGTGTGTGTGTGTGTGTGTGTGTGTGTGTGTGTGTGAATGGTTGCGTTTGTATTTGGTGTTAACCGAAGACATTCGTGAGATTACACACCAACGTACCGAGGACACACCTCCAACCGAGGACGTCCTCGGTTGGAAATGGTGGGATAAATGTTAAAATATTGCTTGTACCAACTATTGGACCCTAGAAAAACTTAAAATCATGTTATTCAGAAATGTACCCATTTACACGTTTGGTGCTTTTTCGCGATTTTGGAGTGTATCTTTCTTCCAAAGCTGACGTTACACACGCCCGAAACCATGTCCTCGATTGCCCGGTGAAAAACTTGTAGAGAGATCTCCGCTATCAAATTACACGTTGCAAAAACGTATTATCTCCCTTAAGATCCAAGCATCAAATACCAACTACTAAACTAAATTAAAAGAAAAGCTTGTGCATATATCAGTCCTTGGTATATTTATTAATACTTTATGCATGTGAGACAATAGTGTTTGGAAACTCACGATACATGCATGCTCGTCCAATACAGGCAAATAAATAGACATATACGAAAGAATTACATCAAAATGCTTTTGGAAATATGCATGAATATATTGTTTAGTTGTACCGAAATTGCGGGCCATTCGTAAAGTTCAAACGTCCTTCTTTACGGCGAGGTTTAATGCACGTAAAGATAGTGAAAAGACATCTTTGATATGCAAAAGTTATTTTTTGATTATTAATTGAGATTTTTCCGCCCTTATTTCATCTGCCCACTTAGTATTCAAATACGATTGAACAGGCGACATCATAAATCATAAACCGTTCAATGCAATCAATGTACTTTTAAATGCATATACTTGCTCCAGGTCGTGATTTGGTGACTTTGATTAACATACCGTGAATTGTTTTGAGTCGATAGTTCCGTTGTAAACGAAATCTTATTAAAACAACACACAAAATATAAACATAATGCAACAATCTATATTGTTTTCCCAAATTTAAAGAGATTTTCAACAATAGCCAAACGTTTAGAATTTTCTACTGGACCAACCTGTATTCATAAAGTGAAAGAACAATTATTTAGAGCTGCATTTGTTTGTAATATTATTACTCATTTAGTCTTTCCTTTAGTATGTTTTACACATACGGTGATGCGGGAAATTTTTCTTTATAAAACTAAATCTGTTACTGTTGTATCATTAAAATATATTCTTGTTCATTCATAGCGCTAAACCAATAAAACAGGATAAACTGTTTGTAAAAAGGTATTGAAAACTTATCCCCGTCAACTAACTCTATAAACACATGCAATCTCATAATTCTCTGTATTTCAGTTCCAGAATTCTTGAACTTTATAGCTATTTAGGAGGTTTCAATTCAGTTAAAATAGATAAGTTGTTGTCATTGTTGTTGTTATTGTTGTTTTAGCATATGATTATATTTTGTGTTGTGGTGAAAAAGTAGTAGCAAAATGCAGTTTTCGTGAAATGCACAATATGCTGAACACAAACATTCGTTCTTATTTTCAACATCAACTCTGCATGTACCAGAGAGAGAGAGAGAGAGAGAGAGAGAGAGAGAGAGAGAGAGAGAGAGAGAGAGAGAGAGAGAGAGAAAGAGAGAGATGAAGATAGAGAGGGAGAGATAGAAAGAGAGAGAGAGAGAGAGAGAGTCAGTCATCAGAAAGAGAGACAACTTTTGTATGACACTACAATATTTGCTACATTTGTTTTTGGTTATTTTTAATATTTTATAGGTTATCATTTCAAGACTGTAATCCCAACTCAATAAATAAATGACAAATCTCTCCATCGCATAGCTCCATCTCTCATCGTGTAGTATTTGGATGGAGCGAAGGAAGTGATGCAATGGATAGATTTGTTTAATTTATTTTATTTATTAATTGAGTGGAAATTACAGTCGAAAGATATAATACTAGTAAATTGCATTTGTATTTATTATTGATCAATCTGACACAAGAACGCGAAGATTTAAAGAAGAAAATTCGTGGGACGAGAGAACTTTTTTAAGTTTTAGATCCGAAGGTAAACACAATACGAGTTGGTGTAAATTTCGGTTAATTTGGGTGTGAATTTGAGTGGATTTGGGTGGATTTATAGTAGATTTGGGTGGAAATATATCTTACAAATACGGAATTTTTAAATTCAAACATCTCGTCGTCCATCATTCTTATATTTTCGAGAAAATAACATATTAACAAGATATTTCAGCCTTAAGTGTGTTGTATTTCAGCGCATGGATCACTATTGTGTCCCTTTGTACTTCATGTCTGTAAAATCACGAATCAAAATATCCGGTTACACCCAATATTATACATCATATTTTAACAACAATTTTAAAGTTTTTTTTAATTCTTTTCGTTCTTTCTTTATCATATATGAAACAACTTGGTACGCAGATAAATTATTGTACTAAATAAAAGCCAGGATTATCAAAGCTTGGCGTGACGTGTGTTCGTCTTGGTTTGACATTCAGGTTTGAACAAACTTATGACACAAATTCTTATCCGTACTTTTGAGAAAGATATTGCACAGTATAGTGTTTTTTATGTGGATGTGAGAGTTGTCGATATATAAACGTGTCATAAAAACGTTTTGCTTGGCAAATATTTCGTTCGTGTCTTGATACATAAAAACGGACGCTATAATGCACTTGACAATAACAGTCTTTATGCAAGAACTATGGTAAAATTATATATTTTTCTTCCTTCGTGGGAAACCTGTACATTGCACTCATAAATCGATATCATCCATGCACAATGAGAGACAGAAAAGTGCAATTTCGACCTCATACTAAACAACGGATGTGTTGCATAGGTTTCCGTTAGCAAATTTCCCATCTCAGAATAAACTAAAACATAATTAGTTAAGCATAAATCTTGAAAACTATAGGAACTCTTGTGAAAATATTCGGCAACATGAGATGAAAATTATTGATGGATTTAATTTGTTACGTCTGATCTATGTTGGTTCATACGTCTAGATATTTGTTTTAAACATCATAAACACATAAGTATATCGTCTCAACTACATTGAACGTTGTTTTATTTACAGACCAGAATGTCAAATAAAAGCCATATAAGCTATGAGATTGCGTTCACCGTGACTAGAATAATATCCCATTTATACTAGGCTATGTGATTAACACATCTATTACTTGTTTTCTGATAGTATATATTGTTGTTGTTAAACGGTCTAACGTCATGGCCGTCAGGATAGAAAATTGAGGAAGAACAAATGAAAACCTGAAGGTGACCACTGACGCACGATAAGCTACTGGCAAAGTTTCGGTTATATCAACACTAGCCGAGCCCATGACTCGAACCTACCATGACAGAGGTGAGATGGCAGTGATTCATAAAGATGAGCACTCTTGACTACTCTGTTCTAGTGAATTCGTCGAAATGTACATATTTTCAAATTATAAAATGCACAGCCGACTAGAAGGATATCTTATGCAATGGCCTGACACATTATATTTGCCTTCTTGAAATTTAGGATGTCAAACCATATTAAATTTTTCAAAGTAGTATAATTCAATTTTAATAAATAAATGAACTAAATGTCAAAACAATATTTTGGGAGATGAATTTCATTTCCTCTTTGGGTATGAATGTTTCCAGAGAGTTTAGACTGAACACATATTAATAGATACTTTGAAGTATCAATATTTATTGATAAATAAGAACAAAATGCAACTGGAAAAGTTAAGCATATTTGCTATGGTATTTAAGAATATAATATGGTTACTAAAGGACCCAATATCTATCTATTCTGATTTCCTCTTGTTAAACTACACACACACTCGTTATGGTGGCTTATGTCACAAATGATTGCTATTGTCAACTTGTCTTGGATGTCAATCGGAATGGTTTAACGATGACATGTCGTGATGTGATGACAAAACCGGCATATTTTAGAAATGGATGCCGAACACCTCTTTAAACTTGATATCCTTAAGGAATATCCGCTCACTCCAGACAATAAACTTTGGATGATCCTATGTTAAATCCGCATAGGTTAGAGCTGAAGGGTAGGCGAGGTAATGCTATATTTAGCTGTCCCAAGTTTATTCAACTAATGACGAATTTGGTGGATAAGTCGAGACATGTTTGGCACAACAAAACTATGAATCAGTGCCTTGACATTCGTCCCAAACGCGTCGGAATTCGTCATGCAATACACTTTCAAACAGTAAACTTGGCTGGAAGAATATGTTGACCTTAATACGTACAAAACGAAAATTGCCACACAAGAGTTTGAAACAAACTTCTTCAAGATTATGAAAAAACTTGATCTTAGGTATAATATTGTTTTTTTTTCCGGAGATTTCCCAATGCTTCTTGAATCAGCTCGATGGGTTAAATAATTACACAGGAACATGGTCACTTACGATATATATCTAAGAGTAGGGAAATGGAAAATAGCTCGATTTAAAATTTTACACAAACATTATATCTTCAAAACATTTTTGGCACAACTGTTACAAACTGGTAGTGTATATCTCGACATATACGATAAGATATATGAGGAACTTCAGATCCAATAGTAGAAAAAATAACCTCAATTGAACTCTTATGTTTCTGTTTGGCTAAACTCGTTCTGACGCGTATTAGAAAAATGACGTCGATAATTCTAACATGAATGTCGCCAGCACAGCACAGTGCAAGCAAAATAGACATCAATTATTTAATGACAAATTTAGTTTTTTGATTTGCCAAATAAGACCGTGCTTTACATCTCCGTATCCCCCCCCCCCCCGCCCGAAAAAGTAGAAAACCAAGATAACTGACAATGTTATACAATCGTTGACTTAAAAGTGTCTGCAATGTTTAAAAACAAGTGAAACATAAAAGCTTTACATCTGGCTTGAGACAAGATTACAATTCATATTCCTTTGGTTACTTAAATAATCAAGTTTTGTAATCGAGCTTTTTACATTATGTGTTGTAGATGTCCATCAGCAAATTATCACAGTCATTAAGTTTAATGAATAATTATTCTACAAACACTTACTCATTAACATTTTCAGGAAACACGGACCCATATATGCAATGTATCTGTTCCCAAAAAAATCTGGATGTAATCGATGATGGTGTGTATGTATTCATAATTATTTCCTGCATATAAAATGGTACGAACAATACAATCTGGTTTGAGTGAAATTATGCCTGCAAATATAAATTCAACTATCTCGATAGTAGAGCGCGGAAAGACGCCCACCAAAGATGTTGGGACATTACTGTATAAATAATCAGCAGCTGATACACATTTGGTGTGTTGGTCTAAAAGGCAAACAATAAATAATATGGTTAATAAGAATGAGGTATACTTGTCTACAATCATGACAATCAAACCCATCATTTCAACAACTATATATATATATATATATATATATATATATATATATATATATATATATATATATATATATATATATATATAGATATATAGATATATATATATATATATATATATATATATATATATATATATATATATATATATATATACATATATACGATGAGATCGCCGTGATTTTCCAACAAGGCACCTATAGTTAAACCATACCTTGTGACATGATAAATACAGATTATACAGCAAAACTGCAAATATGTACTGATGAATAACAAATATGCAGGTAATGGTGAACTTAACGTGTAAAGTCAATTATCTAGCTTGCTATATATCCACAATCATTGTACAAATTTATATTAAATTAGGAAAGAAACATTAATATAATGGTTTTGTCAATGTTAATAAAAATACGTTTACGGGTAATTGTTTAAAGCATATATGTAACATTAACAAGTAAAATTAAAACTAATTAGTGGTTGAAAACAGGGACAAGTTTGAATCGCAGTATTTCTACACAAACCGCGATAAATAGCATGCAATATGATATAGATATAATGTAATGTTCCGTTTAGGAGGCCTAGGACTTATGATTACCAGGACTTTTGTAATCGACGATATTCTTAACGCCAACAATATTTGTTAAAGCACATACATATGACCAATTTTAAAATTTTATCTTAATCTGACGTTTTCCATTATCTGTAATAGATTTAGACTTGTGTTGTAAACAAGTATATATACATCATAGTCTAACAACCTGTGATTAGACATCGTAATAGTGTTGACCTCCATTTCGCTGTACGTGATAGTGGGATACTGAAATACAGCGTTTTATAATCACAAAGGAATGGGGTCACCCTTTGAAGACTTAGCTATTCCTTTAACACAAATTTAAGAGAATGACCTGAAGTTACATTTCAATGTCAAATATTGATGGTTGCTAACAATAGTGATTTAAAATACTTGATGTAAGGGTGCTGACAGGAAAAATGTATCTCAGTGATCATAAACAAACTACGTTCAGAGCTATACTTACATCTACTAATTATGAAACAAGTTTAAATGCATGACATGAAACAAACCTAACCGTTTCCAAAAGTAATATTAACTGAATTTCGTTTCTGTAAGTTACGTTTTAGTTTTGCAAATTGCGAACTGATTTGTATACATGCACCTTATTTTTCTGCCGCTCAAAAGGGTATTAAGATTATACTAAGAAAACTCAGTTGAGTGTATGAGTTTATGTTTGAGTTTATTGTCTAATAATCAGTTATCGTCTACTCAGCTTCGAGTTTTGAAACATCATTTCTAAATTCTAAATCGCATTATCGTCGTAATTTGTGTAGTTCTCCAAAGGATTTTATCTTTGTTATTTTGTAGAACTTATCTGTTATTCATCTAATTTCGATTCTCATCAATACTTAAATCATTTCCTTAAACTCTTTCCTCTTGTGGGATGCATAGAAACATGTTATGTCTCCAATGCAAATCAATAAAACTTCCTAAAATAGTTCGACCTCAAGATCTGTATGTACGTTTGCAAGTTAAGGATAATCCTTTTGACATGTACAATCGAATGGTGAATATCATAGTTAGTATACATATATATATATATATATATATATATATATATATATATATATATATATATATATATATATATATATATAATTTTCTCTACATCGCTATAAATATGATATAAATATATTAAGCAATCAACTTTTCTTAAGAGTGATTGATTCTGCTATAAATACCTGTGATTGGTGATGGCATACGAAATATTTGTCACATGTGTTTCAACCTGTGACAGTCATTTATTATGGAAAATAGGTTGTCTAATTGTTACTGAATGCATCGAAATGCCTCGCAATTGTACAATATCGGAAACATGTGTTATACAGAACTTGATGCAGACGATTCCTGTAAAATATTTTTTGCAATTCATGGTCTGTTCTAGGAAACTAAACTCCTAACGTGTTGTTCAACTTTTTGTATGGGATATTGTACCTTAAAGACAATGTAAGCTATAGTGAATGTCCTGAAGAATCTTTCGTTTCCATCGCTACGCCACATTTGATGCAACATGAGTGTAGTTGCTCTGCACATGACAAAAAACGGCCAGCAACCCTTTCGCCGAAAACGTTTTGATAGACCACAGTAGCTGAATAGCTTTTCGTTGAATTCAGATCCATAAGCTTCCTTTCCTTTCATTAAGATTTGCTACAAGTAATCGATGCTTTGGAAGGGGAGGGGGGGTCTTTGGATGGCTGAGATGTGATATGATAAGCTTTGAGAACTAGAATAATCTTCACAAGAGGTTGATTAATAAGTCTGTGCCTGAAATGCAAATATAACTTCATTAATTTTAAGTGTTAATACAGACAGTTTTTAAGGTATGGTTTCATTCAAAATATTGATGGAATGCAATATGCTGTGCGCGTTGTCAATCGCTTTAAGACACAAAAGCAACTGAAGCAAAAAAAGAGGCAGATCTTTTCCATGTGCATTCAGATGATAACTAAATTTCAAAGTGGTCTAAAAGGAAACATTTTCTGGTGTTTACTTTGCTATATACGGTGACGTTTTTATTTAATACTTATGGCAATTATGAAGTTTATATTAAAATGTGTATTGTTAAATTTTTTTGATACAGTAGGTTTTAAAATTTCTAAATGCTCATTGGAAACGAAATCTCTAAAACGGTATTGCTAGTTCGAGTGTTAAGTATGAATACAGCGAAACGACAAATTATAATTACATTATATCTCTGAAGTCACGCAATTGTAATTGTGAAACAGTAAAGGACGGAGAAACAGTCGTACCAGTGGTGGGAGAGCTTGGTCCAAATTATTGCATCATGACTACTCACAAAATGAACATTCTGCTAGGATAAAATTTATTAAAACTCTTTTTTCACATAGAAAAAGACAACGCATCATTTGATTATGACTGTAAGGATCCGATATATATATATATATATATTCATATATGCTACGGAGACAAATCAAAATTGTTATAGTTTCAACCGAATATTTGATCAAGTAAGACACGACATACTGATCTAGGGTCATGCAAATTTATCGTTACAAATCCGTGTGGGATTGACTGAGCGTGACTAAAGAAATTTCGAAAGATTTTATAATCCATATCTCCACTGCACCAGGTCTGGTGAATATTTCAAAGCGTATGTTTGTCAACTTCATTAAATACAGCAAGAATATTGCAGTTATCTCAGATCACCTTTGGTATTTTTGTGTATCGTTGGGTGACATTTATCACATCAGTAGTTTGATGTCTACCTCTGGAAAATATCCTAGCAGGATTCATTTGATAGTCTAACATCACATCATCATATACGACTAAATTGCACAAATTTCCATCAATAACATTAATACTCGTCGCTTCCTCGATATCGGTTATAAATGCAATAATATCCTCATCGATTTCCGATTTTGCTTTCTCGTCAAAATCCATTGACACCTCGTAACATCGTTGATCGTCTACACTAGGGGCTACGAAATATAGTTTATCCCATTTCATCCATCTTGTTATTAAATTAAGTAGCAACTGCGTCTTGCCACTTCCAGATGGTCCAATTATAATCATGCAAAAAGAATTTGGTAGCACTGCATGATGTTTAACTGGTTCTCGTGTTTTTGTCGCCGAAAAATCAATTACAATCATGTCAGTATAAATAAATTATGGATATTTATCGTGAGAAATGTAGGACGAGTACACCAACAATTGACCCAACACCTACTTCAACTAAAAATAACAGATAAGCTATCACTAGCAATAGTGAACGATGCGGCACAAAAACATTTAGATTTGTTAGAGAAGGGAGGTAATATTGCAGTCAAACTAATAAAATTACCGGGAGCACCATGGGCAAATATCCTGGAGAAAAACATCTTTCGGGGTATAGTTATTGTGGACCCGGGACCAGACTCGACATCCGACTCGATGATCAAAACGAACCCAAATCCGGTGAATACGGTGAATATTCAATAAATGCTATTGATAAGGCGTGTCATGCTCATGATGTTGTTTATAATACGTTTCCTGTTATCGTCGTTACGGTTATTGTAAATTTTAATATCTTTTCTAGTTCGACTACATTTTGAATTGTAGTACCACTCTCCCTTACTGCTTACCCCCATTTGTTTGTTGGTTTGCGTCTTAGATCCGTCCAAATTGTTTCCACGCAGCGCATTTGTAAAATGCTCTATTATTAGTTCGACTACACATTTAAATGATGAATGTTTCAATTTTTTTAGTTTCCCAATACTCGGTTTGTCAGTGGATGATGTATCGAGATGCAATTTAGCATTTTTCCAGGGTTTTATTTTCGATAATGTCTCGAATTCCTCCATGCTAAAATTAAAATATGTATTTCAATAAAACAGTATATATAATGAATCATTGTAAATGGCTTATCATAGGATTAGTAACCGCTTGTAACAAATCATGCAGTAATGATTTATGCGCATATCATTTACAAAGTGAGCGACGTGGAAGCTTAGGTCCGTTACTTTGCATACGATGTGGGATGGGTGTGAGAGGAAAATCGCAGGTGTGTCTGCATTGTAGTGGTAAGCGATAGAGAAAACTAAAGCGCTATTAGGACAAGCGAATTAAAAACTCCGTCAATGACTCCATCCTTCACTATGTCAAGGACAGAATCATAAAAACGCCTCAAGACTACATTACTAGATTCCCAAGTGTAATTAAACCAAATAATTAATCAGACAAATAATATATAATATATAAATTTCAACCATACTCATCGATTACGAAGCATCTCGTGATGGTATTGTCAGACACCGCAGGCTGAAGACACCATTCGGTGTTGACAATAATCAGGAGTATCTTAGATTTTCTGCTGGGAGAAAAAGATATTTCAACCATCGGATAGTATATGAATGTTTCCATGGATTGATCAAGGATGGTTTTGTAATTGACCACATAGATGGATGTCCAGAAAAAAACAAATTGGAGAATGTACGAGCTATAACTCAGAATAAGAATACGGAATTTTGAAAACAGGTACTTCTAAAACAGTTGCACGGAGACCTTTAAAATCATTAAATACAAAAACTAACGAAGAAAGAATATTTTAGTCAATGAATGAAGCCTGCAAATATTTTGATATTTGTAGATCTTCGATACGATATGTAGCAGAACGAATTGATAAATCAGCGCATTCAAAGTGTTTTAAAAATAAAATTCAATTCATATACATCTAAAATTCCATTTTGTATTGTATGAATTTAACATCATTGGGTATATCTCGTCTAGGCTTGTGTATATAGTTTCTGAAACAGTGATAACTCTTTTGTTGTTGTTACAGAAATACTTCAATGATATCATGGGAATAATCGTGTAGTCTTTCTGTGAGAAATCGAATCAAATGAAATTGTATTTACATCAACAGTATTCTAATTTTTGGATACTTTTTCAGGTATTTGGACTTACGAAAGAGTAAACAAAATACACACCACACTATTGATTTCCGTGTATTAGTCAGCTTATATACAATACTGCATACTCTCTTAATGGGTCTTTAAGCCATTCGAAATTCAACTTTGAAATCACTCTACGTCACTCACCGTCACACGGTGTGAATAAGTTTTTGTATTCTATCCGGGGTGATTTTGCTGGGGGTAGAGTGGTTTCACAGTTGAGTGTAGATATAGCCCCTTATGTGTTATATTGTCATATTTGTATTGTATTGTCCTTTGTATATATGTAAATATATCTTATTTTACAGGTTAGATACGCGCACGGAGAATGTGCTTCGTGATGCCTCTGGGTCTGCTAGGATGCAAATAACACCTTAGAAGCCCGCATGGGTTTGTGTTGTCTTGTATATGTGACCTCTGGACTTCTAAAATACCATATCATCACCCTTTCGTAAAAGCATTTTTGGAGTTCACACTGGAGTAATTCATGTATCATCATGTGCCTTACAAACCTTCTCTAATACTGACGTTAATGCCTGTATTATCCCTAATTAGGTATATGTGCCTTACACACCTTCTCTAATACAGAGGTTAAAGGCTGTATTGTCCCTAATTAAGAAATATATCTCACTTTAAAGAAAACGGGCCACAATTGAACCCTAGTTATTTGTATTTTATATACACACACGTATATATATATATATATATATATATATATATATATATATATATATATATATATATATATATATATATATATATATATATATATATATATATATATTTATATATATATATATCATATAATGAATTTCGAAAATATGAATGACATTATAAATGACATTACAAATTTGAAAAAAAAAATACATATGTCAGATAAATTAGATTGTAATCAGATTTTTTCTGATGTTCAAGATATTTATGATAGCGCTCAGAATAATAAATATGTCTTGCCAAGGCAGTATTCGCTGATTAAAAGGAATCAGCATGCGGTAAATGATTCACTTGTATATTGTAGCGATGTGAACAAATTCATTCCGCTTTTTACAGCAGTCGAAAAAGTCAGAGCTGAACTCGGCCAACAATACCAGGTCAGACGCATAATAAACTCAAGAATTAAAATGATTAAAGATATCATCAAGCAGAATAATACACCAAATGATCATCACTTTCCTCTCTCGACGATTCCAATGTCGTTGTGAACACATCTAAACACAAACGTAACACTAATCAGTTTTGTACTACTTGGACACTGCATACGCTGTTTTGCAGGTATGAATACGCACATGGAACGAATTTGTATGGGTTGAAATTCTGTAGATCACCAAGACAAAGTCTCTACGAACAGGTAGGATCAATTATTTTTTTTCTTTCACGGAGACTCTGTAACCGGTGAACAAGGAAGTAATTTGAAGACACTAATAAGAGAATTTTCGGGATTGTGGTTAAAAAATTTTGATTTTTCCGTTTACAGTTTAAATCAAATATTATATATTTATAATGGTTTTAGAATCTTTAATAACTAGATTAGCTCGCGGGCGATTGGATGCAGTAAAGAAATTTATTCCTGTAAGAGATTCTGTCAGACAGAAATTATAAGCGAGACAGGAATTTCAAACTGCTTTGCAACAGGTCCTGAACAATTATTTATACTGTTAACCACTGCTATTGAGAAAGTTGTTATTGCTACTGAGAATAGTGTTACTGCTACTGCACCAGTATTGGAAAAAATAGCAAAGTGATCCAAGCAAACAAAAAAAATCTTTAAAAACACTTCCTTGTGATATAATAGCTGCTACACTACTTCAACAGGAACAGGAGGGAGATATTGAAGAAGATCAGGGGGGTGATATTGAACCAGAACAGGAGGGTGATATTGAACCAAAACAAGAAGGTGATATTACTGAGCGAGTTCCCTTCAACGATAAATTTATACCGGGTAAATTAGAAGAAATATGAGATTTAATGGTGACGAGATGGCTAGATTTTTTATTAAGAGTTTACTTCATAGAAGTAATTATAACCACGCTGATTATATCGCCATGAATAAACAATCGTGTTATAATGGATTATATCGTGTGTATACAAAAGTAGGTAGGGTATCGGACAATATGAAGTGTATACTAGTCTTATGAAAGAAATGAAAAGGATTTTACCATTACCAACATACCAATCAAATCCTGGATTTCCCAGAATGTCAGAGCGATCAAACGTTTTGATATAGGGAAACCCTCGTTGCAGGGTGCAACAGGTATCACTAAAAAGGATGGAAAATAATATCATGGTAATGGTCTTATTCGTTGTCCTAGTGATGTTCTCGGGGATGTATCACTACCATCTACGGAGATTATGCCCGCGAGTATTAGTAGAATAATAAACAAAACAGTGGATCAAAAAATAGCATCGTTGAGCAGCGCACAGGAAAATATTACTGCAAATATGATAGCGGGAAGTAGTTTAAAATCCCTAGTGAGATCACGATTTAGATAAAAAAATATATAATAAAATGTTCAAATTGTCCCCTGAAGCAGCGTTTGATTTAGATGCCCCAATGCGCATTGATGATTCTGTACGCGATTGTCAATACTATTCCTATAAAGCAAAAAAACATGTAGTCGATCAAGAATGGAACTTCAGGTCCATGATATCAGCAAATACTTTCTACCCGCTGAGACATTTATTGAAGTAGAAGGAGAAATTCGTAAGAAATGTTGATGCTAACACACCTTATACAGATGACCAAAATGTACGAATTGGTTTTGTCAAAAATGGTATCTTGACGCTATTTAATAGTGCTAAATATTTGATCGATAACAGAGAGATTGAATATATAGAGCTATGTTGATGTTGCCACAAAATAGTAGGGTTAGCTAGATATTCCGATGATTTAACATGATCAGCAGGTCCATCTACGATGTTCGCTAAGAATATTAATGCACACGCTGATCATTATCAGTATATTAAATTATGGACACCAGTAGATACTGCATATGATCCACAACCAATTAATGTCTCTGTTGAACATGAAGCAAGACCAGGAGGTGACTTTGATGTTGTAAAAGACGTTATTCCTAATTGCAACTTAGGGTTTGAAAAATGCGCGTCTTTGCTGCAAGGACAGCCTAAATTATTCTCATGCTCGATTCCATTATCTCATATATGTGGATTTTGCAAAAATTTTAGAAAAGACATCTATTGAGGGAAACATACTGTAGTACTCATGCGAAGGGGTGAGGATAATGATGCAATATGAGGTGGTGTTGGCACTGTTCCAGCTCCAGGCCATGCAGCTCCAGGCCATGCTGGTAAAGTAAATATAACAAAACTCTCCCTGTGGATGGCAGTAATGACTCCATCAATCACCGCAGAGGAAAACTTACTATAATTTATGGCTCATGGAGAAAATCATTGTTATCATGGCTAACAACAACGACGGATACGATAGAGAGTTCTGTTAACGGTATATTTACATGGCACATGGCATCAAAACAGGGTGTAGCTGCGCCGCGGCATTTTTTATATTTCGTTACAGGATAGGACTCGAGGGGATTTTACAAACACGCAGCCATATGATATTTGATCAATTGGGTGTTTCTAAAATATCGTTGAGGATAAATGGCCAACAGGAACCATCCGAGGATATTTTACTTAATTACGATCATTACCCAACAGCACGTGTATCATCGCCTGCTGACATTTATGGGACGAGATAATAATGTGGATACTGGTCTGCAAATATCACAGTTGGATTTTACAAGACTACATCCCATCTACTACTTCTCGTTGGAACATCATGATTTAAATAGACAAACCGTAGTTGATGTACATTTCCGAGTTCGTGTAAGTCTTCCGACTAATGCAGCAGGTGTTATCACTATCACGAATTCCAGAGCAGTTGCTGACATACTCAGTGATAAATCATTGCTACTCGAAGCTGTTGGTGGACGAATGGGAGTAGTTGAAGCACCAGTGGAAAATATGTAGACAATTAAATCAATCTCGTATTAAATAAAGTGTCATATACTCATGTTAGTGTTACGTTAACTCCTGGTCAAATTAAAAAATTGCAATCGGAATCAGGAAAGGGTCTAAGACTACCAGGAACTCCGTATTCATGGTACAGCGGAAACGGCCTGAGACTAGGAACAGTTTACTAACAATAGTTTCCATGTCAAATTTTGATTTACTCGACACTGCTAAAAAATAGCGATAAAAATTTTTAGAGGTGTTTTTATGAGAGATCAATTACCACAACAACCAAATAACGCTGAAACTGGAATTTTTAATCTCGATAACTGCACCGGACATGTAACTCCCTGGGTTGTATACGCGATTGATCCGCGCGTGATTGTTTATTTCGATTAATATGGGTTAGCGCCGCCTAAAGAGTTTGTGCGTTATATAAACCACTTAAAAACTCCTATCTGGTATTCTACGCTACCAACACAGAAAATGAATGACCAACCAATATGCGCCAAAGAAGTATTAAATATACTCAACGCTATTTCATCTTCGGGAAAACCACCCCATAAAACCGTACAAGAATATACCAGTAATCGCTTTTTAGAGAGAAATTATATAAAACAGCATGTTTGATATTTGGGGGAGATCTTTATCAAACCTGAAAAACCACCACGAAAATATCTGCAACCGGTGATGTAAAAAAAATAATCGAAGATAAAATATATGAAATGTTAAATCTCGCAAGTGTTGATCCAAATTAAATAGTTGTATTTCAAGATCGTCAGGTTAAATTGAAAACTAGTAATGTTTTCCTTGATGATATTTTATTTAAACAACGCGACGTAACGGAAAATGCTATCGCGGTATTTTTCGATCATGGTAAACTCAAACCATATGTTCTCATTTCAACTATTGTGGATTGAATTAACAATTTAAAACCATTAAAAAAACTACGCGATGAATACTACGACCATATAACAAAATTCGCTTGGTTTTCTGAATTACAAAGAAGTATAATTGGTAATATTGGCAAACCTTTATTAGATTTCTTTGGAAATCCACCGGTGACTAAAAAAACGATGATGCCGTCGATAAATTGTTTGGTAAAAATGCTAAACCCGACAAAATCAAAACAGATCTTGGTAGTATTATCACGAAACTCGATGAAATAACCGCGATTAATCGGCGAATAGAAGTTGTTCGCGAAGATATCAAAACGACCAACGATGTCATAAAGGATGATCAACCGAGAATGATAGAAAATCTTGAAGAAAACAAATTCCTCACGAACAAAACAATATCGTAAATAATATGCACGCGATCCAACACGGATTATTTACGAGGACACCATCCACTAACATATTAAATATCACTTGGCCGTGAAAGGTTTTTATCGATTAACTCTAGTGTCGCCGACTCAATTTAATATTTCATCAACGAGTTAATCTGGGGTCAACAATATGATATCAACGATCATTGACAAAAGAACAACTGAACGATTCACAATAGCATTAATTGATAATAATTTGGCTAGGGTTTTAGTAACGAGGTATGTGGAATTCGTAGCGGATTTAAGTAAACAACTTAATTAAAAATCCATAGGATTTTGCAACGCTGGCGAATTTAACGCCAGCAATTTGAAATCTGTTATAATAAATCAAATGTCATCATTGGCAAGGTCACAGCAGTATCGCTATGATCAGGTCAGAGAATTTCAAAATAAACTCAAAACACTCACTGCGGAGTACCAAACACAAATACAAAAAATACCGACGAAGAATTACCGCAGTTGATGTTACCATGTACTCGGTATCAGGTGTAATCATCGGAGCTGGTATTATACTCTCCTCGGTGACATTGATTGCCCCGATAGCTGTTAAAATTTGTATATCAGCGACGACAACAATCGTGGGAATTATTTCAATAATAACAGAAAAATATCGAGTTGCAAGCGCAAACTACAAGATTACGTAGTTCGGTTCCAAGTTGTGTCAATCGCATACTCCCAATTATCATCGCTGATATCGTCGTCACTCGATGACATCTTAATATCAGATAATGAGTTTTCAGCGATGGTACGTGTTGTTAAAATTAGAAGAAAAAAAAAACATGAATATAATAACTATGGCAACATCGCAAGAACTACTTCAACGAATAGCGGAAAATACCACCCAGGTGAACACCAGCATGATCTCAATAACCTCAACCAATCCTGAATTCAGTGTGAATTTCCCCACTGCCATTCCAGGTAAGGAGATAGCACTAGCAAAATTACGAGTATTCCATAGTTGTCCCAATCTTAGATCAAAATCATTTGGTGTTCAACAACCGAATAATTCTCTGGTGTTTACGAGTTAGAATAAAACCGATGATACTCCAGACTGGAATGTCTTTTCGTTACCATCTGGGTCCTACCAAATTGAACAAATTAATAAAATTACAACGCAGAATAAAATCCATTACTGGAGAAGAATCGAAAATCGCTATAATAGTTCATGAACCAACATTATCATCTGCCATTGAGATAAACTCACCCGGATATGTTGTAGATATCTATATATCTATAAGGACAATATTGGGTTGGCCTGAAATTCCACCTCGGACATCTTATCAAATACCAGAACCTAAAAAATCTGATTATGTCACAGATGTACAATCATAACACGAAATTGCTCAATCATATCGAAATTATTTACCTGGTATAAAAAATGCAAAATAACTGATAGATTCACATTTCTCGATAACGATACCATGCAATGGGACTTTGGTTTTGAGAAAACTCCTGATTCATCCATTGTAATTGTATTCACTCTAAATAATGCCATTGCTTATCTGAAAGAGATTAATCAATTGCATAAAATACAACATGGGAGACTACGACAGAGTTTCCAAAAACATCTTTTTGATATAAGGAGTTCACGCAGCGAGAACATAAAATATGTTGAGATATTAAATCAGCTTGTATCCAACATGGAATATATCAACAAACGATAGTTCAGATAATAATTAATGACAAGATTGGAGATAAACAAAAATTCCTAACCGGTTACAATATCACAGGAGCTGATTTACCAGATTTCAAGATTCTTGGGTAAAACGCAAATGAACTAAAACAAAATCAACCAATGACCTCTTCGATGAGTACTTCCAACAAATACTCGCCGCATGGAAAAAAATACCACTAAACAAACAACCATCCTCAAACATTATAATGACGCAGATGGTGGTGGGCGACATATCGCTCCTCAAAACGTCAATATATTCACGGGGGGTTGCAGTGAATTTTGTACGTGATACTATAGAAGGAAGTTACCAAATAAATCTCGAAAGATCAAATCATGCCCAGCAAAGATATATTTCATGCTCATTTGCACCAACAGCTACCCCAGGGTTTCTAATCTAGCTAATCCAACTAATCCGGTCTGTATGTGATATCATAATAACTCATTAACTAGAAATAATTTTGAACTCACTGACCAATCCAATAATCTAAATGATTTACGAGGTGAGGTTATACAAATTAGTCTGTTTGTGAAATCGTAAAAGATTTTTTACCACCATAGCAGCCGAAAGGACGCAACAACGACTTTGCGTCTCCAAAGGAAACATTCTTTTTCGATTTGGGAGGAAACCTTGGTTTGCCAAAGTGACGCTTCTATAAAGTTGTCGGATTTGCCCCCCACCCCCACCCCCTACTACTTATTTACAAATATAAATACACCAAATAGGTTTTCCAACACATTATCGTTATTTTAGAACGGAGTATGTATGTCTTGTAATATTTTTTAGCCTTGTACTGAGACTATCTTGTACTTTATTATTGTGCATGTTTATACCCCCACATTTAAGTGGCAAAATTGAATACACGTGCAATCACAGCATCAAATGTTTTATAAGCTTCTCTGACGTAACGTTTGCATAACGAAATTTTTAATAAAACATACCATTTTCTAGAAGAGCGAGTGTTTGCCTGATTTAGGACCATATAAGTTTAATTTTGAAATGTGATCCGATGTATTTAATTCCATATACTGCTGATTTTGTTTACCATTATGTTACCACTTTTCATCGCTAATAAAAATGCCACCGTTTCTGAATACAATATTTTCAGTTTTATCTACACACAAAACATTGTTTTCACAAAATGTATCTACACTATTATGAATAAAAAAAGAGAGCTGTTTTCATTTTTTCTTTATCATATATGAAACACGGCTTGGTATGCAGTTAAATTAGTAAATTAAATAAATGCCAGCATTATCAAAGCTTGGCGGATGTGTATTCGAGTCTGGTCTGACAATCGGGTTCGCACCAACGTATAAAACAAATTCTTCTCCATACTTTGAGTAGGATATTGCACAGTATTAATGCTTTTATGTGGAGGTGAAAAGTGTCGATATATAGACGTGTTATACGTATATAAACTTTTGATAGGGAACTATGTGTTCGTGTTTTGATACGGAAAAACGTACGCTATAATGCACTTGACAATAAAAGTTATTATCCACGAACTATGGTAAAATTCCATATCTCTCTTTCTTCGTAACAAACCTGTACATTACAAACATAAACAAATATCATTTATGCACAATTAGAGATAGAAAGGTGCACTTCCAGCCTGATACTAAACCACAGATGCATTGCATGTTTACAAACTCTGTCAAGACGGCGAATCCAATAGGTTAGCTTTAGCACATCTTCCATCTCAGAATAAGCTACAGCAATATTAGTAAAGGAGAATTCTTGCAAACTATACTAACTCTTGTCAAAATGTGAGTCAACTTGAGATGAAAATTATTGATGTATTCAACTTGCTACGTCTTGTCTATGTTGGTTCATACGTTTAGATATTTGTTTTAGACATCTTAGATACATATCGTCTCAATTACAGTAAATGTTTCTTTGTTTACAGACCAGCATGTCAAATAAATGCCATATAACCTATGAGATGAAGTTCACCGTGGCTAGAATAATATTCCATTTAAATTAGGATAGGTGATTAACACAAACGGTTTTTTTCTGACAGTATATATCGTTGTTTTTACACGGTTTAACGTCAAAGCCGTCAGCATAAATATTTGTTTCACCCCCCCCCCCCCCCAAAAAAAAAAAAGACCACCGTGGCACGAGAAGCTACTGGCAAGCTTGACTACCCTGTTGTAGTGAATTCGTCGACAAAAACATTTTTTCAATTTAAAAATGTACCGCCGACTGGAAGGATATATCTGACACATTATATTTCCCCTCTTGAAATTTAGAGCGTCAAACCACATGTTAAAATGTTTCAAAGTATTAGAGTTCAATTTTAAAAAAAGAAATGGATTAATAGCCATAGCAATATTTTCGGTGATGAATGTCATTACCGCTTAGGGTTTGGTTGTTTTCAGAGAGTTTAGACTCAACATATATTAGGAAACACTTTGAAGTATTAAGATTTATTGATAAAAAAGAACAAATTGCAATTAAATATGTTAATCGTATTTGTTTGGATATTTAAGAACTTTTAGACACCGACAAAAGGATTCAAGACCTATATATTATGAATTCCTGTTGTTCACCTACATACACAATAGTTAAGGTTGATTATGTCACAAATGCTTGATGTTGTCAACTTGTCGTGGATGTCACGAGAATGGTTTAACGACAAAATGCCGTGATTCGATGACAAAAGAGTTTAAACAACTTTATCGACAAGGACCTTTACAGTGGCCGAATCTATGACAGGTTGATCATGGCAAGAAATTTCAGGGTGTAGAGTTATTTTAAATGAAACAACATAATCTCACCATCAGACGAGGACATACTTTCTAAGCGCTTATTTCAATATCAATACGCGAAGGAATTTCTTCAAGACAAGATATTTCGTGAATGGGTTGCAGGTTTGCCAAGTGTGGTAGTTGCGTTAAATAATGAAATTACTCGAACAATCAATGCAAAACCTATTAACGATCTCACAAAAAATATTCCGGTTTTACAAAATGATTTTTCAGAACAAAAATACTCGGTAATGTTACTGTAAGATTTTTTAATGAACCAAGTGAACTTGAAGGTGGTTAAAAAGAGCTACTCGTCCTATTTGGAGTGTTCTCGCACATAAAATATATAGCATAACAAGATCCACGGGTAGACCCGCAATCTATAGATTAGATTAAATGGCTCCTCAGCGTGGATTTTCACGTGAACAGTTACAAGTGATACCCGATGATACAAAATTATCTCCACAATCACTTAATTAACACCTCTGCGTCTGTTACAATCTGCAAAGGTCAGCATCAAGTTTTTACTATATGACCAACACTAATGTTTTTTTTTCTGTCTGCAGTAAATTGTCGTGGATTTTTATCTTAATCCTTATCTTTAGACAAGGCCCATTGCATTAAACAATTACAGCTCGTGCAGTGATTATTATGTTGTTGATTTCGCTTTATTTTAAGTCCACAAGAGTTTTATATGTCTTATTATATCATCCCTGAAAATATCACTGATGTGGTGGCATTATAATCTAAAACGGTTATACGAAGTGATTTTTTTTCTAATTCGTGATAATACGAGATAAACTAAATTCAACCACTCGATGCGATCATCTACGATCAATACAACTGTATCAAAGATGGTTAACGCCTGAGATGAGTGTATCGTCATTGAGTATCCTAGCGTCCAGGGAGATTTATCAGCGCGCAATGCATCTTCGACAACACTGATATCGACCAAAACAATATCATTTAATACTAGAGTTTGTTGTTTTGTTTTCCAGGAATATCAGCTTCAATATTCTGACTTCGTGAATCAACTGATTGACAGCATAACGGCACTGGAAGTGCTATGAACTTTCCTTTCCTTTTTTTAACGAATTCTGTGAATATCACTCCCAGAGTGTGCGACGAGGAAGCTTAGATCTGAATCCTTGTATATGATGAGTTTTTGGAGTATCAGGAAAAACAAATGTGCCGCCAGTATGGTGGTAAGCAATACAGAGCTTAAATAGTATTGTAATAGAAAAATAAATAATGATGTTTATAGCGTCCCTGACAAATTATACGAACCCCCAAGGACTAAATTACTAGATACTCAACACAAAATAATTAAAACAAATAAAGATTTAAGCAAATAGAATATATTATATGTATAATGAATCAAGAATTTGTAAAGCATCTCGTTATCAAGAACTGTCTCGTGATGGTGTAGTAAAACACCAGTAGGGTTTAATAATAATCAGGGTATTTAAATGTTTGGTGTTGGAAAAAACAAAAATATTGTTATCGGATAGTCTCTGAATGTTTTTTTATGGTGATCAAAGACGGCCTTTTGATTGACAACATTGATTCAGATCCAAACAAAGCGACTCCTTAGATAACATTCAAGCTATCACTTGAAGGAATGTATACAAAAATTGCGAGATCTGTCACATCTATACATGCTGAGACGTATGAGGAAAAATATTTCAGTCAATAAATGCAGCCGGCAAGTATTTTGAAATAAAACCGTCGTTATGTCAAAAAGAAGTTCTTAGAAGTATTGGGTAGTGTTCGTAGTTGTGTTTTGTGTTCGTGATTAATGATTCAAACATTTAACAAACACTGTCATCACTAAGAGCATTAATATGTAAAGTGAATACCAGCCATTGTTTTCAAAGTCTCTTCATCTGTCTTCATTATCATACTCATTTTACATATCCCATTGATTTTGGAGATTTATGTATAAATGTTACCATCTTAATGTGTTATTTTAAACGTTTTGATTATTGATTTTGCTGACTGATGTAAAACCTTTTACCATTTAAACGTTTAAACATATAACATATTCTATGAACTTAAATAGTTTAAACGTTCTAGTGCGCCATTAAAAAATAAAAATAAAATCTCTCTGTCTGTCTGTCTGTCTGTCTGTCTGTCTCTCTCTCTCTTTCTCTCTCTCTCTCTCTCTCTCTCTCTCTCTCTCTCTCTCTCTCTCTCTCTCTCTCTCTCTCTCTCTCTCTCTGGAGTCTCGTTTGCTAGACAATGGTAATCATCAATGATAATACGAGAGCTGTGGCGTTTTGCTTTTGTCATACGACGATGTCGTTTGACCTATGAATGGTGGTAATGCCAGTGAAGCCGTCTAAAGGAGAGAGAGAGAGAGAGAGAGAGAGAGAGAGAGAGAGAGAGAGAGAGAGAGAGAGAGAGAGAGAGAGAGAGTAAACCGTGCAAGATAAAGAGATTCAGAGAGAGAGAATTGTACAGTCTTTATAAATGTTAATTCAAGCAAAATAATGAGTCATTTCACTTTATGTATATTCCACGCTAATTTCCATACGTCAGTATATTAACAACTAATTGTACAGGTTCAGTGTATAAGAACCTAACCATGCTAGCAGTGCACTATTTCCTTAATATGAGCCATTTCATGCTTAAATCATGAGTGTGTCATATACTTATTTAATGAATGTGAATAACAAATAAAACTGAAAAGAAACACAATCCACTTTTCAGTTTGCATAAGGTTTTAAGAATAGGAAGACAAATCGTAGCACTACATTTTGCAGCGGACACAATCGCTGGGGTGATCGATGTTCATTCATTCATTCATTCAAAACTCAGTGGCCAGGAGCATATCTGAACACAATTTATAGTGCTAAGATGTATTTTCGTATGTGATATAAATACAATATTTATATAGTTAGCAGCTACAAAATACAATTGTAATATGACAGTTTGTACAGAAATATCGCGGGTAATACCTTTTTCGTTGTCAATGTGTGTTTGGTTCGTCCATCGAAAACCGCATTAGTTATCTAAGGGTTGAAGTGGCCGGTTATGATGAGGCCAACCCATTAAACCTAATGTAACTTTGCATCAGGGATATAGGATGAGTGGGACATATTTTTTTCATTGTACCCAGTTCTTGACAGTTGTACTCATATAACACCAAAGATGATTTATAACTAATATCTGGTAATGGGATTATAATAGTTATTAAATAATGTGATTGTTGTTTTTCTCTGCATTGATGTTGCATTGCATGATCATTAAAAAAGGTACATGTTTTAAAAAAAAGAATTACATGCAATCAACTATATTCAATAAATGCTCGATATTTATTTTATGATCATCATCGATTATCTCATAATGTAAATTGTATTTATAGGTTATGTTTTGGCAGTCCTGGTGTTTTAAAGGTAGGTACTATTGCTGGTGATGTTGGTTTTCTTGTAGGCAAGTCTACATGAAATGTACTGGTCTGATTAAAAAAAAAAAAAATTGTCAACAAGCTATCTAACTTTAGTACACTATTTATACACACGGTGTCAGGTGCAGCCTATCCAAAAAAACTCCAATTTAATTTCGATGTTAACGACCAGATTATGCAACTATTATTCCAAGGATTGAAAAAAAATCTCTTTTAAGTACTGACTGTGTGGCTTTATGGACTGCTGGAAAGATGTGGCTGCCATTTATTTTGTATATAAATTGTCTTGACCATGAATGTGATAACATTTATTGCATTTATTATTAATGATATTTTTTAACATTATTATCTTTATTATTATTATTATCACTAGCGACAAATTATGTTTTTGAAAAGATTAACATCAATACATGACTCCTTTTTCTTATGAAACTCTTTATCAAGTAAGGTTAAAGGTAATAGTTTACAAGAACCGTGATGCGATTTTTTTATTTGGAAATAATAAATACATCGTTGGTGCAAATTATTATTTCTCTCTATAAATTGACTTTCGCCTTTACTTATATAAGCTGCCTTCTGATATTTGTTTATTTTTGTGTTTTAATTGTCATATCTGTATACTTCAATCCTAAATATTGGCTGATATTGAATAACTGCTCTTTGCTTAAATCGTAGTGTTTACCTCAATGGCAGAAAAATATTTTCAACTTCTTAAGCTTGTTAGATCATAAACACAAAAACAATTTCTAGTCGTACTCTCCGATTCAATGTTACGTACAAATAAATTCAATATTGAGATATTATTGTATATAATATCGACAGCTGAAAAACATTGTGTACATTTGTCTAAAAGGCAATTAATGAAAAATATGGTTAATACGAATTTGGTATACTTGTCTACATTCATAACAGCCACACCCATCATTTCAACAATTATAATTAGCATTAAGAAACCGTGACCTTCAAAGAGGACTCCTATAACTAAAATACACATTATGTCATGATAAATACAAATAAGAAAGAAATTAATCAAACATGGACTAACACATATCCGATTAACAGATAATGGTGACATTTATGTATAATGTCCCTTATCTAGCTATTTATGTATCCTAAGTCGTGGTACAAATATTTATTAATAAGAAAGAGAGGAGATTCCGATTATTTAAAGAAACTTTACCTAATCGGATTGTCTTTTTTAAATTAAATTACGTTTTGGGGCACTTTTCAAACCTAGTTTACACAAATTAACAATTAAAATTATAAATGTTTATATGTGGGAAACAAATATAATTTTGTATCTTAGTATTTCTTAATAACCTTCATTAGAAACATGTAATATCTGAGTCATACCATAAAATATACAAAATACATTATTTCGTATGATAATACTATTAATATCAATAATAATAATAATAATAATAATAATAATAATAATAATAATAATAATGGTAATACAAATTAAAGTGATAACAATGAATATTACCTAAAATTTAATATTAATGCTAACATTATATATATATATATACATATATATATATATACATATATATATATATATATATATATATATATATATATATATATATATATATATATATATATTCAAAATGGGGCAGCACAAAATCAATTGGAATAAAAATTGTATGCTAAATTGTCGGTACTTTATAATGAATTAATTAGGTTTCAATAAGATGTTACATCAGCTCAATGAAGATGGAATTAGTTTAGTTAGCTTATAGCTGATACCCTGTAAATCATTTTGTGCTAAATTGAAGAGCTAATGTATCAATATTGGTTACACACAGTTGACAACGACCTCAATATGTTTACAATAAGCACTGTTTTATTAAAGGTAATGTCAGTTCTTGGTCAGTATATTCATGAAAGTGTCAGCAAACAGAAAACACATTTATAAAACATTCAAGACAACATTTAATGGCCATGATATATTAAGTAATGTTCAGAATACATTTATAACGTAATTTTACATGAAAAATGTATAATAAAAGTATTTCCTATGATATACAGTACGGATATTACGGTTCTATGACAAAACAAGTGTTCAATGAAATTGAATATTTAGATTTAGACAACAAGTCTGTTTGAATTGTCTTATTATATCAATGATGAAGTAAAGAATTTATATACACGATAAAGTATATGTTTTCTAGTCTAATTACACAATAACTGTCATGACCTGTGAGCTTTATACCATGATTACAGGAACGTTAATTATGTTGGGTCTCATGTAGACGTTCAGACCTGCTCATTAGTTTCAATCCTATGTTGATCCTTATGTATCCTGTACTTTGAAATACTACTTTTAATTATGTTATGTTTGCCAATGACATATTTACATGTTAAATTATCTAGGTTTCTTGTTTTAACACACGATGTTGTTTTAAACTTAATATATCAAATGTCAACTTGGCTATATGGCATTTAAACATGTTATCCAATAGTTCCATGTCTAGTGTATTAGCATGTTGTTCCGCTATATTATTTTGTCGTAAAGAGCTTTGCTTAAAAAAAATCATAATTGACCCAGAGGTTAAAATGGCTAATCATCATTGATTAAAACATACAATTTTAGTACGAGCATCGTATAATAATGTTTTCATTTACTTTGGTCTAGTTATAATATAGTTATTAAAAAAATAAATCCCTTAGATATTCATCGCCGACAGTTTGATGTGTTTACTTTGCTTAAAACAACACTTGGTACGAATATTCTTGATATTATAAATCAAAACATAATTAAGTTAAATTAACATCTGATCGACAAAGTCCTTGTTCAATGTTAATGAATAAACCTTTAAATCCATCATGGCGATAACAACAAATTTGCGTTATCGCCATGATACTTATGACTTGTATTTCACCCGATAATTATAACTTGAGGGAAGCATCTGCGTTAATGGCATTGTCTTTGCGGGTAAAAAGTATTTCACCTATACAAGAGTAGTGCCATTTTCTATTCTACATATTATTGCTCTCAAAATGAAAACTACTCATTTGTGAAAAAACAACTTTAGTGTATTTTAATACATTATGTTTGTTTAGTTTTGGGGTTCTGCTTCATTGTTTATGACATGGAAAATGGTGCAGTTTTGTTTGACAACCTTGATAAAAACATACATTGTTTGAGTTGTCATTAGTAATGGTTTGAGGGTATCAATACAATATTTAAAAAGACATTGTAAGTAGTCATCTTTTTAATGTACCTCGCATTGAAACCGCCTTTTTATGAGCTATTCATTCACTTTCTACTTAAAAACTGTTTCTAAAACACGTTGAAAAGCACGTGCTAAATCATAAAATAAAACTATTGGTAAATATGTTTAAATGATGTTTAATATTATTGAAAACTTTATAATATTTAATTTATAAATGATGTTGTGATATAATTGATTGATTATGACTCGAAATAAGGCAGTAACAGATGCCTGTACGTTCACTTCTTTGCGAAAAATTGGGTGTTTACCTTTACTGGAACCGACAAATGTTCGTTGTGAAATAATGTAATTTTATCCTTCTTTTTGTTTTGTTTTCTTTGGACACAAATAATTACTGTACTTCTCTATTTAGATGAAACAAAATATTCTACACAGCCTGAGGCAGTCTTTAGTCAAACTATAATCATTCATAACCTGTATATTTGTTGTTAAAGAGATGATATGGACATTAAAAAGGAAGATAACAATATTGGTTCAACACCTTTAATTACAAATGTGTTATATGTCTTAGATTTAATGGAATTGGAGGGTACAGTACATAAACAGACCTTTTTTTGGTATTCTTTAGACCTTTTGCGTCTATAATAACCAGCACGGGAATTTTCATTTGCCCTGACTGCATATAGGTGTCTGTAAAATGAGATGATATACACGTATATAAAGAATATATCCATTTAATGAACATTTCTTTTTATTTTTATTTTTACAAAAGCTATTTACCAGCACTGACAGTCTGCGTAGATGGATATACATATCGTGCAAGGTTAGGGGATTTATGAAATATTTGCAAGTCTCATAGAATATATAGGAACACGTTTACACATAAAGGTAAATGCAAAATATGTCAAAGTAAGGATTGTTCAATCTTTTCATTGTTACTGTACTCTCTCTCTCTCTCTCTCTCTCTCTCTCTCTCTCTCTCTGGATTCTCGTTTGCTAGACAATGGTAATCATCAATAAAAATACGAGAGCTGTTGCTTTTTGCTTTCGTCATACGACGATGTCGTTTGACCTATGAATGGTGGTAATGCCAGTGAAGCCGTCTAAAGGAAAGGAGAGAGAGAGAGAGAGAGAGAGAGAGAGAGAGAGAGAGAGAGAGAGAGAGAGAGAGAGAGAGAGAGAGAGAGAGAGTAAACCATGCAGGATAAAGAGATTCGGAGAGAGAGAATTGTACAGTCTTTATAAATGTTAATTCAAGCGCAATAATACGAGTCCTTTCACTTTATGTAGATTCCACGCTAATTTCCATACGTCAGTATATTAATAACTGATTGTACAGGATCAGTGTATAAGAACCTAATAATGTTAGTAGTGCACTATTTCCTTCGTATGAGCCATTTCATGCTTAAATCATTAGTGTGTCATATACTGATATAATGAATGTGAATAACAAATAAAACAAAGGAAACAATCCACTTTTCAGTTTGCACAAGGATTTAAAAATAGGAAGGCAAATCGTAGCACTACATTTTGCAGCGGACACAATCGCTGGGGTGTGCGTAGTTCATTCATTCATTCAAAACTCAGTGACCAGGAGCATATCTTAACTCAATTTGGAGTACTAATAAGTATTTTCGTATGTGATATAAATACAATATTTATATAGTTAGCAGCTACAAAATACAATTGTAATATGACAGTATGTACAGAAAAATCGCGGGTAATACTTTTCTCGTTGTCAATGTGTGTTTGGGTTGTGCATCGAAAACCGCACTAGTTATCTAAGGGTTGAAGTGACTGGTTATGATGAGGCCAACCCATTAAACCGAATGTTCGTTCGCATCAGGGATATAGGATGAGTGGGAGATATTTTTTTCTTTGTACCCAGTTCTACACAGTTCTAAACATATAACACCAAAGATGATTTATAACTAATAACTGGTAATTGGATTATAATAATTATTAAATAATGTGATTGTTGTTTCTCGCTGCATTGATGATGCATTGCATGATCATTTAAAAGGTACATGTTTTAAAAAAAAGAATTACATGCAATCAACTATATTCAATAAATGCTTGATATTTATTATATGATCATCATCGATTATCTCATAATGTAAATTGTATTTATAGGTTATGTTTTGACAGTCCTAGTGTTTTAAAGGTAGGTACTATTGCTGGTGATGTTGGTTTTCTTGTAGGCAAGTCTACATGAAATGTACTGGTCTGATTAAAAAAAAAAAAAAATTGTCAACAAGCTATCTAACTTTAGTACACTATTTATACACACGGTGTCAGGTGCAGCCTATCCAAAAAAAACTCCAATTTAATTTCAATGTTAACGACCAGATTATGCAACTATTATTCCAAGGATTGAAAAAAAATCTCTTTTAAGTACTGACTGTGTGGCTTTATGGACTGCTGGAAAGATGTGGCTGCCATTTATTTTGTATATAAATTGTCTTGACCATGAATGTGATAACATTTATTGCATGTATTAATAATGATATTTTTTAAAATTATTATCATTATTATTATTATTATCACTAGCGACAAATCATTTTTTTGAAAAGATTAACATCAATACATGACACATTTTTCTTTTGAAACTCTTTATCAGGTAAGGTTAAAGGTAATAGTTTACAAGAACCGTAATGCGATTTTTATTTGGAAATAATAAATACATCGTTGGTGCAAATTATTATTTCTCTCTTTATATTGACGTTCGCATTTACTTATATAAGCTGCCTTCTGATATTTGTTTATTTTTGTGTTTTAATTGTCATATCTGTATACTTCAGTCCTGAATATTGGCTGATATTGAATAACTGCTCTTTGCTTAAATCGTAGTGTTTACCTCAATGGCAGAAAAATATTTTCAACTTCTTAAGCTTGTTAGATCACAAACACAAAAATAATTTCTAGTCGCACTCTTAGGTTCAATGTTAACTACAAATAAATTCAATGTTGAGAAATTATTGTATATAATACCGACAGCTGAAAAACATTGTGTACATTTGTCTAAAAGGCAATTAATGAAAAATATGGTTAATACGAATTTGGTATACATGTCTACATTCATAACAGCCACACCCATCATTTCAAGAACTATAAGTAGATATTAAGAAACCGTGACCTTCAAAGAGGACTCCAATTACTAAAATATACATTATGTCGCGATAGAGACAAATTAGAAAGCGAAAAAATCAAACATGGACTAACACATATCCGATTAACAGGTAATGGTGACATTTATGTATAATGTCCCTTATCTAGCTATTTATGTATCCTAAGAGGTGGTACAAATATTTATTAATAAAAAAGAGAGGAGATTCCGATTATTTAAAGAAACCTTACGTAATCGGATTATCTATTGTAAATTAAATTACGTTTTGGGGTACTTTTAAAATCTAGTTTACACAACTTAACAATTAAAATTATAAATGTTTATATGTGGGAAACAAATAAAATTTTGTATCTTAGTATTTTTAAACAACTTTCATTAACAACATGCAATATCTGAGTTATACCATAAAATATACATAATACATTATTTCGGATGATAATAATATTAATATCAATAATAATAATAATAATAATAATAATATTAATAAAAAGAAAAGTGTTAAGAATGAATATTACCTAAACTTTAATATTCATTCAACATTATATATATATATATATATATATATATATATATATATATATATATATATATATATATATATATATATATATATATATATATATATATATATTCAAAATGGGGCAACACAAGATCAATTGGAGTAAAAATTATATGCTAAATTGTCAGTATTTTATAATGAATTAATTAGGTTTTAATAAGATGTTACATCAATTAAATGAAGATGGGACTAGTTTGGTTAGCTTATAGCCGACACCCTGTGAAACATTTTGTGCTAAATTGGAGAGCTAATGTATAAATAATGGTTACACACAGTTGACTAAGACCTCAATGTATTTACATTAAGCACTGTTTTATTAAAGGTAATGTCAGTTCTCGGTCAGAATATTTATGAAAGGGTCAGTAAACAGAAAACACATTTGCAAAACATTCAAGACAACATTTAATGTACTGATATATTAAGTAATGTTCAGAATACATTTATAATGTAAGTTTACAAGAAAAATGTATAATAAAATGATTTCCTATGATATTCAGCACGGATGTTACAGTTCTATGACAAAACAAGTGTTTAATGAAATTGAATATTTAGATTTAGACAACAAGACTGTTTGAATTGTCTTATTATTTCAATGATGAAGTAAAGAATGTATATACACGATACAGTATATGTTTTCTAGTCTAATTACACAATAACTGTCATGAACTTTATTTGCTTTTTACCATGATTAAAGGAACGTTAATTTTGTTGGGTCTCGTTTTGACGATCAGAAGTAGTAATATGTTACGATATAGCCTCAATGGGAAATCCAGTCAAAAACAGCTTGGGACTATAAATCCTCAAACAGCTTGGGACTATATAGCCTCAAGGGGAATTTAATATAGTAGGACTATATAGCCTCAAGGGGAATTTAATATAGTATGACTATATAGCCTCAAGGGAAATTGAACATAGTGGGACTATATAGCCTCAAGGGGAATTTAATATAGTAGGACTATATAGCCTCAAGGGGAATTTAACATAGTAGGACTATATAGCCTCAAGGGGAATTTAACATAGTAGGACTATATAGCCTCAAGGGGAATTTAACATAGTAGGACTATATAGCCTCATGGAGAATTGAGCATACTGGGATTATATAGCCTCAAAGGAAATTGAACATGGTGAATATTATTTGTATTTGTATATGGGACTGTCTAGCGACAAGGGGAAAATGGAGTCAACGAAAGCAAATATATTTTCGAGGTATATGAGTGGCCCTGAAAAGGTCTTTTGGGTACTTTTTCTTCTTTTATTTCTACTGTTGTTCCACCATCTTTTGTTTTTACCAATGATTCCTTCTTCTTTTTTTTTTCGTCCTCGGGAATCCAGTCAGGATGTCCCATAGCTCTAAACTTCTCTTGTATCTTTATCCATATCTTATTTAATCTTTAAAATTCCTCGTTCTTTTTTCATTGTCCTTTCTCTTCTTTCTCTCCTTACTCCAGTTATCTTTCATCTTCTTCACTTCTTCTAATAGCTCCTTTCTCATCAGATCTTCAGCTTTCTTGAGCTGGTCCAAATCATTTTGGAGATGGTGCCACTCTGTCAAGATATTATTCAAAAAACAATTTACGTTTTCGACAATATCTACCACTTCCATCAATGCCCCTACTCTAACATAGGGTGGATTAATGCAGTCTCGTAACTTTTTTGCTTCTTCTTCTAGCATTCCTTCTAAGAGCTCCTTGGCTATTTTCAGTCTTTTTGCAATGTCCAGGCTGTTCGTAAACTTCCATTCATTATGTAGTTTTTCCACTACAAATTCCCCGTCTAATATCCAGAAATACCCGTGATATAAATTGTTGAATAAAGTTGATGCTGTCACAATCTTATATGGTTATTCCATGGAATCGTTCTAATTTTTTTAAAATATGAATTAAGGTTGCAAGCGCAACTATGTGCTTTCGCGACCAGTTAATGCCCGAGGGTCGGGCTATTTGATTGGTCGGGACCAAAGGTAACTTTGACTACACTAGGCTGTGTTGTCGCAGTCTCCCCGGCACCCGCGTTAAATGGCAGTCTCTCCTTAGAGTAACATGTCGAGTCACGGTAGAGCAGGAAGGCACCCGGTTTAGGAAAGCTAGTTTGTCAAATTGGTTCACTCTAGTTAAAGACATAATCCAATCGGTTTGATATCTTATTACTTCTAAAATGAAGTATTACGTATCTGTGTAATTAGTGAATTGCCAAAAAGTTTAGTTGTACTTTACATCAGTGTGAGAACAGGCCTAACTTTAAATCAAGATTTCCAACATCTAATCAGAACCCGTGATACGTAATAGTAGAAAAAGTCCAATGCATCAGCCATGTTTTCGTCGACAATCAGGTTAGCCTATTTCTGTTCTAATTTATTTATTTATAATATGAATTAAGGTCGCATGCGCAACTATGTGCTTTCGCGACCAGTTAATGCCCGAGGGTCGGGCTATTTGATTGGTCGGGACCAAAGGTAACTTTGACTACACTAGGCTGTGTTATCGCAGTCTCCACGGCACCCGCGTTAAACGGCAATCTCGCCTTAGAGTAAAATGTCGGGTCACGGCAAAGCAGGAAGGCAGAACAAATACCAATATTGTGTAAGCCACTTGTGCAGTTATATCAAATCCATATAGTCATAGAATTTTTCATCTTTCCTATCAATTAATATTTCTAGTACATAGTGTACATGTTGTAGGTCCTTAACAAATTTAATTGCTAAAATGTCTTAGCGACATAAATAAGTGTAGTCACTGTTAGGTGTTTCAGCTTGTTAATTTTGAGCGGTGGTCAAAATTGATCAAGTTAGATTTCGAGAAAGAGATTGTTCGAAAAGGGTTCTCGTACCAAATTAAAACCCTGGGGAGAAAAAAAAAATAAAATAAAATATAATAAAATAAAATAAAATTTAAAAAAATCAAAACATTAAAAAATAAAAATATTTTAAAAAAATATATATATAAATTAATTTAAAAAAAAAAAAAAATTAAAAAAAAATAAAAAAAATTAAAAAAATAAAAAGAAAGAAAAAAAGAAAATTAAAAGAAGAAGAAAAAATAAAAAATAAAAAAAGACAAAAAGAAGAAGATAAAAAAAGATTATAGTTGGAGTGGGTGTGTTTGGTGTTATTTCATTTCTTCCTTCTTCTTTTTCTCTTCCTTTCCCCTCTCTGTTTCCCACTTTCTTCCTACTCCCTTCTTCCCTCTTTCCTTCGTTTTCCCTCTTCCATTCTTCCTTTCCCTTTCCTCTTACTTTTCTTGTCGGTTTGTTGGTGTTATATTTCCTTGAGCTATCACTATTTGATCCCGGTGTTCTCATCACACTTAACTTGCCACTTGCCGGTTGATTGTTTTTACTGTACCTACATTGTGTCACTACTTAGTGTAATGTTCTCTTTCCCCTCCCCCCTTCTCCTTCTTCCCTTTCTCCCGTTTCTTCCTTTTTTCCTCGCATTACAATGTTTATATTATTCCCCCTTTCCCTTCCTTTCCCCTTTTCTATTTTATTTTATATATTTATTTTAGGGTAATGTTAAGCTGCTCTGCTTTTTTAAGCTAGCGGTATTACTATCCGCTCTGACCCCTTTAACCGATATGGCCTCGTTAATTATTTATATATTTGGTAGTTATAACATTTCTTTTTGTCTGTTTATTTAAAGCATTGTTACGTGGGTCTGCTTTTGAGCTAGCGATGTTATTATCTGCTCTGGCCCCTTGATTGATAAATATTGACTCTATGGCTATGTTTATGTTTATTTACTTATTTGATGGTTTTGATATTTATATTTTATGTTTTATGTCTATTGATTTTAGGTAATTAAGTATATTTATATAGGTAGCATTTACGTTTTTGTTATACCTTTTATCTAGAATTTGGGGGAATGATGTAACTGAGTCAAGTTTTCTTTGTTGTAGTTGGAAGACGGTAGGGTTAGGGTTAACTAACCTTCTGTTCTAATGTCAGCCACTTGAGTACATATATAGTAAGCACGGACGTGAAGGAAAACATCCCTTACACTCACTTTTCATATTATATGCTATTCACAAAATCACATTATCTACAATCTATACACGGGTTGTAGCCTATACAAACCATATCATTTATTATCCAAAATCACACCATTTACTATCCACACACATGGGAAGCAGCCAAAACAAACCATATCATTTACTATCCAAATTCGCACCATTTACCATCCACGCACAGGAAGAAGCCAAAACAAACCACATCATTTACTATCCACACACACGGGAAGCAGCCAGAACAAACCATATAATTTACTATCCAAAATCGCACCATTTACTATCCACACACAGGAAGCAGCCAAAACAAACCACATTATTTACTATCCAATATCACACCATTTACCATCCACACACACACACACACACACACACACACACACACGGGGAAGCTGTTGCTTTTGAAGTCTATATTTCTCAGTCCATTATTCTTTGCTTTTTGAATTTACACTCTGAAGGGTTCTTCTATGAGGTCTTCCGTTACTTTTAGCATTCTAACATTCTCTATCTCTTCAGGCTTTGGCATCAGATTGTTTCTGATACGATGCCGAGTGACGTAAGCTTGTTCAGCTTAGCTAGTCTTGAGCACATCTTCGTTGGAGGATGAGTCAAACAATGGATGGCCAGACTGACTGACTTGTTTGTTTTATAGCTGCAACCGTCTACTAGAGACATATGTGCAGCTTTTATAGACACCATATCAGTGTCCATTTAGTTCCTTCAGAGAGGGGAAGAGCACTCCCTCCCCTTAGGATTTAAGTGCTGAATTGCACTATTATTTAGTCAGTGTTAGGCGTTCCCCTGTATTACTAAAAAGTAACTAACAGGGAAAATGAAAGCCTATAAGGTGGGTAGGAATGGCACTACACACACCCACCCCTATTCTAGATACCAATCAGAGTAGCAATGGTAACGAAGGGAAGTTGGCACACTTCGTTAGTAATGGCACGTCCGGAAGAGGAAAGGGCGCAAAAGTCCAAGGCCAAAAGGTCCATCCAAGGCACTGCAACCGTAGTCCCGCACGAAGAAGAGGAGAACGCACATCCGGCCCATTTACGAAGAAACCACACCCGGAGTGTTTTGGCTAATATGCAACCTCATATGACATGTTTCAAAGTGTATGTGCTATATTAGTTGTGATGTGTATGTTTTGATGTTGTTTATTTAATTTGCTTAATTTGCAGCATTGTGCTGCAGGGAACTGATAGTCCTGGGTTAAGACTACCTTATAATAAGTAAGGGGGACATATGTGTGTGTACGTATATACATTCTGCCAATGAGGTTGCATTCCCTTAATTTAATTCATCACAATTAGTCCAGTTGTACTAGCGGAAAATCCTACTCACCAATAATGTGTAAGCCACCTGTGTAATTGTGTCGAAAAGTTTAAGTTACGGAGTTATTAATTGCTTAACACTATACCAGTAAGTAAGTACAGAGTGTACTATATATATTGCCACCAACCTATTGACCGGTGAAAAGCCCTTCTTTCGAGGGTAATTCACCCTATGAAAAAACCAAAAACCTAATCTAAAATGTCAGAGTGACTGTAAAAGTTATACAAGTTTGATAATATAGGTTATTAATTTTGTTGGGCGTGTTCTAAAAGGATCAAGTTAGAATCGTCGATGGTTGATCTAATGGAATTCTCTTACCAATCAAGACTACGAGAATTCAGCTTTTGATGACATATAACAAGAAACCGATACATAGTGTTCAGAAAGGGGTAAAGAGAAAAGGGTCAACATCAGTTTCCCTGAGAGACTGTTTGAATGGATAGTTACAGAGGTGTACTAGGCTGTACACATATAATTCTCCAATCCAGGTTTGCCCACAAGAGGAAAGCCCGCATCTCCGCTGTTCCACTGATCTTCTCCAGTTCTCAAAGAGGTACAAAAGGAGGGAATAGAGACATCACATTAACAACACAAGTGCAACAATAACATTTGGATTTAGTATTAATATCAACATAACAATAAGGATTTTAGTAATAACAAGAATAGAAATGAACATTAATAGAACTATAAAATGTTAAATAACATAAACATAAATATTAATAACAAGGAATTAATTTAAATTTATATAAGCAATATTAATAGAACAACAATAACACGTGACTAATTGTAAACAGCACTACTAACAAATATCAATAGCATCTTGAAACAAACAATATTAGTAAATGTCATGCAACAAGGATATCATAAATTAATAGCATATTGAAACAAACAATATTAGTAAATGTCATGCAATAAGGATATCATAAGAAAAGAAAAAAAAAAAATTAACATCAACAGGAATTAAAAAACAGAAAAAAACAAAACAAAAACAAAAACTAAACTAATAGCCCTGAGAAGGGCTGTTTGATATTCCTATGAATCTGTAATCCGTCCTCCACGTTTCCATTGTAGTCAGAGATAGCACCATGAACTCCATTGATATTCTTAAGCTGTCCACATTTTGTATAAAGTTTATTATGCTTTTTGAATATCAAGTGCCAATGACTTTGTTCTAAAAGTTGGAAAGTGGTAATTATTGGTGTTAGTAACTTTGATTACAGACTACAATTTGGTATAACAATGTAAGTTTTTATTGTCTAACAGTTCAAGCGGTGATCTCTGTAGAGCACGCTATGAAGTGAGTGTAGGTCCGTGATAAACGTAAAAGCTCGTTATGAACTCCATATCTACACCCACCCATATCACACATCAATCAGAGTCACAGGCCAGTTTAAAATCATAAGTAAATTACAGCGGTAACCTCTGTATCGCACCATAATGAACAGATATAGACTCGTGATAACGTATAAGCTCATTATGAACTAAGTGTCTATACCCACCCATATAATGCTTCAATCAGGGTCACAGGCCATTTAAGCTTCCCCCTTTTTTTTTAATTTTTTTTTTTATTATTTTATTTTTTATTTTTTAATTTTTTTTTAATTTACCCCTATTTTTTAATTAGATTGTAGCGGTAATCTCTGAAGATCACAATGGTGAGAGAATGTAGACCCGTGATAAACGTATCAGCTCATTTTGAACTAAATGTCTACCCCCCCCCCCCTTCCATCATGAATCAATCAGTGTCACAGGCTAGTTTTAGAATCCTTCAGTTAATTTATAATAAATTATTTTGATTTATTTTGGTTTGTAATTTGTTATTATTATATTTTGTGCATTAGGTTGGAGTTTGTGAGAAAATCCATAATATATGTAGTAACTAATTGCACATTTGATTGCTTTAGATCAAGAAGTTTTGGATATAATTTAGTTGTTTTACTTATTTTCAATTTCTTTTTAAGAATATTTCTATTTATTATGTTATTAGAGCATTTATTAAAAATGTGATCCAAATCTTCTACTTGATTACACATAAAACAGTTAATATTGTGGGGAAAAGGTCCTAAGTATTTGCCGAAATTGCTAGCCAATTTCGTTTTTCCTACCATTATCCTATTCATTTTAATTTGATGAGTTCTTGTTTTACCAAAAGGAGTAGTTTTCCTTTTGACTGTTTTCATAATGTTATAGAGTGATCTCCCTTTTAGTGATAAATTCCAGTTTTGTTGCCATATACTATTGATCATGTCAGAAATAAATTTGTATAGCTCTGTATGACTATACTGTACTTGTTCATAAGACAGTTCAGTTAGTTTTTCTTTCGCAATTTGATCTGCCAAATCATTTCCTTTTATATCTATGTGCGAGGGAACCCATAAAAAGTCTACCGTAATATCTTGAGTACTAAATTTGCTTATTTGATATTGTAATAAATATAAGAAAAATTTTCTGCTATTGGAGTTGTTTGTATTGATAGTTTTGAGTACACTTAGAGAATCACTAACAATTAAGAATTTTGTGGAGCTTAAGTTAGAGTGTTGTATCCATTTTAGTGCCTGGAGTATAGCCCAAAACTCCACACTGTATATGGAGCAGTAATCTGGTAGTCGCCTGCCTCTTTTAATATTTAACTCAGGTACAACCCAGGATGCTGCTGTCCTTGCAGGGTCTAGTTTTTTTGATCCATCTGTATATATTTTAACATAATTTTTATATTCATTATTAAGTTTTACATTGGCAAGCATTTTAAGATAATGAGAATCCTGTATTTTATTTCCTTTATCTTGTAAAGAGATATCTACTTTTATAGTTTTTAGTCTCCATGGAATTATAATGGGATTTTTTTTTTTTTTGCACATTAAATATGTCAGTAGGTAAGTTTGTTTTAAGGCGATAAATTTGTTTGCCAAAGGAATTGGAGTATTTACCCCGTTTAATGAGTGGTTTAGTACACTGTTTAATTGCCTTTAAAGTGGGGTGCTCATCATTTTGAGTGGACAGTCTAGCTACATATCTTAACATGAGTTCCTGTCTTCTGAGATGTAATGATGGTTCACCAGTAAGTATTTGTAATTCTTCTGTTGAGGTTGATGGTAAGGCTTTAGTTGCCAGGAGAAGGGCCTTACGTTGTATTGAGGTGATTTTATTAAGCAGGGTTGGCGATGCCGTGGGATAAATATGACACCCATAATCAATCTTGGAACGTATCAAAGATCTATACAGGGTCATGATTGTATTTTGACAAGCACCCCAATGTGTGCCTTGTATACTTCTAATGAGATTTAGGTCAAGGTTACATCTATTAACTAGGTCCTTAATATGATATGACCATTCCATATTTTGATCAAAATACATCCCTAAAAATTTAACTACTTTAACAAATACTATATTTTGATTTTGAAGGGTAAGTTTAGGATATGTTTTATTATGATTAAAGAGAGAGAGAATACTATCGCTACTGTTTTTGTATGAGAAAATTTGAAACCCCATTTATCAGCCCAACTACCAAAATTATCTAATGTTTGTTGTATTTCAGCAATATGTTTCTGATTGTTGGGATCTCCAGCGCGCCATAGTGCACTATCATCCGCAAATTGAGATAAATCAATATTGGAGGTAGCTAAATTTGTATCTAGATCATTAATCATGATATTAAATAAGGTTGGGCTGAGTACACTCCCCTGAGGTGTACCATTATCTAGAACATACTTTTCAGAGTATGTTGTCCCTACTCTAGTTATGATTTTACGTTCACTTAGGAAATCTTTAATAAAATTAAATATATTGCCAGTTAAACCATATTTATTTAATTTAGGTAGTAGACCTTTAGTCCATACTAAGTCAAATGCTTTTTCCATATCTAAAAATACAGCAATAAGATTTCTATTTTTTTTTTGATGATTATTAAAAGCTAATTTAATTGCTGTTTCTAATTTAATAAGTTGATCTATAGTAGATCTATTATTTCTAAAACCACATTGATTCTTGGATATAAAATTGTTAATTTCCAGATGATATTTAAGTCTGTTATTAATTATTATTTCCATAATTTTACATATATTATTGGTGAGAGATAGGACGATATGAATTTACATCATTCCTATCTTTATTTTGTTTTAGTATTGGAATTACTACAGCTGTTTTCCATTTAATGGGTAGTTTTCCAGTTTCCCAAATCTGATTGTACATATTAAGTATTAATTTAACAAAGTTGAGCGGTAACTTCTTGTATATTGAGTATCCTATGGTATCTTCTCCAGGTGATGTATCTTTTTTAGTTTTAAGTGCCTGATGCCATTCATTAATTGTAATTTTATCATTTAAGTAGGACTTTTTATTTCCCATGTCAGAGAATGTATTTTTACTATTTGTTTCAATTTTAGATCTATGATCCTGAAATTCCTTAGTATGATTTTTATTACTGCTCATAGCTTGGAAGTGCTTTGCTAATGAGTCAGCTTGCTCTTTATAATTATTAGTATTATTAATTTTTGGGGTATTATTTGTATGCTTGCCTCTTATTACTCTAATTTTGTCCCAGACTTGTTTTGAGTTTGTTTTATAGTCTAAAGTACTGCAATATTGTTTCCAAGTATCGTCTTTAGCTTTTTTAATAGCTTTTTGAAGCTCAATTTCTATTTTTTGATATTCTTTAAAATGTTGCGTATTATGGGTACGTTTAAATCTATTAAGTGCTTTTTTTTTATTTTTCCTCATTATACTAATTTCATTATTCCACCAAGGGACTCTAAGTTTATTAGGATTGCCTTTTGTTTTTGGCATTGAAGCATTAGCTGCCCTCGTTATAGCATTAATCACATTATCATAGTATTGATCTATATTTTCATTTTTAATGTCTTCAAGTGTTTCATTTTCAATATTTTGTTGAAATTTAGTCCAATCTGCTTTTTTAAAGTTCCATTTTGGGATTTTACTACCATTTTCAAGTTGAGCAGAATTTTGTAGTGTGGTTATTATAAGAAAATGATCACTGCCCATACTGTCTTCTTGATCAACACTCCATGATGCTAATTGAGCAAGTTTGGGAGTGCATAGTGTTAGATCTAAGGCTGCTAAGGTGCCATCTACCGGATTAAGTCTTGTTTTAGTACCATCATTGAGTAATACATGTTTTGTTTTATTGATCCAATTTTGTACACTTTTACCTCTAATATTTGTTGTTTCACTTCCCCATATTATATTATGAGAGTTGAAGTCACCTAGCACCATAACTTCATTTTGTCCTATATGTAAATTAAGCGCTCTCAGCGCTAATTGATGAGTTAATTTAATATCACCTCCTGGGTCATAAAAGTTATATAATATAAATTTAAGTTTGCCTGTATTAATTTGTAACGCTTGTACTTCTATTTTAGAGTTATTAATTGCTTGCAAGTTAATTGGGACTATTGATGCTGAGGGGATGTTATTATTAAGGTATATAACCAGTCCCCCTCCTTGACCTTCATTCCTATGTTGAAAAAATCCAGGAGAATATCCTACAATTGCTGGCAATGATTTAGTTTTATTTGATATTTTAGTTTCCTGAATACAAATTATATCTGGTTTTATTAATGTGTTAATTAGTTTTAGTTTTAATTCATTAATATTAAGCACTAAACTACGCGAATTCCATTGCCATATGATCAAATTTGTAGTGTTGGGGTGAGAATTGGTTACTACTTTTGTTGTGTTATTCATGTTGGTTTAATAGCTTTCCTGACTTTATACCCTCGTCTACATGTTGGATAAGGGCATGGAGCCCGTTCATGAGGGTAGATAAATAACTACTATTTTTGTTTTGTGCGTTACTAATGTAACGACCTATTTCAGAAATTGCAAGTCCTATTGTATTTAGACCCAGATTATTTGTAAGGTCTATAGAGTTTTCTGTTTGAGTTTGGCTATTAGAGATTGTTTTATTAGTAACCGCGGCCATTTCAATAGGTTTGCCAATTAGTGTTGGTGTTGAAGTAGGAGTTGTCTTCTCCTGTTTATTTTGATTTTTGGTATTTTGCTTTTGAAGGTTTATTTTTTGTCTTGCTGTGATATAATCATAATTGGACGAGTTCATAAGGGTTATGACCTCGTTTTCAAAGATCGCAGCACTACATTTATTTGAGCTAGAGGGGTGATCTCCCTTACAATTGCCACATTTAGGTTGTTCCCTTTTACATTGTCCTGTATGTGGTCCACCACAATTTTCACATCTGTGTTTAAAGGTACAAGTGACCTTATAGTGGCCCCAATGCTGGCAATTAGTACAGAATCGTACTTTGTTCACAAATGGCTGGGTTCTATGACGAATACCCAGAGATCCTACTTTGATAATTGTTGGAATTGGTGTTGTTGATTCTACAACCACCACACTTTGGGCTCTAACTTCTTGATTTTTACCTATTTTATAGATTTTGTCAATTTTATTTCCTGCTTGTGTGATTTTATCTTTAAGCTGCTGAGTGGTACAGGTTGCTATTTGACCCTTAAGTTTTATTACTGCCTTGTATTTTATTGGTCTAATTGGTTGTTGTTGTTTTTGCTGTTTAATTTCTCTTTGCTGTTGTTGTTGTTTTGTTTCACTTTGCTGTTGAACTTGTTTTAATTCATTTATTTTGGGTATACCATTGTTGTTATTGTTGTTGTTGTTGTTGTTTTTGTTATTGTTGTTTTTGGTAACTTGACAGATTTTAGCTTTTTTGTGCAGCTCCATAATTACTGGCATGCCGCAAAGTTTATTTGTTTCCAAGAATTTTGCAACTTGTGCTCGTGTGCTGCAATGCAAAATTATGTAATTTGTTTTAGGGCGTATAATTTTGCATTGCCCTGAATGAACCTTCAGTAATGCCTTAGCAATACTGATGGTTGTGAGATCAAAAAATTTGCTTGTTTTGCCCTTTAAAAACACTGTCATATCCACGTTATGATGTTTTTTTATTTTGGTGGAATATGAGCATACTTTATTTTGATTTGTAGGTTTGGAAAAGTTTTTAGCAGGCCTTTGATGTTTGGGATTTAACGCCTGTTTCCCCTTTCCTTTGTAAGCGGGGGGGAGGGGGGGAGCTTTCTATAAGTTGTACATTTTTAGCTGCTTTGCTGTCTTTATTACTTGCAGATGTTTCTGGTATCTGGCTGTTGGGCTCCAACTTGGAATAACGCAACAATTCGGAATCCCAAGTTGTTGCGCTTTTTCTCGAGAAATTGCGTGACCATGCGAACCGATATAAATAGACCGAGCTGCTGGCTTAACATGAGTTTCATTAGAGTGTTAAGAATGGAGGATGTTGACATAGATATTTATGAATCGTTTTGCACGGAAAAATACTGCTCGCCGGTCAATTGATTGCAAGAACAATAATACAATGACAAGACATTGAGAGAAAAAGCAACTAAGAAGAAAAAGAAAAGGAAATATGACAAGAATACTACCATGACAAGACATTGAGAGAAAAAAGAAACTAAGAAAAGAAAGGAAAAAGTCGAGCAGAATACAGAGTGAAACTCAGAGATTAAGCGACACGGAGAAAACGAGAAAAAATAGCGGCATCAAGAAGGACAATGACAAATTTACAAAAGTATTTTAGAACAAGGAGAGTAACAAAGGCAGATGGGGACTATATTGAATGTAGTTATAAAGAAGGAACGCAACAAATAATTTTCCCAGATAGAGGAGGACAACCAATACCAGGGTCAACATCAGTTGTAGTGTGTTTACAAATAATATACCCGGATATAATACAAAAACTGTATTCCATCAACTACACCAAGGATGGATACAATATTAGGTACCGAGGAAATATACCTGCTTTAGAATATGGAGAAATTGACATACTAGGAAACAGAGCTATTATACAAAAGCCTGAACCAATTCTAAGAAAAATAAGAAAGCAAACCGGCGAACTACATATAGACGGAATACCAATGGAAATACCTATAGAAATTGTGGTAAAATGGGTAGAAGAAAAGTTTGGTATAAAAGTAGAAAGTTATCGCCTAGGGAAAGTATACGGCTTTGAAATCTTCAATGAAACCAGAATACTAGAGATGGAAAGATCTAAAATGAGAACTATAAAAAGAGCGTGCTTCATACACGGTTTCCTCGTCAAAACCTGGTACAAAGGGTGCATATATGATAGGAAATGTAGCAAATGTGGGACAACTGGGCATACACCCAAAAAGTGCACAAGAGGAGAACCCAGAATAAATAATGAGACGACATTAGAAGAACAGGGAATACCAGAAATACAAGCGGTAATAGAACAACAGATAGAACAAATAGATCAACAGGAAGAATGTCAACTCTTGCAAGCTACAACTCTAGAGACAGAAGAAAATATGGAACAACAGCAACAAGAGGAAAGAATACCACAACAACAACAAGCAAAAAACAAAAAGAAAAAGAAATCAACACCAGGGAAAATTGAACATGAACAAGCAAGACAAAATGAGCGACAAGATTCAATAAATATCCAAAAACCTAAAGAACAGGAGAGACCAAATAAACAAGAAACAATAAATACTCAGGGAAACCCAAGAGTAGAACAACAAAAGCAGCAGCAAGAAGGGCAAAAACCAATAAAACAACCAAAGAGGAAGGAAAAAAAAACAGCTACAACAATCAGCAGAAATTCAACGAATAATAGAACATCCCCAAATAGAAATGTTTATGGAAGAAAGCCCCTACTTTTTTAACAGTGAAGATGAAAGAGAGAAACGGGAATATATGATGAGTTTGGAAAAATTTATCCCAGAGCGGAAAGAAAGAAGGACAGAAAAAAGAAGACTAGATAGAAAAGAACGAGAAAGACGAAACGACTTGAAATCAGATGAATGTTGTTTACCCATTAAATTTCAAAAAATAATAAATAAAAAAAAAAAACCAAACAAAAAATAAATAAAAATTACAAGAAAAAAAATAATAAAAAAAATTTAAAAACAAATAAATAAAAAAAAACAAAAACAAGAAAAACAAAAAAAACAAGAAACCAATTTGAATAAAAAAATACATACTATAGCAAACACTTAAAAAAAAACAGGAGGGCCTTTCCCTTAAATGGTCTGGGAAGATCAGAGGAAAGACGACCCCTCCCAAAAAAAAAAAAAAAGGAAAAATACGTAAGCAACAAAACCACAAATAAATCTGTGACAAAGGTGTTTGTCAATAATGTATTCAATCTTCTGGATGGGAAAGTTCAAGATGTTGTAGGTTTCTGCAACAATTCGTCAGCGAAATTGGCGAAGTTAAAGCATAAAGTAAGTATATTTTCCCTCGCTTTCATGGGTTTAAAGTGGAATTTAAGACAGGTTGTGACATTCACTTGTGAACAATGTCATCAAAGTACAAATATAGTATAAACTGTATTAATGACATCTAAAATGAAGTCTCTATATTTTCTAAACTCAACAGCAATTGCTGAGCAGTGATTAAATCTTTGAAACTTGTTTTGTTTATATTTGGAATCAACATTTATAAACCTATCAAATTAATTTTGATGTATGCAAATAATAAAAAAAATATGTTTACATAACATCTATTAATTTAAGATTGAAGAGAATATGAATGACCCAGCGAAATTATGAAAACAGTTGAATTGTAATAGTGTATTGACTACTGATGGTAGATGTAGCATCCACCGAAGTCATAAGGAAAATCATTTTTAAATATTTTCATTTCATATTCCCTGTACATTGGTAACCATCCCAAGGACTTCCTTACAATTATTTTTCAACACAAGTCTTGTCTTCTGTAATTTCGAGTGAACAAATTACATTTTTTTAAATCAATCATTGCGATTCCCCCTTCTTCATAATTTTTATTTATTATTTTTCACTTATCTTGTCAGCTGATTCTTTCCACAAGTTCTTGAAGATTAATCTATTTAATTTTTATTATGAACCAATCTGGAGGATTTAGAAAATTTATTAATATCTGATTTATTTGGAGAAAGAAAGCAAGCGCTTTTATCACAATATTTTTCCCATAGTGGATAAGAACTATCCACAACCACGGAGTCATTAGTGTATTGATGTCATCTAATTTACGATCATAATGAATATTTATTAAGTGATTTAAATCTGTAGAGATGATAATGCTTCATATTGTAAATGTATCAACTACCCAGCATAAATTATACTCCATACACACATGGATGTTTTTTTTTTTATACTTCCTATAATATTCTTGTTGTCTATATGTTTACATTAAGGCCTGATGTCTTTGTGTGCATTGTATTTGTAAGAGCATTTTCAGATCCATCCAAAATTAATGTTTTAACATCTTCACACTGATAAATTAAAAATTCATTTTTATCTATATTAATACCATTTATTTCTTTATTCTTTTTATTCAAATCATTTTAACATGTTTCCTAATATACCATCTGCTCTCATGAATAAATTAATCACAACGTTTCAAGTTCATTTAGCACCAATGGAACCATGTTTTAAAGAGTTTTACAGTGTATGAAATATTCAACATAATCACTTAGCAATTGGAACCTGTAAATGAACATGGAGTAAAACAGTATATGACTAAATTATGCTAATTCAAGTTGTTATGAGATTTGTCCATCCTACAAGTCACCTCAGGTTACAGCAATACGAAAGTTCATAGAGAAATTGCTTCAGAATCCAATGAACACCAAAATAATTGACTTAGTGCTGTTTACTGTGGTAAAGAGGACAAAAAGCAAGCAATTATATTTACTATTTTTCCTACACCTACGACGAATGAAACACCACCAGTGGAACCACTTTGTTTATGCATGTTTTTTGGTTGTGAAAAATACTGAAAGGTGACATGAAATACTGAAAATATCCCTGAAAATAATGTAAAGCATCATAAGGGGGTGCACAGCTCTGCATCATATTGCATTTGGGGTGGGTGTGAAATAGCTCACTGTACCTTTTGGAAAATATATTCATATATTTTAAATAAAGTACATGGATACCTTGGATTAAATTCTTAAGTTTGATAAAATATTTTAATCAACTTTTGTTTAATATTTCTTCATATACTTCAAGGTGCTGATACACCTGATGGCAGCAGCTGAAGGAATCTCCTACCTTGAGGCTGAAGTTATCATAAAAGACAGTTGTCATTAAAAAACTTTGCTATTGATAAGTGTATATATGTTTTTTTTTAATAAAGGTTATACAGCTGTAAACAATAAACAAATAAAGAATTAAAATAATAACCTAGTTGTTTTTTTGAGAAAAAAAGAATTTTAGGCATTTGGCAGACAATGATCCTCTGGTACCTCGCACATAATACAACTAAATCAATAAAATGGAACAACTGTATATAAAATTGGAAACCCTTACAATTACTAATAAACTAATAAACATAAGCTCCTCTTTCTTTCCTTCCAGTTTTTTTGTTGTTGCTGTTGTTCTGGCTCCTCTCTTTCTTTCTGCAACAACTCCCTTGAAGACCTTTCCTAGATTTACAATAGTATTTCAAAGGATTAATTTCTAAAACATGGCATTTATGCATCATACAACATTCACTGAAGTAACATTAAACACCCTAGACTGTGAAATATTACCCTATTGGGCAACAGTAATAGTCCCTTGAGATGTTTAATATGTTCCAAATATTAATTTTGTGCTACATCTCCACTCAAGACCTTTCCTACCTTTAAATCCATCTTTCTGGGACAAAATTCCAAAATGTTGCATGCAACCATCATACAACAACTTGGAATAACCCCAACTAAGTTCAGTGGGACAACAATAACAAGATCCTTAGACCTTCAATATGTTCCAAATAGTCTATTTCTGCAACAACTCCTTTGAAGACCTTTCCTAGATTTACAATAGTATTTCAAAGGATTAATTTCTAAAACATGGCATGTATGCATCATACAACATTCACTAAAGTAACATTAAACACGCTAGGCTGTGAAATATTACCCTATTGGGCAGCAATAATAGTCCTTTGAGATGTTTAATATGTTCCAAATATTAATTTTCTGCTACATCTCCACTCAAGACCTTTCCTAACTTTAAATCCATCTTTCTGGGACAAAATTCCAAAATGTTGCATGCAAGCATCATGCAACAACTTGGAATAACCCCAATTAAGTTCAGTGGGACAATATAAATAGTCCCTTGAAATGTTTAATATGTTCCAAGACCTTTCCTAGATTTACAATACTATTCAAAATTATTAATTTTTAAAAAAGTTCAGAAGACAGGAAGAAACAATGTATACAAAATACATCTATATTTAAATATAGTATTACTTTTATTAAAGATTTTTACAAACATATTTCAAGCACAAATATTTTTTCGAAACATATTTCAAATACAAATATTTTGTGAAACATATTTCAATTAAAGTTATTTAAAAAATACAGAAAACATAAATCAGGTAAAATCAATATATATATATATATATATATATATATATATATATATATATATATATATATATATATATATATATATATATATATATATATATATATATATCTGAAAACTAATATAAAATAATGCTTAGAATTTACAAAAGTAAAAGGACGCCGATTTATGTGTAATTCCAAGTTGTTGCGTCCAATATCTCGAGAAATTGCTATTCCAAGTTGGAGCCAACGGCCATGCAATTTCTCGAGAAATAGCGCAACAATTAGAAATTCCAAGTTGTTGCGCTCAATTTCTCGAGAAATGGCGTATTCCAAGTTGGAGCCCAATATGGCTACTATGGTACAATGTAGCCTTGTCTGCCTTGATTTGACCTACATTCCTGGCAGTTTTAACTATTTGAGCATAGGTAAATTTAGGCTGGTGTAATTTAATTCCGGCCTGCACAATTTTATCCTCTATCATTTGTGTAGAGGCGAGCGGTGTTTTGGAAGTTTTTGCCTTGTGAGATTTAATTCCTACCTTTTGCATGGGCTGGGTTTTGTTCAAGTTAGCGGAATGGGGGGTTGGTGTATCAGTAGGCAAAGTATCGTCAAGGTTTTGGATGTTTGAGACATCAATAATTTTAATGCCTACTGGTTGGTTTTTCTTTGAATTGATGGTTATTTCATTGGCAAAATTATCCCCCAGATTAAATCTAACGGGAGATAGGGGATTTAATTTGTCCGCCTGCTCTTTTCTTAGGCGATATTCAGGCGATGTTAGAAAATTTAACTGTTTGATTTGTACTGGTCTTTTATTTGATTGAGGTGTAAAGTCAATAACACCAATTTTATTTGCCAAATTTGTTTGCACAGGCTTTGCAAGCCCAGATTTGACCAAAGCTGCGAGTTTTACGCTATCTCTATTCATTTTAATTGATGTTATTGAAGAAAGTTGAAGAATTTTAGTAGTTATGAATTGAAGGTGATTTTAATGAAGGTGAATTGAATAATATTCTAATATTTATAAGTTATTATAGACTAAGTTATAGAGTAACTGTAGTAGTCCGTATTAAAATATTAGTGGTTAGGCTTTGTTTAGAAACTAAGTCAGCGGCACTCAATTTGAACCCGTAGGTTTAACAATTTACCTTAATTCGATGTGTAGCTTGATAGAATATCTTGAAAACAAATCCGTATCCTTCTTGAAAAAGCTGATTACTTGACTTGCAGAGTGGTATGGTACTCGCTATCCGGGATTCACTGTGAAACCGTGGCAGCCGAAAAACAGGTAACAGGTTCCTATAGAGCGTGAGTAAGAGGTTTTCAGAGAGCTGCGATAAACACGTCTGTACAGTACAGAGCGCCTAGTGGGAATGGATGGCCAGACTGAATGAATGAATAATATGTGTTTTAAGTGTCTCGTCCCTGGGGCTCTTGACACTGTTTTATTTGCCAAAGGGTAATTATTTAATTTTATCCTGAGGGGTGGGGATAGTACCGCACACCCCTACAGGCGTTTATGAGTTCAAAAGAACCCTATTTAGTTTGGCCGTCACATCGGGGCAATAATTTTACTGCCACTGTGTGATTGTAAGGCCGTTTAAGTGGGTAGGAATAGAACCTACGCACACCCACCTATTTAGTATTCATTATTCTATCCTAAGTCTGCGAAAGCAGTGTAGTGAGACGAGAGTAAAATTAGTTTTTCTCATATCGTCCGTTTTCCGCTTAGTTATCGTGCGTAACGCACGTGGAATAACTGCCGCAGGCAGCAAGGGAGGCGAAGTGCCAAGCACGCGCTCATGCGTCCAATTCAGTCCAGTTATACTAGTGGACTACCTAACAAACCAATAATGTGTAAGCCACCTGTGCAATTAGCCAAATATCTGAGTTACATGGCCAGACTGAATGAATGAATGATGGTTTTAAGTGAAACCGGCCACAAAGGGTCATTTGTTCACTATTTTACACTACCAATTAATATGGTAGTGATTTAGATTTTCCCGTGAGGAAGGAATGGTGCCACATCCCCACGGGCGTTTATGCATACATAGTATGCTATTTAATTTGGTCGTCATGCCGCACCCTATACGGAGCTATCGACATGAATGAAAGACCTAGGTGAGTGGGAATAGAACAGCCACGCACTCAACCCTATCAACCAATCGGAGGATGCAGAGCTAGAGGTGCAATGGCACCGAATGATGACTAGTGAAAAATGGTTTCCACTTCTAGTCATTTGGTGGTGTTGGAGTCAGGCAGCGGAGGAGGAGGAAAAGAATCTGTGAACTGGCACCTTGATGTCGTTCGTCTTGCACGCCCTAGCCTTATCAAATCGAGTCCAGTTGTTGCTAGTGGACATCCTATACCGATATTGTGTAAGCCACCTGTGCAATTGAGTCAATCTTTCAAGTTATATTTTTTCCTAACATCCTAACATTCCAATTTTTGTCTAGTACAGAGTGTACATTTTGTGTGTTCCCTATCAATTTTGTAAACTAGGTATGTCAAGTGACATGTATAGGTTGGTCAATGTCGGGTTAAATGGGTTGTTAATTTTGATAGTGGACAGCCAAAATTGATCAAGTCTGATTTTTGAAGAAAGAGATTGTCGAATAGAGTTTCTCAGCCAAAAGGAAACTCTGTAAGTATAAATAGCCCTTAAAAGGGCTTTTTGATGGAGTGTTACAGGGTGTAACCGAAGTTCCCTCATTCCGTCCGGCGAGTCCCCGTGTCCTTCTTGGGTGCCTTTGGTTTTGTTGTTCCTCCATCTTGAAGTTGCCTCCTTCCGTCGTATCCATTCCGTGTTCTCCCTTAACAATTTGGAATACTTTGTGCTGTTATTAAAGTAGAGTATACAACCTCATATGACAGCCTATTCTCGCGTTGGTAGTTATCCAACGTAGAGGTTTTAAAGTAATTAAAGTTATTGTGTAAAAATTTATTGCAGCGTGTGCTGTCTTGCTAGATGGTCAGGTATTGACCACCTAAATCATGTTATAGGCCTTAGTTCTTATAGCTTAGTTTATAGTGCAGCTTTGTGCCGCGGGGCCTGATAGTCTGGGCATTGACTACCTTATATGGTAATAATTTAGAGATCTTACTTACAGTAAATATTTTTATGTTGCGACATTGTGTCGCTGAGCCTGATAGTCTTTGGACTTTGAGACTACCTCATAAAATCTATTTGAGGCCATAAAGCAGGAGACGTTTTAGATGGTCCCGTTTAGACCATGTGGATATCCCGGTTTGTTGGGGTTTTTAACTGTAAATACATTCCTAGTTTGGTTGTATAATGCTGTCAATGAGGCTGTATATAGGAAGAGTTGTAAGAATAGACAGAAGAGAGGTGGTTTCCTAGACACTTGTTTATTGTTTCTGTTTTGTTCTTTACTTTGTTATAATGCAAATTTCAATGTTTATCTGTATAGTCTATAAATTTCAATATCTTTAAAGTATCCTATTAGGTTTGTTTAGCACAGGTACCATCCGGGGCGTTATACCCAGCGTAGTGTAGGTGGGCTCTTTTTCAAGTAACGGAACCCTTCAGGTCCTATGCATTCGCATTCCTTATGGATATTGTTTATTTTATTTTTTGTTATTATACAAATTCCGCTTAACGTATTTACGCGGTTGCAGGTCCTGTCCCCTGATTGGCCAATGAACCCATGTGACCAACAGGGGGCATTCCTTACGGGTGTTATTTATTATATAGTATTATTTGCATTATATTTTTTCAAGGAGCCCTGATGTTCTTAGTAATTCTATTATGTGTTGAACTGATTTTTGGGGGTTGGTGTTGTTTAATTGAATTACTTACGGGTATGTACTTGGTGCAGAGATGTTTAGTTGTCTAGATCTAAATATGTTCCTTTCCTTCTGGTTGTTTTTACAGTTATTAAATATGTGATGCAAGTCTTCAGGTATGTTACAACTGAAGCAATTAATGCTGTGTGGAAAAGGTCCTATATATTTACCAAAGCTGTTAGCCAGTTTTGTTTTTCCCAAGATTATTCTATTTATTTTAGACTGTTCATAACTATTGCACCTAGGTGGTATGATTTTTCTATTGACTTCCTTAATGATGTTATGTAAAATTCTCCCTTGTTTGCTTTTGTCCCAATCAGTCTGCCACTTTTGATTAATCATTGAGTAGATTAAATGATATATTTCAGTTTGACTATATTTGAGTGGCATATAGTTTGGTTCGGTGAGTTTGTTTTTAGCCAGTTGATCTGCTAAGTCATTTCCTTTTATGTCTATGTGGGATGGAATCCACATAAACTCAACCACCAGATTTTGAGAATTTAGTATTTTTAATATCTGATTAATTTGTTTTAGGAAATTTTCTCTAGATTTGGTGTTGTTGTTTTGGATAGAAGTAAGGACGCTGAGCGAGTCACTAATAATCAGTGTCTTATTTGGTTTGTTTTCTTCTATCCATTTTAATGATTCAATGATGGCCCAAAATTCCGCTGTATAAATGGAACAGTGGTCAGGAAGACGCCTGCCCATTTGTATGTTATGTTCTGGTATGACCCAGGCTGCAGCTGTTTTAAAAGGATTTGTAATTTTTGAGCCATCCGTGTAAATTTTTGGAGACTACCCTGCTTTATATGGTTCAAGCGCGGACGCGATTGAAAACACCATTCTACGGTTTAGGGTTTGGAAATGTTTGGATAGTTTGATCTGAGGTATAGAAAGAAGTCAAAGAGCATCAATATTAATAAAAAATGTAAAACAAACGACAGACGCATTGGTTTCTAAACACAACATTTTATTAAAATAATAAAACAACTCACAAAACACAATTTTTATCAACTAACAAACATTGTTTAATTCACTAATATTTTTTTCAAATAACAAACATTTTTTCAAATAACTAACATTTTTTCAAATTAACAAACATTTTTTTCTTCAATAACACCAATACATTTTCTTTGACATGGTTGACAACGTTGTGAATTAAATTGAGATTTCCACTGTTGGAAGTTAATGGGCCATGGATGTACACTACGTTTCCTAGCTAAAGACAAGACATAACCATAATGGTCACAAAACCATCGATCTACTTTGTCATCGTTTCGAGACGAATGACGATCAAATTAAGTCACTAAATAATCTAAAGAATATCTGACATAATGCAGAAAATAGACAGAATATTGTCCACACACCAAAAAATATGTGCCTTGTAATTTCACATTATTGAATCGTGTCGCCTATAAAGTCAATGATATCATCTTCCAAAGGGGATATTCCATACGAATCAAAATATTCCTCACAACCATCTTGAGGAAAGTAGACAGCTACCCAGTGAGTTCCTGAAAGATGACTGTCATCTGTGTTGATGACGTAAGCTTGATTCTCTTGAGGTTTCTGATAAGGTAGTTCATCTTTAGCACACACGAGAGGATTCCAAGAAACAGTGTACGAACTACGGTTTAAAAGATAATAAATTTCCCAGGTATCGATTTTTGTAGCCTTGTTATTTTCTCCTTTCTTCACAGGTGATGAGAAGTTATCAATTCAATCCAGACTTTTTGCATGAAAAGGTCTGGAAAGTAACTGTTTGTTTGTTTCGTCTCCTTACGCTTGGCCAAGAGAGCTTCGATGAGATCAATTTCTCGAGCAAACAATGGAGAAAAGGAATGATCATAGAAGTCTTTATATCACTGAATTAACACAGCTTCTTCTGAGATGAGACTCCAAGTTTCGTTTAGATAATTTTTCTTCTTGACTCATCATCATACATTTATCGTGTTGAATTTGACTGGGATGATCAATTTGACATCCATAACAATCTATTTTAATCATATCTCTCATCGTATTCTCCAAGTGTTTGGCAAAACAAGTGACTAAATGTTGTTCCTGTTCTCGCCATCTGGACTGCATTATCACTACTTTTTTTTGGTCGTGAGGGTCTGCTTTCTCTGTAACCTCACATTCCATTGATTCTCCACTATTCAAAGAGGGACAAAAATTGTCCATAGTGTTTAATAGTCTAGAATGACTTCTCTCAAACTGTTGATTTCTATGGTATCATCGAATTTGTCATACAGAATGACATTCACCGTATCGAGAAGAGCGGCTGAAATTAGTTCCACACGCAGTTGCCCAGATTTTATATGGTGGAAATGTCCATCGTCGCTGCCTTGGTCTGGAGTGAAATCAAAAGCCCACAAAGTGTAGCCTCCTGCATAATCGTTCATGGAAATACCGTGACTGCTGTTGGTTCCTAACTTTTTAGTGGCTTTGTACAGCGACAAGTACGACCTCAAGTAATTCTTCTGGGCAAAGTCGGGTTCGAAGGGTCGGATACACAAAGTTTTGCCATCGAAACTGACTTTGATTTTGGATACTCCGCAGTGCTTAAACTGGAAAGGATTTTGATCGTGGACACCGTTGAGGGCTGCATTGCTGACGATACCAATGAATAAACGTTTGGTTAACTGTCCTTGGAACAGATGATCTGCGATCTTAGATCGGAGTGCAGCGGCAATGGTGAAAATTTTTACTTCTACGCGTCGTATCGGATACTTGGTTGTCGTTCTGCTCAAAGTTTGACTGATATCAGTTCCCACTTTAGGTAACACTTCCACACTACGCACGTATAACCTGGCTTCTTGGATAATGGTTTTGTATTCGTTGACATGAGCCATCAAATGGAAAGCAGCATTGCCACGATTCAGTTTCAAGCGAATATCCACCCCGTTCAGCAAATACTTCTCTTGAAACCACATGTCCAAATGCAAACGATCGAACAGTTCTAAACTACGTCCTTGCAGAATTTTCTTTCGACGCTCGTAAAAATCCACATTGTGAATATTGGGATAATTGTAACTGTTAAACTTATCTGCTGTGTCAGGTTTCCGTACCACGCAAGCATCTAAATGAGTATTCTTGGCTTCTTTTCCGTACGTCAAGAGATTTTCGAGGTACGCTTGGTAAGGGTAAGTGTCCATGCTACTGCTGAAGAGTTTGTTGTTCATGTACAAATCTACATCTCTGAACAAGGAATGCATGAAATTGTTGACAGGAGCTACTAAAACCTCAGATCCAATCTGGGAGCCGTCCGTTTTGGCCACTTTCACTTTCAAATACAAGTAACTGTTGTTTAGATTGATGTAATCTTCGGGTTGCCTTTTGATTTCAAACTCGATGGAAGCTGAAAATCAAAGAGGAGACGGGATGAAATTAAACCCATTGGGCTTCTTGCATAGTGATCGTCGTGGGTGGCATGGCAAAGAGATCGAGTTCCGACTTGGAACAGGCACAAGATTCTTGGCGCATCATGTTTTTCTCTCAGTCTCTATGTTTTTAACTTTTAATAATCAAACATGTCTAGGTCTCGAGCGGTTCTCTTTTTCTTCGTCTTTCTAGCTTTAGAGGTACGGAGACTTCGTCGACGCTTTCTACCTTGACCTTGCTGTGTCCTCAGGGAATGCTGTGTCTTCAGGGAAGCATGAATGCCAGACTCGGCACCGTTCAGGGTATTTGTAGGACTTTCTCGTTAACCCAAAATATCTTTACCCGTTTGAAGCAAGACAGTTTTGCCTGCTCTCAAAAAAAAACTTCTTTGGTGTTTTGCTGGTCAATGAGGTCATTGTGAAGAAAATCTTTGCCGTGAGTCAATGCGGCATCTTTTAAGACGTGCAATCCTCATGTCACCATCGGTTTCAAAACAGGTACCAAGGAACGAAAGGCTGATTTAAACATATCTCCTAAACCATGTCCTCGTTGTCGAGTGACTCTTGGTACACAGGATACATCACTTTTTCAGTTGTTCGAGAATCTTTTTTGAAAATGAAGTTTCACTGTGACATTCCCTTTGGTAAATGGAATATTTTGTCCCAGTTCTCCTTTTATAGTAATGTTGACCCTGCCAAAACACGACTTACTGACAGGCAAATAATGAGGATGTACAAATTCGCGGTTAACGTGATAGGCATTTTCACCTTACTCGTCAGCGATCATGGCAGAATCCACTTTGAAAGGAAGGACACGCAGTGACGGTAGAGAGGTGTGTCCTACCACATTGTACTCCACTACATCGGAGTACACAAACACCAAGTTGAGTCCTTGGTTCATTTCTACAGGGAATCGAAAATATTTCGCAAAGTCCGAGTTACTGGTTATGGCTGGTATTTCATTTTTCTTGATGACCAACCTATGGTCTCCACCTAAAATATCATACAGTTCAGGACAAAGGGTAATGGCCATTATTTTATCCTCTGAAAATTTATCATTAGGCGACGAGCCATTTTATGGCACTCAAAGGTAACACTTTTTGTGTCTATCTCCATGGCTTTACCAAACACAGTATTGAACCAGGTAGCAAGTGTAGTCACTAAATGTTGATCTCTAAAATAATAACCTGCAGAAATGGTGAACACATAGGTGGACCGATTAGTTTTGGAGTGCGGCGGGCTAGTGTGGACTTGTGAGTTTAAGGCTTTTTGCAATTTCTCGTCAAACACTTCTACTGTAAAAGTGTTTTGATTTTCGACGATATTTTTTTTGTGTCGGGTGTATCATTTCCACTAAAGCCACTTGCCAATGATCATCTTGATCAAAATGAATGGCTTGAGGTAATTTAGCCGTGTAACAGCACAACGTGTTGTTAGGAAACACCTCCATGGAACTGTCACTGGGTAATGTTAAGTAAAATTGGTTAATAGTGTTGTTCATAATTCCAATGTTTTTCTGTCCGAGGAGTCACTCGAGGTTAAAGGAGTGTCTAAAAGAGGATATTGATTGGAAGGGTGACTGTGAGGAGAATGACTAACGTTGGATGCAAGACTCACAATATTGTTATTGTTGTAAGAGTATTTCAGGGGAGGATTGCGAAGAAGATAAACGATGCAACTGCTCAGTAAAATGGTCCACAATTGTTTGTCTCCTTGTTGCAAACTCAAATTAGCAATCGCTGCATCGATGAGACAATACACCGCAAGGATTTGACAGAAAAAGACGATTTGCGTTTTAGGGACACGTTTTCCACACCACACCCACAAGGGTTGCTTTTGTAAATCTTGCAGAGAAGATGTGGGTGAATGAGTAGTTACTGTGGTCGCAAAAGCTGTATTTAAGGGCATGATGGTAACATATTTTTATAGTCGATGACTTGCTCAGCGTCAATCCAAGAATCAAAACTGGGAGGATATCCTTTCCAACGTACTTTGACTTCTTTGATACGCCTTTTACCTACTTTACGGGTTCTTCGTTCGAGAACGCTTTCAATGTCGTACATGTCTTCGTTTTTGATGACACGATGTAACTCAGGCAAGTAAAACGTTCCTTTTGATACTTCTCCGTTCATGTCTTCCAATTTATTGACGGTAGGATGACGAACACGCACTCGCTCAGTAACAGGAAACATTTCGGTGGTCTAGATGGTTAAGTAACATTTGTCGAAAGTGCGTTTGGTTTTGCCATTGCGAACCAAGTCTCCCGGGGTTAACACTTCTCCACCTTTCTTGGGGACAGCCATCGTCCGGGACGTACCAAACAGACGCTCAAAAGCAGTCAATTCGTTGTCAGGTGTCACATCAGGAAGGAGTAGAAATAGCAGAGTTAGCCATAGTAGTGTAGGGTATGACACTAGAGACACAAAAACAGACAAGACAAGAGGTTTTTATACTTTTTTCAAGACACTTTTATTTTAATGCATGTTCAGATTAGAACAACACGAAAGACAAAAATACATAAAAGCCAAATGGATAAGTACAGGAATAAAATACACATAGAAACGATCAAAGTGGCATATAAACAAGTCACTGTACAACATTGTTTGGGTAACCAAGGTGTCCTAGATGTAGTGTCTAATATTCTTATAGTCTCTAAATGGGTTACAGTCACATAGGTGTACTCTCGGAAGTGTCTTTGTGGGGAACGTCCATGATAGTCCTGTCTTGAACAGTGATTATCCTCGGGGACAGATTCTTTTTCTTCTTCTGACACTGTCATTAACACAGGTTTAAAAGTGGATTTTTTCACTCGACGATGGATTTTACGAACACAACGCTTGGGCATAATGGGATGCTTCGTTTGTCCAAGCCTCAAAATCCCAACTTTTTCAGTCACGTACATCTGTCCAAAGAGGGTGTAAATCACAAGCTACACACACATCCTCGTACACCGCTTCCGTACGTAAAAATTGACGAATCCTTTTTTCCTGTAGAGGTCGAGACGTATCCAGATGAAAGCATAAGGCTTTTAACAGAATGAGTCTCTCGTGTACATTTAAAGGAGTCAACATACTGTCTTTTTTGCAGGTAGTGTTTGTAAAGTGTCCACAAGGAATCAACAGATAAACGAAATCCCAGGAAGCAAGTCACTAAAACACACACTACACGTCGACCCCAATTCATGGGATACAGTTCTTGTAATAAGTGTTCGTAATCCTTCACCGTGTGAATATTCTCATTGATATCCTTCCACGGAATCTGTTTGATCACAAGTGATAAAGGTTGTGGCATGGTCGCTCTATTTTATACGCTTTTATTTTGAAGACCATAAGTGTATATTCTGCACAGAATGATTTAAAATCTTCTCCTCCAAAAGCGAAAGTGATTATTATAACGTATAATTTCGTCCCACTGCCGTTCAGGGTAACGGTCAAGAAGGTTCAAAACATCTTCAGATGTAAACGAACTAAATTCGAATTTGTGGAAGGTAGACTTGATCCAGAGAAATTTGACACGCTGGTTGATTTTTGTCACTTTCCTCTTGTGAAGTTCACGACACAGTCACCCATTGAGATTTTTCTGTACCAAGGCCCCGCCTAACGCCCTTGTAGACCTTCGTATTTGAGGTATTTGGTTTTGTCTTGAATCATCTGGAAGTAGCGAAAAGGTTCGGAAAAATACTCCGATTTGGGTAAAGACGGTCGTTGTGCCATTTTACCCCACAAGCAATTTAACATCACTTTGGCAAACGATCGCCTTCCTTCGTTTTTCTCGATGTGGTCTAAAGTAATGCCTTGGTGCTCCCAGTATTTCTCTTTGAATTGCTTTTGGTTTTCGAGAGTGTGACACCAGGAAGCATAGCCGCTAGCTTCTTGTTGTTAGTTTTAAAAAGGCATCCACGTAGTCTGCAAAAATACCTTTTTGTGTTTCGTCGCCCTTGCGGTATTGTTGTGTCTTGGGAAAGTGGTAAATTTCTTACACTTCTAACAGCTGGTATCCCAGGTCCAGAAAGTTAAACAATTCCACACTAATCCAGGTTCCTGTCAAGGCGCGTTCTTCCTGGGTGTGCTGACAAGATTGTTCTTGGTTGCACGTTTCGGCACAAGTTCGACACAAAGGAAACATCAGTTTCCCTTGGCAATGGTGAGGTAAAACGGAATGGTACAAGTCAGTAGGAGGCAAGACTTTGCACTTGATCAATCCTTCGTACTGTCGAATGTAGTCCAGGTCAATGTGTTCTGTCATCAATTGGGGGTGCCCTACGAGAAAGTGACAATATTTGCACACGTAAGGTTACAGCGAACACACGTCCAAGAATTTGATTTCTTCTCCCTTCTCTTCTTCCACTTGGTACAGCAAGCTGGTGACGTTCGTTCGTTATCCGTACAAACTATCCCGGGGATTCAGGGGGTCCACCAACTTGTAACTTTCTACGATGCGTTTAAACTCGGGATCGGTTTTCAAACGCTGATCGTACTCGTGTTCCCACATTTCCACTATCTGGTATCCTTACCGTTCTAACTTCAAACGTCGCTGACAAGTGGTCTGGTACAAGTCTTCCATGGCCCGTTTTAAAAACTGATTGTTGAGGGTAGCACATGGGACATCCGTGAAATAAACATCCGTTAAACTCGTACACGATCTGAGGGTTTTCTAAGTCCCAGCCAGCCACCGAATACGTTCCGATGGTTTTTTCGCCTCCTCCGTTGCGAGCGTGTTAGATCCACTTGTCTTCCTTGTCGCAAAAAGTAATGTAGCCAACGTAGGGCTTTGACCGAGTATTGACGTTTGACAAAATTCGTCGTTTCAGGTCTGATGACAGCTAGTGTATTTTCAGGCATGAAGCGTTTTTGGTACACTAAGGTACACGCTTTGGCGATGGTAGAAGCTTCTTTCAAAGGATCAATCCCTCCGTGTTCCATAAATAATTCTCGAAATTTTCCACAGCAACGTCGTAAAATGTCCACGTCAGATCGACAGTACTTTAACATTTCTTCTTGAAAGTCAAAGGGGTCCGATGCGTGAATCAGGTACCAAGCACGGAAAGCTTCTCTTGTTCGGTGCGCATGTTATTGGGGTCGTAGTCGTCATCCTCAGGCAAATGGTATAGAACGGTATGTTGATTGGCTTCAGTATTGAAAAAGTTTGAAAATTAACCTTTGGCCATTTCTGTCATTCCAAACGTTTTGTGGCATGCGAATCAAAGACATGGCCAAGTAACACATCGAATTTTTTAATTCTACTTGTCGTACTCGCATAGAAATGATTTTGGCTCCGTTCAAAGTCACTCGAGGATAACGGTAATTTGTTTAGTATAGCATCTAAGCAGAAATTGCTCATCATATCCTGAGAAATTGTGAGCCATTACTGTGGCATGAACTCCACGTTTCGGGGTTTAGGATCTATTGGGCAAAATCGGCTAGCGTGTTTGACCCTCGAAAGAATTTTCTACGTCCTCCAGGAATCTTGCTGCAATGAAAGCAATGACTAAAGAGAGGTTCTTGGATGCACTTCTCGCACGCATGGTGAGCCACGCAGAAATTAGGAATGTGAATACCAGTCTCTTACATGCATTCGAAATAAAAAAAGATCAAATTCCTTTTCATTTGGGTATCCTCTGGTTGGGGTTGGTATTTTTGAATGAAGCATTCTTGCTCCAAGTCCATGATTTGGTGACAAATGTGACATCGTTTCTTCCCTCGACAAACGTGAGACTTGACATTATTGGTACTTATGAATTGTCCACAAGTAGGGAACAATCTCAGAAGCTGACAAGTACTTTTCTTTTTCTGTGAACCTTGCGTCTTCAAATGCTGTTGGTAACAAGTAAGACTGATACAATTGCGCTGACAAACAGGGCAATGCACTCGTACTTGTCCTTTGTCCAGACAAGATTGTGAGGCCAAACATCCCTCACACTTCGATCCACAATGTTTGTGTTGTTCTCGATTGTTATAACCATAGTCACATTTTTCACAGTAGTAACCGTATCCCAGAAATGCAGTAACACTGGTAATGGTATCAAAATGACCATAGTGATGATAGACGTGAATGTATTTTCCGTCTTTGAAATCATGGCCTCAAAACAAAAGAGGACCACGCACTTTTTGAGGGTGTACTTTCAAGGTGTAATGTGGAGCCAAGGCACCTTGCAATTTTTGCATTTCTGGAATACCGCAAAGGGTGTCTTTGAATATCCCTGCTTGTTGCAACAGGAGTTCTGCTTCACTTCATTATTTGGCTCGGTCCAATTGTCGAATAGTTCTCCGGGCTCTTTTCCATTATGCCGTGTCGTTCGTGTTGGCATACGTTTGTCCCACGACGATGGTACTGGCTACACACATCTGGTCTTGACGATTGTTAATTTGGACGAGGCTTCGCTTAATATTGCGAAGGCTGTCCACCAATAACACTTTTTTACGTTGTCCGGTCCCTTGAGGAAGAGACACGTGAGTCATGAAGAGTGTGGTTTTTCCTTTGGTGATGTGAAACTTGTAGTTAGATTGTTGCACATGTTGAATTTTGTCGATGACTTTGGAAGGTGTTAATTGAGATGGGCTACTACACTCAATCCAAACGGGAGATTTCAAATTATGGTGATGAATAGAAAGTCTCAAGCGATCATCTTCTTTGGCTTGACATTGCTGTTTCAGTGCAGTTAACACAGAATCGCACACCTCGGTAATGAACACTTCTGTATTCTCCAAAGGTACATTGGACTTGAAATCTTTAAACTTTACTGCATATGTGTAAGCCGTTGTTCTAAATTTTCGAGAGGAACATTTTTCCGTCTCTCGAATGTGGTAGTACCTTTCAAGCTTTACTAAGGGTGGTGAGCTTTGCTTGGACGTCGATTGCCTGGGTGTGGATTCGGGCTCACTCATGTCATCTTCAAAATCACCGGCATGAATTTGAACCAAGACTTCAGCTACTGTGCTAGGCGATACATTACGTTTATGTATCATACTATCTTCTCCTTTCTTCACAACATTATGCGGTCTTTTCATCCTGACTGCAAAAAGTCAAATGACTACATTTTAAAGACCATGACCCTATATATTCATCTCCGATCCGTACCTATATAAAGGGTCAGTGTCTAACCTTTCAGTATTCATTTTATTCTCACATTGACCAGAACGATTGAAGAACCTACACAAGTTGAACTTCACACCAGAGCTTTTCGTGGTGTCATACGAAAGTTTTCTTCAGACAAGCCGACGGACTTCTCTCTCTCCTTTCGAGATAAAAGTCAAGACACTTGCTATATCTGTAAGAAGAAAGGACATTGGGCTACAGAATGTCCAGATCGTGAAAAAAAAAAAACCAAAAAAGGTAACAGTAGAGACAAAAGTCAAGATACCAGTTATCTTTGTAAAATGAAAGGACATTGGTCTCTACACTGCACCTAAGCAACAACAGGAGCAGAAGGAGGAGGAGGAAAGGAATTCTGAACAGGAGGAGGAGGAGGAAGAGGTACCCTCCCCCAAGGAAGAACCCCGACACGTTCACAAAGACAAGAATAGAAGACGAAGCGAAAGTGAAGAGGAAGAAGAAAAAGAAAAACATGTGACAGTAAAGAAATTAAAGAAACAGAAAGAGTGAACAGAAGAAACCTATGAACTTTTTAAAGTGGTATTGTATTATGTTATGTTGTGATATTGGATTGTAACGTTTGTACCAGAATACACCAGAGAGAAAAAACGTGTCTCTTGGTTTTCATTTTATAGAATAAGAACCTATACTCACACATTCATTCACTCACACGTACATCATGGGTTTAAAAAAAAAATGGACTATTGAGTTTTCATTGAAATAGTCAATTGGAATAGTAATTCTTTTCGAAATAATTTGAGTGGCCCTGAAAAGAACCGTTGGTGTTATGTTTGTTTAAAAGAAAACAAACTCAGAAACGGGGCGTAACCATCTTTAGCTGTCTTTAACCTTTGCCACGGACAAGGCCTACTTCGGGACTGGTGGTTCCTGTCGATGATTTGGTTGAAATCACTAACGGTGATATGGCAGGCGTAGTCACATTTAGATTCGGTTTAGTTCGAGAAGGTCTTTTTCTCTTCGATCGTGATAAAGAAGTCTGATACATAGGTTTCAGACTCCTTAACTCTGCTGAAATATCTAAAAGTACCGTCATGACCGTTTGATTTTCACTATTCTCTTTCTGTCCCTGGTCTTCTATCTTCTCTGTTGCTGCTACTATTTCTTCTGGTGTTTCCTTCTTGCATCCTTTTCTTCCTGCTGTTGATTAAGAAAAACTTGTTCTTCTACCTTATGTTGTAAAAATCGCTCCAATTCTTATTTTTGTCTCTGCTTAACATCATTGACGTGTACATAAGAAGAAGCAGAAGGTAACGACGGTTCCGGAATAAATTCTTGTGATGTTAGGAATTCCACAATATCCCAGTTAAAATCAACTTCTTCTTCTGGATGTAGAGTTGTCATGACTTTGGTAGTCACTGCTGTCCCATTACTTGCTGTCTCTACAACTGGCTCACCCCAATTCATCGTCTTCTTAGTGTCCGACATCAATGTCAACTCTGTCGCATCGATTGACTGTGCACAGACGCTAGTACCTCTATTTAGGGAAGATGATGCCAAGTCATTATAGCACAACAAACATTTGACTATGTTTCATTCGCCCGTTGATTTGCATTTTAAAACAAAAAAGAAACACGAATAATCAAAGTTTTTTACAACTCATTTCACATTGGGAAATCAACAGAATCGTTTGTGTGAGTAAAACACATATATACAACACGCTATAACACATGATAGTTTCAGTGTTTTGTGTGTAAGATTTCAGATTATTATGTTATGTGGGAACTTCAATAAAAATCCAACCTCAGATAAGACATTTACTTCATGGGTGCACATTTTAAGTGAGGTTTTTGTCATTGCATTTACCGTGTATGATATAGATCGAGGAAACAATGAAATGTACCAATGACAACAACAATACGATACTATTAGATATTTTATTTAACTCAGACTTTCCTCTGACTGGACCTGATTTATCAATTACCGTTAACTCTCTTGAATGTTGCCATAGTTTTATTCAAGTTGTTTGACTTAACAAATGCTTTTAATCAATACAAATAACGTGAATGAATTGAAATAAAAGTCCAGTAGAACGAATAAGTTGATATGTTTGTACCTATAATGAATAAACGCTTGCTTCCTTTTATCCCATGAAGCATCTTACTTGTAGTTATCAAGTATTTTATGAGAGTAGAATGGCCCTAAAATTCTTCAGCTAATTTATTAATAATGCCATGATATTCATATTCTCTTTTCATTTTCAAGATACCGTAAATATATTGTTCTACTTTGTTTTATCCAAAATACCTGAATATACCACAATGTAATTTTGGATATAATAGTCTGCTAGTCGCTCCATTGATACGTTCGCGAATGCCAGCGTGGTAGGTACTGCTGCTGTCATATGTGGTTTTCCTGCTTTGATTATAGTCATGTGTACAGTGTTCATATAAATGCACACATGTTTGTTGTGAACCTTTTTGACATTATTGTCCCAACTATTCGTTAAGTACCGATATTATATCGAGTACTATTCAAATATTAGTGTTCCTCTTTGATGTATATTAAAATGAAAACAAACATTTGCATCCAAGCATATTATATAAATTTTACAGCCCTGTAATTCTCTACCAAAATATGAAATCTATGTTAATTTTATCATATGTTTGACACGTGAAAAAATTGCTAACGTTGTGTATACGTAACAACTATTCGAAACGAATCCAATCGTTTAACACCTTGTAAAATATATGATGCTGTACGTGTTCGTTTGTTGATAGATTTAGTTACTGCATACACGGCAAGGAAGATAAAATTAAAGTTTAACCATAGAACACAACTAGACATAGGATCCAAGGCATTTTTAACCTAGTAGTATGTTACCCTCAAAGTAAAGTAAATGCGTGTAAGGATGAATTCAAGGAAGCTGGCAAACCGTACTTGTAATTAAATATCATGAAAGGTCAGAATTTAAAAAGCAACATTCGCTGCACAAACAATGAGATAGAATAAGCTGTCATAACATTATTGAGATATGATATGATTAAAAGGCAGTATGAAAAAGAAGATAATTACTAATGAAAGGCAGGACTAAAAAATGTGTCCTGCCCAACATGAATTTGCAAATAACCATTGTTCAATTCAACTCAGTTGTCAAACTGTGTTTATAGCGTAAACATTAGAAATTTCAGATAACGGAAAACAAATATGCTGGAACAATTATTGATATAGACCGGAAGGTATATCAAGCCTTTACAACTAAAGTTGGAAGATGAGTTTATATAACGTCAAATACTGATGAACAGTGACTCGCCAAAAATGCTCACAATAACACGACTAGGATGTATAAGAGTAATGCAGTAATCACTATAGCAGCAACGAAAGCCTCTATGCCAACTAGAGTAAATACCATGCTGACGATCGCAGGACGTGTCAAACGTGTGATTCACAGAATTTTATATACAAATAATTAGATGTGAACTCAAGAGTACTTAACAATAATATATTACTTTTGTCATAAAAATGTACATATGATATAGAGAGCAAATAAATAAATTACAGCAACCAAGAAAAGCCAATAATTAAATCAAATGGTTATGGTTTAATTTCAGTTTCTAAAGACGATTATATATTTTATAGCTAGTTAATTTATAAACCTGATTTATGCTACGAATACATATTAGTAGAACAAATGAGAACAATCTCATGAAGTGTATTACTCATTGCCGAGCAAACTGTGAGCAGAGGTAGCTCAAAAGGTAAGGTGTAGAACTTGTAATAGAAGTGAATCTGGTTCAGTACACGTTTGTATTATTACATACATCCATATAACTTTGAATAATTCTTGCATAGTGCAAAATTGTCATTATCACGAGCCGAAAATAATATATACAAAATCGCTATCATATGTTTGTAGTTATGGATTTATAAGTGTGTAAGTTTTGGTAATATTGCCATTGTTTCAATTATTGTCAAAAAAACCAAACAGACATATTGGTAGTATTAGTCACCTGCGACTTACGGAAATATGTTATAGACAACAACAATGCTAGAGTTTAATTTTCTTGTAAAAATCTCTCTGGCTTTCAGAGGTTAAATTAGAATAGCTATTTTTAAAATCTTTGTAATTTTAATAAATGCTGAGTTTGTAATGACTGTGCATTGCAACTGATTTTATTTTGTTAATCCAACGTTAGTGAGTTAATTAATAGTTGCACACAACAGATGCTACATGAAAAAAATATGCTACATGTTAACAAATGTTTTTAAGTTCGATGGTGAGTATATACTGCAGCCCTCACCTGCTTAATTTCGTGAGAAGCTTGGTTAATTTTAATCGCAGTCTGTAAGGTTTTCAATGTATTATCAGGAATAAAAATATCTAAACCATCCAGAATGAATTCGTTGACCTTCATCGAGATAGTAGCTGTAATCTAATTAAATGCACTCACAAATTTAAATTGGGCTAAACATGGCAGTGCCGTCTGACTGGAAACAAATATAGTGGTGCAGCAAGTAATATTATATATCACTATATCTCTCACGCTGGAATCTCTGCTGCCTTTTTGAGATTGCAACACATGAAGTTGTCCCCCCATAAATTGGTATCAAAAGCGCCACATCATTCCAACCAAGAGAACTAAAGTAAGGCATTACCTAGGTAAAGTGCACCATATCGCCTTCTTCTTTAGTAAATGGGGTTAAGACCCCCCCCCCCCCTCAGCACACTATCTAATCAACGTTTTCACTCGAGGCTTTGACAATGGTAATAATTGGTCCACATCTACGTTGGGTTGCAAGAACTTGCCTTAGACTACAGCACAATCACACGTTCTTGACGCCACGCTCCAGAATTAATTTACACTTTGCAAAATTGGGGACTCTTCCATTCTCGACAGCATTCAAAAATGCAAATTTCTACCTTAGCTCTAATTACAAAAAGATTGCAGTCACTTACCGTCTCATTCGCCACCTGTCATATGCGCATGGGTACTGTCATTGATAATATTGCGCCTTACACTATGTAAGTTCAGTATTATTCGGTTGAAGATGCTTTATGTTTCATTAGGCTATTCGAAACAAGTGTTGGATGGCTAAATCTGATAGAGTCTCTGCTTTGCGAATCCCACCAGTCATAACTTCACATTATCCTTCTTCTCGGTATTTAGTGTCAAAAAAAAATTATATATTGATACACTTTACCAATGGCTACATTTTAAGCTGTAATAGTTTCAAAAATTTTAGCAGAGCATTGCAACTGGATAGCTAACAAAAAGGCATTCATCACATGGTTGATGTATTGAATGATTTTCTCAAATTAGATAGTACTAAAGAGGGATGTTGGCAGAAAAGCAATGACTTTTTACTGCTCTTGGAAGGAAGGCACTAGCATTCCTTTGGCAGATAAAAAACCTTCATACTTGCCCTTGACGTTCCTAGGTTACAAATTGGACGCATAGGAAATGGAATTGCATCTACCGCTTGAGAAACGTGTTACGTGTCTTGATCTGATACAAAGCTGCATGCAGTAAGCAAAGATTGCAAAATTTAATCTTCCGTCCATATTTGGTTCCCACTATTTTGCACGTTATCACAGGAAAAGCATTCCATCGTCGACGAATTAGCATCAAAAAGCAGTAAACTCAAATTTTATTGTGAAACGTCGGTTTCTTCTGCCTTGCAACGATCGCTTTTTCTTCTTACCAGATCGCTGGATGAACTCGGACACACAGACTCTATGTATTGATGATGCTAGTAATGTGTGATAAGTGGCTGGTTTATTCTCTAGCTAGTTTTGTGGTGTTTGGAATAAAGAGTGGGAAGATTTGCACTTTAGCCTATTTTCATTGCTATAAAATATTAACTTTTCATATCAATACCTATAATATTGCCCTAGATCATATCATCAATAAACAATCCTGCAGGGAATCCGCTATTATATATTTCATTCAGAGACTGGTCCCCACCTGCCTCCACTAAAATATTTTGTTCCGTGTTCGTCACGTCTCTCATGTTTACCACCATTAGAGGAAGCTCTTTCTCGCCAATAGGTAAACAGATCCCAGATACAATCTTGGAATTACCAACATTAAGAGGCTGGGAGTGTTATTGTCTAAGCTAGCACAAATGGCTGTTTCTCCATTTATGGTATCATCTTTCAGGCGCAGTTAACAACATTATATCGAATTTTCAACTGCTTTAGAACCTCTCGTTTCACGTACCGATTTGGCACTTTGTATCTCGAATCTGCAGATGTATATGGATAATGCATATATGCACAAACTAAACCATATCCGTAATCAAACAAATTCCATTCTTATTCACAAACTACTGCAAAACCTTCAAGAAACGTACCAAACAAAGATGACAGACTAACAATTGATACATTTATGCCACAAAACTCGTGACAGTTCTGACCCACTGTATCCACAATGATTTTCGTGCTGTTCTATTTAAGTCCATGTTTCCTCTTCTTGCATCTCATGCTTTTCTGAGGATAGGGGAAAATACTGTTAGATAGCAGGGATGCAGCAATTTAAGCCTGTTCTATTTCTCTAAGGTTAGAATCAGTGATAATGGTTTAGTTGTCCAGTTTACACATTACAAACACTCCGATAGTTCACATTCTCGTATCAGTGTCGTGCCAAAAAATGTACAGGATTAGTGCTTTGTCCACGCGCTACGCCATTTTTTAAAACTGGGGGGTTGTCAGGTATGACAGGTAACACTTACCTGTGGGGATTGCCCATATATAGACAAGGATTCAAACATGCCATGTGCACAGCACTCCTACAATGCGACTTTAGTAGTAATATGGGGCACTATAGCGACAATGGAAAATCCAGTCAAAAAGTGCTTGGGGCACTATGGCGACAAGATTTATAGCGACAAGGGAAAATCCAGTCAAAAACAGCTTGGGGCACTATAGCGACAAAACAGCTTGGGGTATTATAGCGACAAGGGAAATTGAACATAGTGGGCCTGTATAGCGACAAGGGAAATTGAACAGGGTGGGCCTGTATAGCGTCAAGGGAAATGGAACATAGTGGGTCTATATAGCGTCAAGGGAAATTGAACATGGCGGGTCTGTATAGGGACAAGGGAAAAAAGGGTGGCAATGAAAGCTACTATCTTTTCGAGACCTATGAGTGGCCCTGAAAAGGGCCTTTGGATACTTCTTCTTCTTTTATTTTCTGCCATTGTTCCACCACCTTTTGATTTTACCAATGATTCCTGTTTTTTTCTTCTTTTCTTCTTCGGGAATCCAGTCAGGATGTCCCATAGCTCTAAACTTTTCCTGAACTCTCATCCATCTTAGATTGAGTAGATCAAAGTCCTCTTTCGTCTTTTTGTTCTTTTTTTCCTTTCTCTCCTTAGACCAGTTTTCTTTAATCTGGATCACCTGTTCTTCCATCACCATTCTCATCATTGCTTCTGCTTTCTTTAGCCTGTCTAGACCCCACTTCACATATTCCCACTCTATCAGATGTAATGTTTCTTCTAGAAAACACCTGACTTTGATGACATGATCAAGTGCTTGCTTCAAGTCCCCTATTCTTATATATTTTCTTTTAATACGTCTTCTTAATTTCTGGTCTTCCTCCTCTATCATACCTTCTAATAAATCTCTTGCTAATTTCAGTTGGCTTACAAAGCCATGGTTACTCTGAAATTCTTCCTCAAGTCTTTCCACTTGATATTCTGCATCAAGGATCCCAAACCAGCTGTCTCGGAGTTGGATAAACAATTCAAAATTCATCTTGATGTGTTCAAAATTGAATGGCTCCAAGGACCGACGATTGCGTATATATATCTTAAGCACGGACGTGAAAGTAAACACCTCTACATTCACTTGTCATATTAGATACTATTCACAAATCCTATTATATACTATCCAAAATCACACCCTATACTAACCACACACACGGGGAAGCAGCCAAAACACACCATACTATATACTATCCAAAATCACACCCTATACTAACCACACACACACGGGGAAGCAGCCAAAAAAAACCATACTATATACTATCCAAAATCACACCCTATACTAACCACACACACGGGGAAGCAGCCAAAACACACCATACTATATACTATCCAAAATCACACCCTATACTAACCACACACACGGGGAAGCAGCCAAAACAAACCATACTATATACTATCCAAAATCACACCCTATACTAACCACACACACGGGGAAGCAGCCAAAACACACCATACTATATACTATCCAAAATCACACCCTATACTAACCACACACACGGGGAAGCAGCCAAAACAAACCATACTATATACTATCCAAAATCACACCCTATACTAACCACACACACGGGGTAGCAGCCAAAACAAACCATACTATATACTATCCAAAATCACACCCTATACTAACCACACACACACGGGGAAGCAGCCAAAACACACCATACTATATACTATCCAAAATTACACCATATACCATCTAAATAGAGTCAGTGTTTATAATCACACTACTCCTCTCTCACACCCATTGGCAATTGACATAGTATTTCTTTTCTTGTTATTTGGGTAGCCCTGAGAAGGGCTGTTTTTAAAACTTCAAACTACACCTGGCTAATGCTGGCATCTCCCAGGTCTAGCCCCACACACACATCTCCTACTCCAATCATTCTCCCAATTCACTCTTGTGATTGGGAGCGCAGAGGGAGAATGAGTGGCTTCACTATCCCAATCTTCTGTTTGAGGGATAGTGAAAGTCTCTTCATTTCTGCCTCTATTCCTCAACCGTGGATGAGTCTGTGGTTGTTGCGGCTGAGGCAGTGGGGGCTGCGCCTGTAGTGAACGAACTGGTTCTGGTGAAGGTGTCCTCACTATAGGCTTGACTTCACTAGTTTGTCTCATCATGCGGTGAGGCAAAATTGACCTTTTCATTTCCTTCTCCTCTTCTTTCTTTTTCCTCTCCTCCTCTTCTTTAACTCTGATCTCTTCTTCTTCGGTCTCCATTGCCAGTTCGTCCAGGAGACGTCTAGCATTCTCCAGATGCATTTGAAGTTCTCTTAATTTCTGTACTCTATTCATCTTCTTTGATGCGCCAACGATAGGTAGCCAGACTGACGAGTGCTTTTTTATATATAGCACAAGCGCGGACGTGATGGAAAACACCCCCTAGATCCAAAAACTTACATTATCCCTATCATTACTAAAAAAAACAAAACACGCGGACTTAAAAGAAAACACCCCACACTTTTATACTTGACTCCTATTAATTATAAATTGAACAAGTCATTTTGAAAAAAAATACGCTGTGCTTATAGACGCACTTCAAAACAAAAGTAAAATGAGATAGTGATTATAGACTCACTTCTAATTTTTTTCTAACTTCCTCACATACCATAAGCAAATTGAATGATTAATTCTTTTCGAGAATATTGGGTAGCCCTGAAAAGGGCTGTTTTTTTGTGTTTGTGTGTACGAGGAAGGATGACAATCTTTTATCGTCTAAGATTGCGTCCTCGTTTGGCTACACGATAGGGTCTGCTTCTTCGGAAAGAGAAAGAGAACTCTTTCGTGTCCACACGACAGTCGACAAAACTTCTGTCTGGTTCCTGCTGATGTTGTTGCTGTTGCTGATGCTGTTCTCTCTGCTCTCTCTGCTGCTTTTGAAGTCGATACTTCTCAGTCCATTCTTCTTTCTCTTTTTGAATTTCCTCTCTGAAGAGTTCTTCTATGAGGTCTTCCGTTACTTGTAGCATTCTTACATTCTCAATCTCTTCAGGCTTTGGCATCAGATTGTGTCTGATACGATGCAGAGTGACATAAGCTTCGTTCAGCTTAGCTAGTCTTGAGCACATCTTCGTAGTAGGATGAGTCAAACAATGGATGGCCAGACTGGAGACTACCCCTGCTTTATATGGTTCAAGCGCGGACGTGATGGAAAACACCCCTCTGCGGTTTAGGGTTTTGAAACGTTTAGATAGTTTGATGTGAGGGATAGAAAGAAAAGTCAAAGAGCATTTATATGAGTACAAATGTAAAACAAACGACAGACGCATTGGTTTTCAAAACACAACATTTTTATTCAAATAACAAACATTATTTCAAAGAACAAACATTATTTCAAAGAACAAACATTTTTTCAAAGAACAAACATGTTTTTCTTCTATAACTCTAATACATTATCTTTGACATGGTTGACAACCTTGTGAATTAAATTGAGATTTCCACTGATGGAAATCATTGGGCCATTGATGTACACTACGTTTCCTAGCTAAAGACAACAGATAGCCATAATGGTCACAAAACCATCGATCTACTTTGTCATCGTTTCGAGACGAATGACGATCAAAATAAGTCACTAAATGTTCTAAAGAATATCCAAGACTGCGATGATGCAGATAATAGACACAATATTGTCCACACACCATAGAATCTGTGCTTTGTAATTTCACATTATTGAATCGTGTCGTCTGGGCATTTCTTCTCACAAAGTCAATGATATCATCTTCGAAAGGGGGTAATCCATACGAATCAAAATACTCCGCACATCCCTCTTGAGGAAAGTAGACAGCTACCCAGTGAGTTCCTGGAAGATGACTGTCATCTGTGTTGATGACATAAGCTTGATTCTCTTGAGGTTTGCGATGAGGTAGTTCATCTTTAGCACACACGACAGGATTCCAAGAAGCAGTGTACGAACTACGGTTCAAAAGATAATAAAGTTCCCAGGTATCCATTTTTTGTTGTGTAGCCTTATTTTTTTTTTCCCCTTTCTTCACAGGTGATGATAAGTCATCAATTCAATCCAGACTTTTTGTTTGAAACGGTCTGACAAGTAACTGATGGTTTGCTTCGTCTCTTTACTCTGGGCCAAGAGAGCTTCGATGCGATCAATTTCTCGAGCAAACAATGGAGGAGAGGAATGATCACGTAAGCCTTTATACCACTGAAGTAACACGGCTTCTTCTGAAATGAGACTCCAAGCTTCGTTCAGATAATCATCCAATTTTTCTTCTTGACTCATCATCATACATTTATCGTGTTGAATTTGACTGGGATGATCGATTTGACATCCATAACAATCTTTTTTAATCATGTCTCTCATTTTATCTTCCAAGTGTTGTGCAAAACAAGCCACTAACTGTTGTTCCTGTTCTGGCCATCTGGATTGCATGATCACTACTTCTTCTTTTTGGTCTTCGGGAACTGCTTTCTCTGTAACCTCCCATTCCATGGATTCTCCACTATTCAAAGAAGGACAAGGGTCTTCCATAGTGTCTAATAGTCTAGAATGACTTCTCTCAAACTGTTGATTTCTATGGTATTATCGAATTCGGCATACAGAATGACATTTACTGTATGGGGAAGAGATGGGTGATCTGCTGTTGCTGCAAACTGAAGTTCCACACGCAGTTGTCCTGATTTTATAGGGTGGAAATGTCCCTCGTCACTGCCTTGGTCTGGAGTGAAATCAAAACCCCACAAAGCGTAACCTCTTGCATAATCGTCGTAGGAAATACCGTGACTGGTGTTGGTTCCTAACTGTCCTGTGGCTTCGTACAGCGACAAGTACGACCTCAAGTAATTCTTCTGGGCAAAGTTGGGTTCGAAAGGTCTGGTACACAAAGTTTTGCCATCGCGACTGACTTCGATTTTGGATACATTGTAGTGCTTAAACTCGAAAGGATTTTGAGTGTAGGCACCGTTGAAGGCTGAATTGCTGACGATACCGATGAATAAACGTTTGGGTAACTGTCCTTGGAACAGATGATCTTCGATCTTAGATCGGAGTCCAGCGGCAATGGTGAAAGTTTTGACTTCCACGCGTCGTATCGGATACTTGGCTGTCGTTCTGCTCAAAGTGTGACTGATATCATTTCCCACTTTAGGTAACACTTCCACACGACGCACGTATAACCTGGCTTCTTGGATGATGGTTTTGTATGTGTTGGCATCAGCCATCAAATGGAAAGCAGCACTGCTACGATTCAGTCTCAAGCGAATATCTACTCCGTTCATCAAATACTTCTCTTGAAACCACATGTCCAAATGCAAACGATCGAACAGTTCTAAACTACGTCCTCGCAGAATTTTCTTTCGACGCTCGTTAAAACCCACATTGTGAGGATTGGCAGGAATGGCAGGATTGCTGCCCTCAGCAGCTGCTGCTGCTACGGACAAGGCTGTGTCGTTAAATGTATCTGCTGTGTCAGGTTTCCATACCACGCAAGCATCTAAATGAGTATTCTTGGCTTCTTTTCCGTACGTCAAGAGATTTTCGAGGTACGCTCGGTAAGGGTAAGTATCCGTGCTACTGCTGATCAGTTTGTTATTCATGTACAAATCCACTTCGCTGAACAAGGAATGCATGAAATTGTTGACGGGAGCTACTTGGGCATCGGCTGCTGGATCGGTGTTGTCCGTTCTACTCACTTTCACTTTCAAATACAAGTAACTGTTGTTGAGATCGATGTAATCTTCGGGTTGTCCTTTGATTTCAAACTCGATGGGAGCTGAATCCGTCAAAGAGGAGACGGGATGAAATTCGACCCATTGGGCTTCTTGCATGGTCATCATCGTGGGTGGCATGGCAAAGAGATCTAGTTCCGACTTGGAACAGGCACAAGATTCTTGGTGCATCATTTTTTCTTTATGTTTTTTCTCTTCACTTTTAATAATCAAAAATGTCTAAGTCTCGAGCGGTTCTTTTTTTCTTCGTCTTTCTCACTTTAGAGGTACGGAGACTTTTGAAAGGGTGTCTTCGTCGTCGCTTTCTACCTTGTCCTTGCTGTGTCGTCAGGGAAGCAGAAATGTCAGACTCGGTACCGTTCAGGGCATTTATAGGACTTTCTCGTCGACCCAAAATCTCTTTACCCGTTTGAAGCAAGACATTTTTGCCTGCTCTCAAAAAAGCTTCTTTAGGGTTTTGTTTGTCAATGAGAACATTGTGGAGAAAATCTTTGCCGTGAGTCAATGCGGCATCTTTTAAGGCGTGCAATCCTCGTGTCACCATCGGTTTCAAAACAGGGACCACGGAACGAAAGGCTGATTTAAACATATCTCCTAAACCATGTCCTCGTTGTCGAGTGACTCCTCGGTACACAGGATACATCACTTTTTCAGTTGTTGGAGAATCGTTTTTGAAAATGGAGTTTCACTGTGACTTTTCCTTTGGTAAATGGAATATTTTGTCCTAGTTCTCCTTTTATAGAAATGTTGACACTGTCGAAATACGACTTACTGACGGGTAAATAATGAGGATGTACAAATTCACGGTGAACGTGATTGGTATTTCCACCTTCTTCTTTATCGGTAGTGTCAGAATCCACTTTGAAAGGAATGACACGCAGTAACGGTGCAGAGGTGTGTCCTACTACATTGTACTCCACCACATCGGAGTACACAAACATCAAGTTGAGACCTTGGTTCAATTCAATAGGGAATCGAAAATATTTTGCAAAATCCGAGTTACTGGTTATGTCTTGTGTTTGCTTTTTGTTCTTGAGCATCTCGACGTCTCCACCTAAAATATCAAACAATTCAGGACAAAAAGTAATGGCCATCATTTTCTCCTCTGAAAATGTCATCATGAGTCGACGAGACACTGAATAGTACTCAATGGTCACACTTTTTGGGGTTTTTGTGGATGCAAGGGACTCCATGGCTTTACCAAACACAACATTGAACCTGATTACAATCGTAGTCACTAAATGTTGACCACTAAAATAATAACCTGGAGGAATGACGAACTTATGAGTGGACAGGACATTAGTTTTGGATCCATCTGATTTCTTTTCGCCACCTTTACCTCGTGCGTCTAAGGCCTTTTGCAATTGCTCGTCAAGCACTTCTACTGTAAAAGTGTTTTGATTTTCGACGATGTTTTTGATTTGTGCCGGGTGTATTATTTCCACTAAAGCTACTTCCCAATGATCATCTTGATCCAAATGCATGGTTTGAGGTAATTTAGCCGTGTAACAGCACAACGTGTTCTTAGGAAACACCTCCATGGAACTGTCACTGGGTAACGTTAAGTAAAATTGGTTAATAGTGTTGTTCATAATTCCAATGTTGTTCTGTCCGAGGAGTCACTCGAGGTTAAAGGAGTATCTAAAAGAGGATTGTGATTGGAAGGGTGACTGCCAGGAGAAGGACTAACGTTGGACGCAAGGCTCCCAATAGTGTTATTGTTGTTCCCGTTGTAAGAGTATTTCAGGGAAGGATTGGGAAGAAGATATCCGATGCAACTGCTGAGTAAAATAGTCCACAATTGTTTGTCTCCTTGTTGCAAACTCAAATTAGCAATGGCTGCACCGATAACACAATATACCACAAAGATTTGACAGAAAAAAACGATTTGGGTTTTAGGGACACGTTCTCCACACCACACCCACAAGGGTTGCTTTTGTAAATCTTGCAGAGATGACGTGGGTGAAGGAGTAGTCACTGTGGTTGCTGAAGCTGTATTGAAGGGCATGATGGTCACTTCTTTTTATAGTCGATGACTTGGGCAGCGTCAATCCAAGAATCAAAACTAGGAGGATATCCTTTCCAACGTACTTTGACTTCTTTGACACGACGTTTTCCTACTTTACGAGTTCTTCGTTCGAGAATGCTTTCAATGTCGTACACGTCGTCTTCTTTTTTGGTGACACGTTGTAACTCAGGCAAGTAAAACGTTCCTTTTAATACTTCTCCGTTCATGTCTTCCAATTTATAGACGGCAGGATGACGGCCACGCACTCGTTCAGTAACACGAAACAATTCGGTGGTCCAATTGGGTAAGTAACCTTTGTCGAAAGTGCGTTTGGTTTTACCAATGCGTACCCAATCTCCCGGGGTTAACACTTCTCCACCTTTCTTGGGGACAGCCCTCGTTCGGGACGTACCAAACAGACGCTCAAAAACAGTCACTTCGTTGTCGGGTGTCACCTCTTGTGGGGCACGTCCAATGCTTCTATGGTAAGATTGATTGTAGGCTTGGACTAAGTGCGGTAAGACGTCGATGTACTTGAGAGTGTGTTGATGCGTAAAATATTTCCACATGCGTTCTTTCAAGGTACGTTGAAAACGTTCCACGATACTGGCTTTGGTTTCAGGATTTTCGGTGGTAAAAAAATGAATGTCACGTTTCTTTAATTCTCGTTGGAAAGCTTGGTTTAGAAATTCGGTGCCTTTGTCGGTTTGCCATCGAAGAGGGTGACGACCACTTTGTTTCAACACCAGTTGCAAAGCTCGTACTAACTCTCCGCTCGATTTGGATGTCAATGGTACGACCCAGGCAAATTTAGAAAAGACGTCGATGACACAAAACAAATATTTGTAGCCACGATTGTAGGTGGCTAAATGAGAGACATCGGCTAAATCGGCTTGCCATTGATGATCGATGCCTTCCACTTGAGTGCGACTTCTGTGAAATTTTCGTCGAATGGGTTTGTGTAAAGTGTACGTCGCTTGTTCTTGTAACCATCGTTGTACTGTAGGTAAACGGAGCTTTTTCAAGCGACTTTTGGCAGCACGATACAATTTCTGAATGCCTCCGTAACCTGCAGGGTGAGCTGGATCGTAATAAATGCTGGCTAAGACCTTCTCCATGGTTTAGGTTAATAAGTGACCCACTCTTCGAGGATATTGCTTTGGGTGGGACGAAATGCGGGTTGTTTGGAAACGGTTTTACGTGTCCGATGTGCCACAGGAGTTGACGTCGAGGGTGCTGGTGGTGGTGGTGGTGGTGGCGGAGGTAATGAGATAGCTTTGGTCTTCTTTTCTTTTCTCACCTCTGGTTTCCTTTCGTTCTTTTTCACTTCTGTTGAAGCAGGAGTAGCCATCATCTTTTTAACCCAAGTTTTGAGTTCTTCTCGTGGGGGCGTGGGAGAAGGGGTCAATAAGGAAGCGGCAATCTTACTCGGAATGGGAGTAGCGGTGGGTGTTTGAAAGAGATCATGGGGTTCTTTTTCTTCCTTGGGTAATGGTGGGGTGACGTCTGTTTTGGCTACTGTAGAGGGTAAAGGCGACGGATTATTCATTAGTGCCTTCAAATCGGACAGTGTGGGTAGAGCTGTTTGTTCCACAGCTTTTCGATGAAAGAGTTGTAGTCGTTGCAGAAGTTGACCGTACTTTTGCGATTTTTCGGTTTCGGACAAATCGTGGCGATGCAGCAAGGATTGCAATTCGTGTTGTAATTGGGACATCTCGTTCAAATCAGGATTGGGTGGTAAATGGGGGGTACGTTGTTCTTGCCAACGATGGTATTCCATCCATCGTTTGTAAGGAACTAAAGTCAGTTTTCGTCCTTCCATGGGCTTCCAAAGGTTACGTCTGAGATCGTGGTGCTTCATGGATCCCTTTTATCTTCTGGAAGGATCATACATATTGCTACCCATACCTTGGGGCCATCCCTTGGTGCATCCCCGGGGCCATCCCTTGGTGCATCCCTGGAGACATCCCTTGTGTCATCCCTTGTAAAAAACCTGGTAATATGCTGGATAGGATACCGGATTTCGCTAATCCTCCCAACACAGGAAGAAGAAAAGGTAAAAATCCTCCGCGTTGCACCAACATTTTTTTCTTTTGACGGACGGGTATTTTCTTTTGGACCATTTGACGAAGAACGTGTCGATGTTTGGCTAAGCATTTTTTCTGGTGTGAAGACAAAGGTATCGTGCCTTTCAAGACATTCAAACAACATTCGCACACGGTATCGATGACATCTTTGGAAGCCGTTTTAATGATTTGTTTTCGCATGGGTGGAGAGGCTTTGGACAGGACAGACAACACGTCTCCGTGTTTGACCAAACGAGGAGGTAGTCCTTTCTTTTTCTTTCCTTTGTGAGGTGTAGAAAAATATTTTCTGCGAGGTGACATCTTTGCTTGTTCGTTCCACAATGCCACTGACGTCCATGACTTGAAACACACCCTCTTTTATCTTTTTTTTTGTTGTGCCATCACTTGATTTATAAGTGGTATCACTTTTTCTGGAAAGAGATCATGGGGTAGAAAAAATCCTCCGCGTTGCACCAGCATCTTTTTCTTTTGACGGACGGATATTTTCTTTTGGGTCTTTGGACGATGAACGTGTCGATGTTTGGCTAAACGTCCTTTCCTTTTCTTTCCTTTGTGGGGTGAAGAAGAATGTTTTCTGCGAGGTGACATCTTTGCTTGTTCGTTTCACAATATTACTAGTGTCAATGACTTGGTAGACACTCTCTTTTATCTACTTTTTGTGGAACTACCGCTTCGTCAAAAAGGTAACAATGTCTTTCACAAAATTACCAAAGGATCCTCCTTTTTGGTGACTCTTCTTTTTCTTTAAAAGACTACGTCTTTGGAGGAAAGGACGTTGATGTTTGGTTTTAAAGCTTTTGGTACGATGACGAGATTGTCTTGTTCCTTTTCCTTTTTGGACAGCAGAACGACGAGGGTAGTGACGGTGGTGGTGTGCACGTTTTTGAGGAAGCATCCTGGAGTGATCAGCAGTGGTACAGAAAAAATACTGATTGACGTCGTGGTCTTCAAGTCATATTTTTATACTGGAATGCGACGCCACTGATTATCTTTGCGTCGTATCAACTTCATGGCAGGTAACACACGTCGTGAAGGAGTTCGCAATGGACTCAATCGGGACAGTTCTTGTTTGGACAAATCTAGTAAACTCTTTAACATGCCAGATCTTTCTTGGACTTTCACTTTCGGGGCAGGTACTTTGTGAGCAGCTGCTACTGCCGCTAAGGTGGACGAGGGTGTCTCCGGTGGAGGAGACGTTTTGGGAGACGCAGATTTCCAATGTTTCATCAAATTAGGAAAAACGGGTGTCAAATTGGGTTTGGCTGGCATCACCCGCAACGGAGAAGTGGCAGCCCCTGAGGCTACTGGCAACGTAGTCCCTGCCAAACGTCCTTGTAGATCTTTTCTTACAGGTCGTGGTTGACGAAGGTAAGGTTGTGTCCTGGCCGAAGTGCCTTTCTTGCGGGTGACCGCTTTTGTCTGTGGACTTTTCTTTTTCTGTGTTTTGGTCTTGACACCCTTGTTCTTTTTCTTTGGGGTTTGTTTGGCTTATTTTGTTTTCTTCTTGGGGTGAACTTTGGGAGTATTGGGATCCCATTTTAAAAGGGAACGAATGATGACACCTCCTAGAGAACCACTACCTCCAGGTTTCAATATGATTTGCTTTTTGGTGTGAGTGTCAATGCGAGGATTGGCCAGTTGCGTCAAGGCTACTTTGTTTCTGTCAAAAAAGCGTTTGGTTTGATGTGGAATGTGAATGATGCCTTGCAGTATTTGACGTGCTGTCACCGTAAACCATCGTAAGACTTCTTTGAGACTGGCTTCTAAGACGTGAGCACGTCTTTGTGGATTTTTTTCGCGACTGATGCCGTACAAGGCACGAATCAATTTGATGGGAAGATGAGACTGAAGGGACGTCATGTTGACGATGTATGAGACCAGGTTAAAGTAACCCAAGGTTTTTATAGATTTTTTTAGTGGTTCATAGTGTTATGTCGACGACGAGGACGTGTACACGACAGGTCCTCCGTCTTGACACCAGTCGTGAAACAAATCGGTACAAAATCGCAAATAATCAGGGGTAGTGGGTTTTAAATCCACGAGTAAATAGGCGTGTGGCGTTTGAGTGGCATCATCGTACGCATGAGTTAGCCAAGGTGTTCCTAACTGTTTGGCTAAAACTTGCACTTGTGATTTATCTCGAGGACTTTTAAACAAGACCACGTAATGAGCATTCAGACTAATGGTACGATGGGCTTTACTTTGTTGAAATAAATTTTGTGTAATGTAAATGACACTGGCATTACGATGATGCCCTTTACGTGTAAACCACAGTTTAATTTCTTCTTCGTCTTCTCCTAACATGTCGTCAAAAATGACCCAATGAGTTTGACTAGGGTCAGACACGATCCCTTCGTCTTCTTTAGGAATGCCTGCTACAAACACAATGGAATCACCTTGACTTTCTTGCAAGAGGCTGTATGCCGATTGCCACTCTTTGTAACACCACACGATGCGTTGAGGTGGACGATCGATCAAATGATGTTTATGTTCGATCAAACGTTTGACAAATTCGGTTTTGCCTGAACCGCTCGGCCCAGCAATTAACATGTTAAAAGGATGACGAAGATACAAGGCTTTCCAACTAGCCTGATCTAAGTGTTCGTCAATGACTTTGAATGTGGAGGAGGAAGGAGTAGTAGAAAGAGTAGAGTGAGCCATAGTCGTGTAGTGGTATGACAGTATTGACACAAAAACAGACAAGACAAGAGGTTTTTATACTTTTTTCAAGACACGTTTATTTCAATGCATGTTTAAATTTGAACAACACGAAAGACAAAAATACATAAAAGCCAATTGGATAAATACAGGAATAAAAGACATAGGCAAACGATCAAAGTGGAATATAAACAAGTCACTGTACAACGTGGTTTGGGTAACGAAGGTGTCCTAGAGGTAGTATGTAATGTTCTTATAGTCTCCTCTACAGGGGGTATAGTCACATAGGTGTCTTCTCGAAAGGGCCTTTGTGGGGGAATGTCCATGACAGTTCTGTCTTGAACAGAAGGATTGTCTTGGGTGATAGATTCTTTTTCTTTTTCTTCTTCTGGTACTGTTACTAACACAGGATTAAAAGTGACTTTTTTCACACGACGATGAATTTTAGGAACACAACGCTTGGGCATAATGGGATACTTCGTTTGTCCAAGCCTCAAAATCCCAACTTTTCCAGTCACGTACATCTGTCCAATGAGGGTGTAAATCACAAGCTACACACACATCTTCGTACACTGCTTCCGTACGTAAAAGTTGACGAATCTTTTTTTCTTGGAAAGGTCGAGACGTATCCAAATGAAAACGTAAGGCTTTGAACAGAATAAGTCTCTCGTGGACATTTAAAGGAGTCACCATACTGTCTTACTTTTTTGATAGGTAGTGTTCGTAAAGTGTCCACAAGGAATCGGCAGGTAAACGAAATCCCAGAAAGCAAGTCACTAAAACACACACGACACGTCGACCCCAATTCATAGGGTATAGTTCTTGTAATAAGTGTTCGTAATCTTTCACCGTGTGAATCTTCTCATTGATATCCTTCCACGGAATCTGTTGGATCACCAATGATAAAGGTTGTGGCATGGTCGTTCTCTTTTATACTTCTTTTTTAGGTCGAAGACTATCAGTGTAGATTCAACCCAGAATTAAACACAGAATTAAATTTGCACAAAAAGCAAAAGTGATTAATATAACGTGTAATTTCGTCCCACTGCCATTCAGGGTAACGGTCAAGAAGGATCAAAGCATCTTCAGATGTAAACGTAGTAAATTGGTAACAGAGCAAAAAAATACCCTTAATCCAGAGAAATCTAATACGTTGGTTAATTTTTGTCACTTGCCTCTTGTGAATTTCACGACACAAATGTTCTACAGCCACCCATTGAGATTTTTCTTTAGCAAGACCTTGCCAAATGTCCTTGTAGATCTTCTCTTGCAATTCGTATGGTAATCCTTGAATATTATGTTTTAGAGAGGGCTTATATACTGGTCTAGGTGTGTTACACGACATGGAGTAGTAGTGTCACTTCCAATCACTAGGTCCTACTAAAGGTAGGTATTGACAATTCGGAGACCATCGAGCATGTTCCAAGTAAGCGGAATCTTTCTGTTCCCACTCGTAAATGGATACACCACAACTGAAACACTTGACTTTATCCCCTTCGCCCAAGTAGAAAAATCCAGCTCTGGCTAATTCTTCAGGAGTTGGTCCAGGCAGATATTTTGGCCATTTATCTTTGAAGGTTTGGAATCGACTTTTAAAGTGACAGTATTCAGGCAAACTCGTCGGGAACGAATATTCGACTCTCCTCACTTCTGTTCGATGCAGGTACGGTGAAATTCCTAGGAGTCCACGATAACGTGTCGCACCGCTTTCGCATCCCTCAGGTTTGACACGCACAGCATCACTTTCCAGGGTAGATATAGGGGTAGTAGTCATAGCAAAGTTCCCACGATATCCTGCTGAATCGCTAATGTCACAGCGCCTGGCATCACTACAATCGTAAGGTTTAGCATCGCACTCCACTTGAGAATTCCCAAATTTGAATGATGTCTGTTTAAATGGATTCATCTTCTTTTCGCTTGGCTGTGTTAGTCACAATGAACTATTGGTCTTGGACAATGTCCCTTTTTATATGCTGCCCAATTTCGACGTGACCGTACGGTAGAGTGAAGTGATTGGGAAGTCGTACTCTCTTTTGGTACACGATTTGGTAGACTTTTTCCAAAGGTCGGCTAACAATTTGGTGTGTGGGTAAACGGACAATCTTGTGCGGTTCGTGGGTAGTCACTTGAAACGTTTCATCCTGTCCCGACTGCAAGGCTTCTTGTAGCACGTCAAAGTTCACCACTTGACTGGTGCGATAATTAAGAGTCAATCCTTTCACTTTACATTCAGTGTGCATTTTTCCTTGTGGGTCACGGTATTCGTAGCCGTAATTTTTAGGACCGCCACTTGCAAAACATAGAATCTTGTCGTCGGGATGTTCATCGGTCCAGGCTCCTAAACGGTCTCCTTCGATGGTAGGGTTACACTGGTTCGGTCGGTGAATGTAAATGCAACTGTCCGTGTCAAAATACAACACACGATATCCTAACAGTTCTAACACTTCGTACAATTTTAAGCGAGCGTGGGCTGTCACGTAAGCCGCAATGATGACATTTCCAAATGTGTCGGCTTCTACAAAGTCTAGTTCTTCTTCGTAATTGACTAAGATCAAGTCCTCACGAATGACGTCCACGTGTTTGATGACTTTGGTTGGGTTGTGAATCATCTGGAAGTAGCGAGACGGCTCGGACAAATACTCCGTCTTGGGTAAAGACGGACGTTGTGCCATTTTACCCCACAAACAATTGAGCATCACTTTGGCAAACGATCGCCTTCCTTCATTTTTCTCGATGTGGTCTAAAGTGATACCTTCCTGCTCCCGATATTTTTCGTTGAATATATTTTGGTCTTCGGGAGTGTGACACCAGGAAGGATAGCCACTAGCTTCTTGTTTTAGTTTTAAAAAAGCATCCACGTAGTCTGCAAAAATACCTTTCTGTCTCTCGTCGCCCTTGCAGTATTGTTGTGTTTTGGGAAAGTGGTAAATTTCGTACACTTCTAACAGTTGATATCCCAGGTCCAGAGCTTTAAACAATTCCACGCTCACCCACGTTCCTGTCAAGGCACGTTCTTCCTGAGTGTGATGACAAGGTTGGTCTTGGTTGCACGTTTCGGCACATGTGCGACACAAAGGAAACATCAGTTTTCCTTGGCAATGGTGAGGTAATACGGGATGGTACAAGTCTGTGGGTGGTAAGACTTTACACTTGATCAATCCTTCGTACTGTCGAATGTGGTCCAAATCAATGTGTTCTGTCATCAATTCTGGATGCCCTACGGGAAAGTGACAATATTTGCACACGTAAGGATACAACGAACACACGTCCAAGTATTTGATTTCTTCTCCCTTCTCCTCGTCCGCTTGGTACAGCAAACAAGTAGCATTCGTTCGTCCTCCGTATAAACTATCCCGAGGATTCAGGGGGTCCACCCACTTGTAACTTTCTACGATGCGTTTAAACTCGGGATCGGTTTTCAAACGCTGATCGTACTCGTGTTCCCACATTTCCACCACCTGGTATCCTTGCTGTTCTAACTTCAAACGTCGCTGACACGTGGTCTGGTACAAGTCTTCCATGGTTCGTTGTAAAAACTGATTTTTGGTGTCTCGTTGAGGGTAGCATAGGGGACATCCGTGAAATAAACATCCGTTAAACTCGTACACAATCTGAGGGTTTTCTAAGTCCCAACCATCTACCGAATACGTTCCGATGGTCTTTTCGCCTCCTCCGTTGCGAGCGTGTTGGATCCATTTGTCTTCCTTGTCGCACAAGTAATGGAGCCAGCGTAAGGCTTTGACCGAGTATTGACGTTTGACAAAATTTGTCGTTTGAGGACTGATGACCGCTAGAGTATTTTCAGGCATAAAGCGTTTTCGGTACACTAAGGAACACGCTTTGGCGATGGTACAAGCTTCTTTCAAAGGATCGATCCCTCCGTATTCCATGAACAATTCTCGAAATTTTCCACAGCAACGTCGTAAAATGTCCACGTCAGATCGACAGTACTTTAACATTTCTTCTTGAAAGTCAAAAGGGTCCGAGGCGTGAGTCTGGTACCAAGCATAGAAAGCTTCTCGTTGTTCGGTGCGCATGTTGTCGGGGTCGTAGTCGTCAGCCTCCGGCAAATGGGGTAGAACGGCATGTTGATTGGCTTTGGTATTAAAAAAGTGTGGAAAATAACCTTTAGCCATTTCTGTCATTCCAAACGTTTTAGGCATGCAACTTAATGGCATGGCCAAGTAACACATCGAATCTTTAAACTGTACTTGTCCTACTTGCATAGAAATGATTTTGACTCCGTTTAAAGTCACTTGAGGCCGTTCGGTACTTTGTTCCGCATAGTATCTGAGCAGAAATTGCCCATCGTATCCCGAGAAATTGTGAGCCATGACCGTGGCATGGCGATGACACTCTCCGTAACGTTCGATGTCTTCTGGACTCCACGTTTCGTCGATGGGATTTAGGATCCATTGGGCAAAATCGGCTAGCGTATTTGACCCTCGAAAGATTTTTTCACGTCCTCCAGGAATCTTGCTGCAGTAAGGGCAATGACTAAAGATAGGTTCTTGGATGCACTGCTCGCACGCACGGTGAGCCACGCAGAAATTGGGAATGTGAATACCGGTCTCTTGCATGCATTCGAAATCAAAAAAGATAAAATTCCCTTTCTTCTGGGTATCTTTTGGTTGGGGTTGATATTTTTGAATGAAGCATTCGTGCTCCAAGTCCACAATTTGGCGACAAATGTGACATCGTTTCTTCCCTCGACAAACGTGAAACTTGGCATTACTAGTACGTATGCCTTGGCCACAAGTAGGGCACAATCTCAGCAGTTGACAAGCACTTTTCTGCTGTGAACCTTGCATCTTCAAATGTTGTTGGTAACAGGTAAGACTGACAAAAGTGCGCTGACACACAAGGCAATGCACTCTTTCTTGTCCTTGGTCCAGACAAGGTTGAGAGGCCAAACATCCCTCACATTTCGATCCACAATGCTTGTGTTGTTCTCGATTGTTATAACCATAGTCACATTTTTCACAGTAGTAACTGAATTTCAGAAATCCAGTGATACTGGTAATGGTATCAAAATGACCATCGTGATGATAGACGTGAATGTATTTTCCGTCTTTGAAATCGTGGCCTCGAAACAAAAGAGGTCCACGCACTTCTTGAGGGTGTACTTTCAAAGTGTAATGTGGAGACAAGACGTCTTGCAATTTTTGCATTTCTGGAATGCCGCTAAGGGTGTCTTTGGATATCCCCGCTTGCTGTAACAGAAGTTCTGCTTCACTTCGTTGTTTGGCTCGGTCCGATCGTTGAATAGTTTTCCAGGCTCTTTTCCATTCTGTCGTGTCGTTCTTGTTGACATACGTTCGTCCCACGACGACAGCACGGGCTAAACACATCTGGTCTTGAGGATTGTTAATTTGGACGAGGCTTCGCTTCATGCTGCGAAGGTTGTCGACCAATAATACTTTTTTGCGTCCTGTCCCCTGGGGAAGAGACACGTGGGTCATAAACAGTGTGGCTTTTCCATCGTCAATGTGAAACTTGTCGTTGGATTGTTGCACATGTTGAATTTTGTCGATGACTTTGGAAGGTGTTAATTCTGATGGGCTAGTAAACTCGATCCAAACGGGAGACTTTAAATTATCGTGATGAATAGAAAGTCTCAAGCGATCGTCTTCTTTGGCTTGACATTGCTGTTTCAATGCAGTTAATACAGAATCCCACACCTCAGTAATGAACCCTTCTGTATTCTCCAAAGGTACATTGGCCTTGAAATCTTTAAACTTTACGGCATACGTGTAAGCCGTTGTTCTAAATTTTCGAGAGGAACGCTTTTCTGTCTCTCGAATGTGATAGTAATTTTCAGGGTTTACTAAGGGTGGTGCACTTTGCTTGGACGTGGATTGTCTGGGTGTGGATTCGGGCTCACTCATGTCATCTTCAAAATCACTGGCATGAATTTGAGCCAAGACTTCAGCTACTGTGCTAGGCGATACATTACGTTTCTGTCTCTTACTGTTTTCTCTTTTCTCCACAACATGATGTGGCCTTTTCATCTTGTCTGCAAAAAGTCAAATGACTACCTTTTAAAGACCATAACCCCTATATATTCATGTTCGATCCGTGCATATATATATAAAGGGTTAGTGTCTAACGGTTCAGTATTCCTTTCACTCTCACATTGACCAGAACGATGGAAGAACCTACACAAGTGGAACTTCTCATTAGAGCTTTACGTGGGGTCATACGAAAGTTTTCGTCAGACCAGCCGACGGCCTACTCTCCTTCCTATCGAGATAAAAGTCAAGATACTTGCTATATCTGTAAGAAGAAAGGACATTGGGCTACAGAATGTTCAGATCGTGACAAAAATAAAAAAGGCTACAATAGAGACAAAAGTCAAGATACCTGTTATTATTGTAAAGAGAAAGGACATTGGTCTCCAAACTGCCCTAAGAAACAACAGGAACAGGAGGAGGAGAAGGAGGAGGAGGAAAGAAATTCTGAACAGGAGGAAGAAGAGGTACCCTCCCCCAAGGAAGAACCCCGTCACGTTCACAAGAAAAAAAGACGAAACGAAAGTGAAGAGGAAGAAAAAAAAGCTGTGACAGTAAAGAAAATGAAAAAACAGAAAGAGTGAAACAGAAGAAAACCTATGAACTTTTTTAAAGTGGTCTTGTGTTATGTTATGTTGTGATTTTGAATTGTGACGTTTGTACTAGAATAAACTAAAGAGAAAAAACGTAAGTGTCTCTTGGTTTTGATTTGATAGTATAATTACCTACACTCACACATTCATTCACTCACACGTACATCATGGGTTTTTAAAAAAATAAAGGACTTTTGAGTTTTCATTGAAATAGGCAATTGACATAGTATTTCTTTTCGAAATAATTGGAGTGGTCCTAAAAAGGACCGTTGGTGTTTTGTGTGTTTAAAACAAAACTCAGAAACGGGATGAAATCCTCTTGAGCTGTCTTAAGCCTTTGCCACGGCCAAGGCCTACTTCGGGACTGGTGGTTCCTGTCAATGATTTGGTAGAAATCACTAACGGTGGTAAGGTAGACGTAGTCACAGAGAGATCAGGTTGTTTCGCTCGAGAAGGTCTTTTTCTCTTCGGTCGTGATAAAGAAGTCTGATACATTTGTTTCAGACTCCTTAACTCAGCTAAAATATCTAAAAGTACCGTCGTAACCGTTTGATTTTCACTATTTTCTTTCTGTCCTTGGTCTTCATTCTTCTTCTCCGTTGCTGCTGCTGCTGCTACTGTTTCTTCCTGGTGTTTTCTTCTTGCTTCTTCTTCTTCCTGCTGTTGCATAAGAAAAGCTTGTTCTTCTACTTTCTGTTGTTGTAAAAATCGCTCCAATGCTTCTTTTTGTCTTTGTTTAAAATCATCGACGTGTCCATAAGAAGATACAGAAGGCAACGAAGGTTCCGGAATAAATTCTTGCGATGTTAAAAAATCCACAATATCCCAGTTAAAATCAACTTCTTCTGGATGTAGATTTGTCATGACTTTAGTAGTCACTGTTGGTCCATGACTTGCTGTCTCTACTCCTGTCTCACTCCAATTCATTGTCTTCTTACTGTCCGCCATGATTGACAACTCTCTTGAATCGATTGACTGCGCACAGGCGCTAGTACCTCTATATAGAAAAGGTGACGTCACAGACTGCTCTCTTCCGATTGGATGGCTGTGTCTGACTTTTGTAACGCACGTTTGGATTGGTGGATACACTCAATCCGTTTCAATCCGCTCTTCCCCTATAAATAACCGCAGTACACGGCATTCGATTCACCTGTTCTCATCAGAAGATGTGGACTAATGTTGAATCGTCAACCCTTGTGTCAAGTATGCTGTTTAGGACTGACATACCCATGTATGTCAGATCATCATGGAGTGTCATTCATAGGACGGAGACAGCCTATTGGAAGAGAAGAGTCTATGTGGAAAGACAAGGTTGCTTGAAGAGAGTTCTCTTCTATGGACCCACAGTAAGGAGAAGTTTAAGGAAGAGAAGAAGATCTGTGAGATGTCCTCTGTGTTAACAAGACAACGTTAACATTACACATAACGGCCCTTTTCAGGGCCACTCATAGGTCTCGAAAAGATAGTAGCTTTCATTGCCACCCTTTTTTCCCTTGTCCCTATACAGACCCGCCATGTTCAATTTCCCTTGACGCTATATAGACCCACTATGTTCCATTTCCCTTGACGCTATACAGGCCCACCCTGTTCAATTTCCCTTGTCGCTATACAGGCCCACTATGTTCAATTTCCCTTGTCGCTATAATACCCCAAGCTGTTTTGTCGCTATAGTGCCCCAAGCTGTTTTTGACTGGATTTTCCCTTGTCGCTATAAATCTTGTCGCCATAGTGCCCCAAGCACTTTTTGACTGGATTTTCCATTGTCGCTATAGTGCCCCATATTACTACTGACTTTAGTTCTCAATTTTTCAAAGCTCATAGTTTTAAGATCGGGTACGACAAAATGGGTGCTAAGCAATGTATTTCAAATAGTGTTATTCAGGTATACACGTCATTTTATAACTTCTTAGTTACATATTGTTACACGCACAGGGGTATTCACTTGACCGAGCGGTGTCAAAACCCTGGCGCGAGTCACGCTGGAAGTCATAAGTTTTCCCCAACTTTCCAAAGACTTCCATACAACTTGAGTTGTAAAATGCAAAGAAAGACGTGTCTGCTATAACTAATAATCTTTGCTCTAATCAATTGGCGACCCAGAGGAGACAACTTGCCCAAACGTCCATTAACTGCACCTTTGCATGGTTTTTATTCTTTATCATCCGTTTTCCGTACCGATAGCTTGTCATGCCATAGAAATTACACCAGTATTCCCTAACTAACTGGGAAATATTTAACTGCGCGACCCTAAGCCAGTCAATCCACAGAATTTCCGGCGTATCACACTCATTTACATACGCCCATTTTCCATTATGGCCACATAAACGGCACCTACCAAGTTCCAACTTATTGATTCCATTATATAATTTACTGATTTCCAACCATAAATGCTGCCTTTTCAATCACAATACTTGTATACACCGCTGAATTTTAATATGGACTATGTTACTCCAGCCAGGGACAGTCATTCGGCTTGTGCCTACAATCACTACTAACGACCCCAGCATGGTTCAAATTCACTAACACTCCTCTCTGTGATGTTTGCTCCTACTAACTGGCTAACTATTTCGGGCTAACAGCTCCAAATTTATTACAATATTCTGCTTTCCAAGTCTTTGTCAAATGGGTGCACATACAGCTAGATCCGTCTCTATCGTACGGGTACTGTGCTTCATAAGGGTTCATTAAAGAGCATTTCACTTCACACGGGCTCGTTGCGTGTGTGCCCATATTGCAAAAATATTCCTGCCGTTGCGCTCTGCAGCATGTATAATACAACCCTTTTGCGATTAGGGGTGCACAATTCGAAATATATGATATATATGTTCGTAAAAGTTTGCGATGTTTGCATCTTATATTTTAATTCAGATATATGGACATTCGTTGTTGTATACTTCATCTAATCACTCACTACTGCCTTATTCTGCTTTAAACAATCTCTTATTCTAGGTCACATGGGTGCAAAAACCTATATAACCTTATTGATGCATGTATCATTCCTTTTAGATTTTACTACAGTGCAGCTTTACAACTACTATGATTCATTCCTGCGGTTGGTTTTACAGCTCGCAACACGTCGACTTCGATCCTTCCGATAACTTTGAACTTTGAACGATCGGGTCACCCTAGTCACTCTTGACACACTAGACTCTCCAAACACTCTGGACGTTCCAAATACTCTGGACGACCCTACATAGCTCTACATTGCCATAATTAGCTATATTCAATTCACAACTATTCACAATAAGTTATACCGATTCAACTACCGGCAAAATAATTACAAACAAGTCAGGCTTTGAGGTAAAACTAACCATGCTTGATAAGAATTCTATATAATATTCCCAATCCATTGATAAGTCGGAAACCCGAATTTAAATATAAGCATAATACTGCTTAAATCAAAGCTACATATCAAACATACAAAAGTATACATGGTATTACAATTGTGACATAGAAATTAGTAAATTTGAATACCAGTACAGATGAACATGTGCAAGTAATATTTTTATACTAAAACCGATTACTGACAAGACTCTGTATTATAAAAAGTTTTACCTATGGGGATATCATTATACAGATACTGTTTTTCCTTGAACTGAATACATAAGGTTCTTCCCATCTAAGGCACTTAGCACATGCGGTGTAGGATGCACCTAACTCTTTAGTTTGAAAAACAACACAATATACATTAGTAACGCTTTAAAATCATTGTACACAATATCGGAAACTCGAGTACATGTATTTCATAATACATGAAAATTGTTTCCACTGTTGGTTGTGCATGTGTATGTGCATGTGTGCGTGTGTAAACTTTATCATGGGAAATACATAAAAATATATCAATGAAATGACTAATGCCGCATTGGCTACACAATGTACTTCAGTAATGAAATAACTTAACAAGTCTGTTGTTGTCATCGTCTAAGTTTCCGTTCGCATTGATCACACGTATATATATATATATATATATATATATATATATATATATATATATATATATATATATATATATATATATATATATATATATATATATATATATATAAATATTGTCATCATTAATATTTATTTCCTTCTTTAGTATTAATACTATTATTATTACTAGTAGTAGTAATATATGCAATTCCAGCGGTATAGAACATTGTGAACTAACCCTAGGAGACAGCTCTGAAGGAAAAATTACCCAATTATTTGTACAATAATTTGTGTTCACCTTTGAATTTCGTTTTATGAATGAGATGTAAACAGTATATATGTCCTACACATAAATCTCCCAAATACAGTTGAAGTCATCGATCCTTTTGTTTAATGAAAAAGGTTAAAATGTATAAATGTGTCAATTGCAAGCAATTAATCTAGTTTGGTTATCATCAGAAGGGACATAATATAACGACCGTTTCCATAATAGGTAATATAACATCAAGGGTGTCATTTTTGTTTGGGTGTACTGTAAAAATCGAAAACAAGTTAAAATGTATGTAATGTTATTCTACAAATGGTCAAGAACAGTTCAATTAACAATGAAACTAAATTAGGATTAGTTTAGTTACCCTGCACATCACACCCTGTGAAAATTCGTGTTCTAAAATTGGAGAGCGTGTTCGCCAAGCCTTATTAATGGCACTATTGATTTCGTCTACAGTATTTATATATGTAAAGCGGCTACAGTAAAGGTGATGTCAGTGAGCGGTCATGATATATTCAAAACCATTAACCCAAGAATACAAAATCATTTTAATAAAATGTAAAATAACGATGTTCTTGCACAACAGTTTTTAACTTGAGAAATTATGTAAAGCTGTTTAATAAAAATAAAATCCAATTATACAAAAATCACTTCGTAAATAACCTCAACTAAATCTTCACGATTCTGTTTGTTTAAAAAATGTCATGCGTAGATTATGTGTTGTAATCATGACGTCAATTGTTGTAACTTGACTATTGCCAACACAGCACAGAGGAAGTAAAAGATACATCGGATATTTAATGTTAAATTTATTGACTTGATTTAACATAAAATAATGTGTTTTACATCTTGATATCCTCCAATAGAAACAGAACATGATAAATGAGAATAATATAAAGTCTAACTTAAACGGGTATACACTGAATAAAATCAAGTGGAACGTCATTTTTTTTTAAGAATCAGAAGTGATACAAGCAGAGCATTAGGTTTGCCTCGGTTTCTTGCATCATTGAATTTAGTAATATATCTTTGAAATACTGTTTTGTATATTTCCAGCAGGAAATTATCAAAATCAATATTTTCAAATGATAATTATACCATGCCTCGGTTGTTAACACGTTACCTTGATTATTGTTCCCTATATGTAATGTATCTTTACCAGATTAGTATATTTCTGGCCGTAATCATTGATGGCATGTATGTGTAGAATTATTTGAACCACCGTTTGAGCACTGATATGCGATTGAATCTACAATAGTTACCATACATAAACTTGACCAGCTTAGATCCCGTGTGCACAGTACCTAAATTTTATAATTACGTTATATTTCGACACCTCAAAATATCATTGATTTATGAACTGCATCAGTTAAAACGCATTGATATGAAGATGTGTTTATCAGGACAAGAGTAGAAGGATTTAACGTGTCAAACTCAAATTCAATTATTTTTTTTATTTTGTAGGGTCCTCTCTCCGATGTTTATCTATTCAAACCTTTTGGGGAGGCCCTCCTGGCCTGATATTAAGTGCTTACTATAAGATTGGTATATTTTTTTTCCAGTTTGTAGAATGTTATGTTTTTAGTTTCCAACATAACCTTTTGTTAATATATATATATATATATATATATATATATATATATATATATATATATATATATAATTAGTTTGGGGTAAATTATATATATTCATCGTCTCTAAGGAACTCTTGCTAGTCGTAGAAATTGATTCTCTTCTTTTTTTTCTCTTTATGTTCATCTTTTCTCCTTCGTCCTTCATTTGTCCTGTTCTCTCACTTTTTATTTTGCATTTTATTTTGATATTGTTCATATACTTGTTGTTTTCAGTTATACAGGCTGTTACTCATTATATTGTATTTTCTTCGGTATTCCCGTCTTTTTTTTTCCTGTTTTTTCTCTTCAACTGATACTCTGTTTTGTTGATGATTTTTAAAATGGATTTGGCAGTACTACTTGTTATTTTCTGCGTGGTTTGTTCCTTTTCTGTTGTTGTTTTGCTTGATCATGTTGTTGTTGTCGTTGTTGTATTATCTCTAGGTCTTGTTTTTGTTCTGTCTGTTTCTGTCTACCTAGATCTTGCTGTTTTTGTTCTTGAAGTTTCTGATCCTGATGATGTTGATTTGTGTTGTTGCTGTTGTCTCCCTCATTGCTCTTCATTATTTAGGGGACTTTGAAAGGGGTGTGTTCTGTCTTATTGGCCCTTTTGCGCTTTTTGTCATATATGCATCGTCTGTACCATATTTCTGTTAGAAATACATCTATACAATAAGACCTTATGATGGTTTTGATGTGTGTGTACTTGTTCTGGATCTCATTCACTCCTTTTAGTGATTTAATCCGTTGTAAATATATATTAAATACCTTGTTTATTTTACCATTTTACAACCTAAATTAGTTTCCGGATTTGACTCCGTATTCCGCTTCCGCGTTTACATTACACTTTACTTTGGGCTACTTACACCTGCTTTTCCTGAAAATCGTGCAAAACCTACACACTCATATCGACAGGACAGGACAAACTACTATCAATTTACCACACTCACATACTACTATAGACCTATTTTGGGAATTTAATTAAAGACAAGATTCTGCGTTGAGTTGTGTTTGGATTTTTTTACCTTCGCCAAGTGAGTCTAGAAAAGTACTGGGTTACACTGTCTGGTCCGGCCAGAACAGTACTCTAATTAAATTGTTCTTATTCCGTCGTAGATTTATGTTGTTGTTATCATCTCCATTCTTGCTCCTACTACTTTTACTCCAATTGTTTCTTGAAAGTATTGAATTAGAGCTTCTAGCGATATTTCTAAGAAAATCTTCGAGATTTTTACCTCTCCTGTATGCTTTTGTATCTTGCGTTTAATAGGCGATAGTTCCACGTTTGTTATCCCTTTCGATGTTGTCATTTGTCCATGTGGAAGCGTGGGTTATTTCCCTTTCGATAGATTAATTTAGCACTAATACGCTATGCCTATCGGGTTTATGGATTGTATGTTTGTATTATCCTGGCTCCATAGTTTGTACTACTATCATTACTTGTGTTGTATTTGGAAATTTTTCCCTTGGTATTCCGGCCGTGTTTAGGAACCGTGTTCCTTATTTGTAGTTACATTCAAGTTAACACTCATCCTCTCGTTCACCTTGCAACAATTCTCAATGTCACTGATTTCATTCATGTTTGCCATCCGGCTTCCTTCCATTCCTCCTTCTTGCTGTGTAATTTTTCTGTTTTTTCATTGTCCATTTTAGTTTAAGTATCCATCTATTTGATGGAAGAAGATTATGTACGACGGAAGAAAAACCTCATGAACGAAACTACATGTTTTTGTTAAATTGAGCCTTGCTGTATCTGGTTTTCAAGTTTACTAATTGCGCATGTTGTTGCTTTTGAATACATTAAAATCACCACTTGATTATGCGAGTTGGGGTATGGTTTAGTGATATACAGCTCACCTACGTAGATAGGTCATTTAATACCTAGGCAATTGGTGTAAACTTCATTTCTCAATTAGACACCATAGCAGGTAACCCATTCTGGCACAAAGGTGTACAATAAACCCTCACCTTTTCTGTAATGTTTCCGCCACACTCATTATTGCTATATACCAGCGATGTTGGTAGAATAATAACCGAGTTAACATCAGCCAACAAATTCTATTATATTGCAATATAGAATGAAATGTACGAGGTTATCGAATGCTAGGCTTCATTTTTGTAAACGTCTACAAATTTGCATACCTGAAAAAATATATAGAATCTATTGCAGCTTACATTGTGGAGGAAACTATATACTATTGATCAATTTAAATGCACACTGACCTTTCTAGAAAGAGTTTATATAAGTCATTCATTGCCAACTTTAGTCAAATACAAAGTAATGCTCATTTACCAGCACATACAAAGGTATTTAATCTAATTTGGTTAATCATGGTCTTTTCACTTATCATTGATCGGCACTATTGACACTAGCTACATTAAATATCGAATGTTTGGGTTGAATTACCGATATTTTGTTTAATCCATCTCGTAATGGATTAGTAAGTGTTTCGCAAAACCCTTGCCTTATCCTAGTCTTTGAAGTAAAATATTTATAAGATCAAAACATAATTTGTTTCAGAAGAAAAATATTTATTTTAATTTCAGCAAATATTTACATTATTTAATATCATTCTGGTCTCTTTGCAGGTATCTCGAACACGGATATCTTTGCTTTCTGTTCTTCTAAGTGTAATATTTGACCAAAGTTGAATTAAAACAAATACGTAACATGTTACAAGGACTTTACACAAGCCACATGTTGTATACAACTTCAGAACTATTTAGGTTATATACCATTATTGACTGTTTATTATTATATGGGTTATCTTGTTTGTGTATCAAATATTGATATGCCATTACAATAAAACACAATATTTGCAATTGTCTTCCACGTCAAACAATGGCTTTACCGTAATAAATACTCGGACGAATACAAAAATTAATGAATCCTAAACTTCAAAAGCCATATATATAATATTGTGTATAAAGGTATTGACTATTTGATGCTTTGTTTAAGTTAAGATCAAACTTTTTTCATTTTAATTACCATCTTTATTACAACGTCCTTGACATTGTTACTGAAACATCATTTAAATCCTTCATGGTAATATTAACACGTTTCAGCATATTTCGCAGCTGAAACCTCGAGCGGGAAATATATGTATCCATTTCGCTAATAATCATGACTAATATCGATTGTGATAATTAAAGAATGAGTTAAGACAAGTCGTTGTGGTTAATAAACCTGTCTTTTCTAGCATATGGACATTTCACCTAAATTGGTGTAGTGTCAATTTTTATACTAGATGGAGCTGCTGCCATCCATGAAACTCATCACTGACAAATAAAGACAATAAAGATGTTATTAATGTGACTGCTTCATTTGTTATACCATGGAAAATAGTCGCAGTGTGGATTGACATTGGATTGACATTGGAATGCAAAGTTAGTATTTGTGTCCTTACTTTTGGTATCTTTACTGATAGAACCAAACGAAGAAGTACGTAGTTTGTGTCATCCCTCGTCACCCAATTTTTTACAAGAGTTGTTGTTTCACGACCTTTGAGAAGTTGTGTGATGTTTTTATTATCGATAATATTATCTATGGTTTGTGTTTTGTAATGATGATATGTGCTAAGTGATAGCATGTTAGCAGCGGTGAAGAGACCTCGTACTGGAGTTTTTATAAAAACATTATAATTCAAACAAATATTGTTACAATGATCTGGGTAGAATTCATGTGCACGATATGCGGTTGGGAATGTGTCGAAATGAATTGTAGTTCCATTCCTCTAATGGTATGCAGGTGAATCATTGAGCGGATAATATATGTGTAAATATTTGTTTCATGATATCTCTCCAGAATCTGTCTGCATGTCATTGCAGAGAAAATGATTTTATATTGTGAAATCCTGAAACTTGCATATAATACTGAAACTAAATGTTTGTTTCGAGCTAAGTAACCATTTCAGGCGATACATTCAAACTGAGTGTTGTTCACTAACTAATTTCCATCTAGTTGTTGAACTTTGTTTTATGATACTGATGATTTTTCCACTCCAGAATTACAAAATATATATTCTACAAGTACATTACACCAATTGCATTGTATTCTAAATCTTTATTCGCAAATATCATTTTGAGGAGGAGATACAAAAATATAGAAATGGCATAATGCAATTCACCAGAATTAATCTTTACTTTGATAATAAAATAATATTACATTTGAACTTAAGAATATTTCAATGTCTAAGCGCATAATGAAGTTATTTTTTTTGTCGTCAGATTATATCCGCCTTGCTGAGTATTTAGAAAATCATAATAGCTCCATTACCGTATTATGTTAAAATTTGATTGTACTGTTACGTGTTTCACTACTGTTGCATTAGATTGAAGCACACCTGCACAGACACCCTTATTAAAGTTCTTGCTTCATTTACACACTATCTCGAATGATTCTGACTTTAATGTAAAGTAGGATGACATGGTAGACATCCAAGGATTCAATTAAATGATACATGATTGCCATGGGTTGAATTGTTATGGACGAACATATATACTGTTTATACCACATTCACATTACAGTATATTAAACTAAGGAATTTCAGGGGACACTTCATTAAATTTCATATATTTAAATTATGTGAGAGCCTTTTGTCAATTTTATAAAAAGTGTATAGAAAAGGCTTTTTTCTTGATCTTGTTATCATTCTATATGGGATGAATATATTGTATCTTCTTTTAGCTTAAATTTTTTTATTTTTATATTAATATTTTTTTGAACATTTCCCGCCGTCTTAATGAATGCGGAATATCATTGTACCAATCACGGTAAGTATAGAAATACCTCGGTACAATCTTATTCAGGTTAGCCATCTAAAGTAATCTGATTTAGAAAAGACTCGATTTTATCATTGCACGACAAAGTTAAACCTTTAATAACTGATCATGCGATATATTAACTCATAGAAACCTCGTTTTGTTCTCGCTTAATGTACTAACACTTAACGTACTAACGCTTAACGTACTAACGCTTAATGCTATGAACAATTAAGATAAATGATTAATCAGCTAGATATTCCTTTTTAAAAAGACAGTCCAAAGAGGTATGTTAGACGTATTGTTAGGTAGCCTTTTTCAGCATTCTGCCTTGCTAATGTCGGATAATGTTTGTATTGTGGTAGAAAAAAAAACACAAACGCCGAGGTTGTGTGCAACAAGTTTCGCATTTTAATCAATGTTTTGTTAGGTACTAAATGATTTGAATGTAATGGATGACGTCATTTATTTTAAAATAACAATTGTCATCCCGTAACGTCCTAAACGTGGTGCCTTGAATGCCCCATACGGTGCCTTCTGTGGTGCCCGTGTGTGGTGCCGTGTGTAGTGCCGTGTGTGGTGCCTTGTGTATGGTGTCTGGGTGGTGCCGTGTTTGCCCGTGTTGTGTATGAAATATATATATATATATATATATATATATATATATATATATATATATATATATATAGTTGGGTGATGTCGCAGAACTGTGGGGTTTCTTGTGACGTATACGCTGTGTCTGGTGACGTTTTTTCGGAAGCGTGTACTGGTGTTCTAGATGCGAGGGACCAAGACATCGCGACCATTTGGTCTGTGTTGAATGTAAGTGCTCTCAAGGGTTCCTTTAAACAGACAGGAAGGAGTGTACCATGAGCGGCGTATATGTGACCATTGAATAGAGCGGGTGGAATCGGAAATACATCTTGGACGTCAAATGGTCGCCAGGATAGTTATAAAATACGTGTTCAATATTATTGCTATTACCATCTGAGCAAATATTTCACATTTATGTATCAGCCTCGTTTTTTTGAACGATATTCATAAATTCATAATTTCATATTTACATCGCAGTCTCGTTATTTGAACTATACATTCATCAATTCACAATTTTACGATTATATTGCTAAATCGCTACATGAACGTTATATTCATAAACTCATAATATAAGCTTTACATTGCTAAATCGTTATATGCACGATAAGTTCATAAGCTCATAATTTTTCCTTTATATTGCTAAATCGTTACATGAACGATAAAAACATAACATGCTTGCTTTACATTGCTAAATCGTTATATGCACGATAAGTTCATAAAATATAATCAAACCTACAGGCCCTCACATCTGTTTCGTCATACGAGCTATGTATTATTTGTAAATTCATACATATACTTTTATTTGTTGATCGGATGATAAGACGTTATTCATGTTAGTTTCAAATGTATTTCGTTGAAATCATCCTTTGATTTTTTTTATTCATTGTGGTACTTGTTGATAGTTTCATGCTATGAACATGATAATTTTCCTTATCTTTTGTTTATAATGGTGTCAGACTTGTGTAAATTTAAATTGCGTTTCTACATAAACATTTTATTAACACAGTTGTTTTCGGTCTTATCACTAATCCATTCCGAACCCGGCTTTATCCTGTTACGAATGGTGTCAGAAGTATGATTGTAATTAGATTAGGGGGAGCGTTGACGTTAATTTGCATAAGTTTTGACTGCGGTAAGATTTTTCAGAGATATGTTTCAAATCAGGAGCTTCTTGACAAGAGATAATACAGACGGGTGAGTCAGTTTCTCACTCATATTCTATTTGTTTTTTATAGTTACATATATACATATCGCATACAATTTGGAGAAGGAATATACGGTTGGTTCGCGTAATCCTAAAATTGTAAGTGTTTTATAATAGTGCATTTATGATTGGTGATATAATCAAAAGTATTCATCATGTCGTCACTCGAAGATCTAGGGGAGTCGGGCAAACAGTTTGGGTATGATGGAGAGGTGCTTAGCAAATTATAAAAAGAGGAGCAGGCTCGATAAAGTATAAAAAGGTACAGAAAAGAGATTTCGAAAGGGAGAAGATATTATTAGAGAGGAACAATCGGAATTAAATATAGCATTTGAATGGGAGAAGATGGTATTTGAGGGAAAAAAGGAAAGAGAGAAGCAGGAATAGGATGGAAAAGGGAAGCGGAAAACGAAAGAATAAAACAGGTAAGAGAACTTGATGAAAGAAAGTTAGAGGGAGAGAAATTGAGCAAAGTTAGAAGCCATTGAATTAGAAGACATAAATATGGAAAAGGAACAAAAAAGTAAATTTGAATTATTTGAGGCTCATAAAGAGTGGCAACAAGAGTCAATGTCAAGAGGCCCTAAATTACCCACTTTTGAAAATGACAAAGATAATTTAGATAGTTATTTACATAGGTTTTGGTTATATGCCACCATCCAGAAAAGGCAAGGAGATAACTGGTCGCTCCATCTCAGCGCATTACTAAAATATAAAGCGCTAATTGATATTCGCGTCTACCGTAAATGACGCAATGAACTATGACACGTTAAGAGAATCATTTCTGTAAGAGATACGAGTTGATAAAACAAGTGTTTTGCAAAACAACTAAGTATAGTAAACCCGAAAAAGGTGAGACATTTATCCATTTTGTATGCAGGTTGGGAATTTATTTCCAGCGGTTGAATGTGCCAAGATACAAAAACATTCGAGGGCCTTAATGACATTTTACTCAGGACCAGTTGTTAAACACTTGTGGCAAGGAGTTGTTTTTATTCCTGAGCAGAAAGTACTTCAATAATATCTCTGATATGGCTTCGCAGGCAGACTATTTTGCTGAAGCTCGGGGAAGTACGCAGAGTGTGATTTCAAGGGAGAACAAGGGAGTTAATCAAGATAAATATCAGAGGCCCAAAGAACCCGAGAAACATGGAACCTTTGCAGATGGAAATATTCAATCTGGGAAAGGTTCTTATCGTTAGGATAGACAATGTTTCACCTGTAAGGAATGGGTTCACATCACACCAGATTGTCCAAAAATGATGGGGTTTGTCCAGAAAGTCGCGGATGCTATGGAAAGCAGAGTATGGACAAGAGGCGGTAAGCGTGATGGTAATTCTTGTGATATTTAGACATCTACTAGCGCGTGTGCAGATCGGTCCCGATGTGATTCAGTCAATCTACACTTGTCCTTTTTCCAGAGGCGAAGGTACCGACTGCTACAGGTACCGCCAACGGACAAGACGTCACTATGTTACGCGACACCGGGTGCACAGGTGACGTGGTAAAGCGGAGTCTTGTAAGGGAAGACAAAATGCTTGGTTGGAAATCTCCGCACATTTTATTAGATCAATCGATTGATCGCCTCCCCGTTGCTAGAATAAAAATGGAAACGCTTTTTCTGACAGAAACCATTGAAGCACTGTGCTGGAAAATACCATATATGATTTAATAATCGGAAATGTAGAAGGAATCAGACTCCCAACACTCTCTGACTTCAGGTGTCCCATTGTGCAAGCGGTCGAAAGTAGGGCGCAGATGCAGGCGGACATAAAGCGCAACGTAAGTCGAAAGTTCCAGAAGACGTGAATGATAAATATCGAGATGAAAATTTACGCTAGTGAAGCCGTCTAAAGGAGAGAGAAAGAGAGAACTGTACAGTGTTTAAAAGTGTTCATTAAAGCAGAATAATGACTTACATGAATAATCAAAATATTGAAATATTTTAATTACTTTTTTTGGTTCGTCATTTCATTTAGTTTCTATTCCAGTAGTCCAAGATGGTTTACACTACTCAGTAAATTAATGCCAGACAGCACAGGTTCAGTGCACACAAACCATGTTTGCAAAACCAGGTTTGCAAAACACTTCTTTCTTTATACAAACATCACATATTTAAATCCTGATTGTGTTTTTTATTGACTTAATTAATATAAATTAACATAGAAACCAAAAAATTAAACATTCAGCTTATAAATTTGCATATGCGCTTGTGAACAGGAACATAGCGGATATACTTGCAGGGTTGTGAAGAGTTCATTCACTTGGTCAATGCAAAGCTTAACAATCACATTAATTTTTAAAATACTAAATGATATCATCTGGATTGATCTTTTATTCAGTACATGTAAATATACGTAACTTGAAGTACAAATAAAAAATAAATATCTTAATGTAAAGTCAGGTATAATTTCAATAATATACTAGATTATTCATTTTTAAATTTATCAACAAAATTCGTTCCAAGTCATCATCGTACGAGAACACGTCAATTTATTATAATGATGGATTAGTAATCATTGAAATGCATATTCATGCGTAGTTTAACTTCTTAAAGCATTTATCGCTTCGGTTTTGCTGTTATCGAAAACCTAGTTTTCTAATGAATTTATATTTTTCAAAGAATATATATCTCGAAGACTAAAATTATCGTCTTGATCCAATTATTAGATAAGCATATATGTTTGTAACCGTTCACTACCGTCGATAGAAGTACAAAAACTTCTAACAAACCGCTGTATTTCGATATGTCGCCTCGTTATACTATTTTTGGCGACTAAGGAAAGTATACAATTATCTATAATATTTTCTTTTGTATACTTTCCTCACTGCAACAGACGTCTCTGAATATATTCAAAAAACATTATATCTCGATTTGCGGACACGGACACAAAACAATCCTGCAACACTAACTTATCGAGGCAGACGTCAATACACGCAGATACTTAAAGGTAACTGCAATATTTTAGCTGTAGTTAGCCGAGTTGATAAACATACATCTCCAACTATTCATCTTACTTGGTGTTCAGTACATTTAAAAATAGTTATGCTTAACGACGTCTTTCCACCCACGCATGCTATTGTCCACGAATTTATAACCATACATTATATGATCCTAGTTCGAGATATCGCTTAGCTTTTGACACAATTTTAGGCTAAGAAACAGCAGCTAGTCGAATATAATAGTGATCTAATTACAGCAGCAGAGATAGTGAATACGACCTCAATGAACTGTTTGGCGGGTTAACAGAACAAACATGTCAAATTCGAGAAAAAAAGACGAAATTTAAAGTGATAGAATGAACTAACCCAATTTGAGAAACTCTCAGTTAGTAAAATCCATTTGGCGTTATTGACCGAAATGATGTTATGACCAAAAGGTATATTCATCAATTTTAATACTGCTAATGGCATTACACAAAGAATACTTTAAATTTCGCTGGCTTTTATAAATCCAGCCATTGTTTGATGAACATTAACACTCAATACTTGGCAACAAGGTAAACCGTAATATAACAAACATTTTGAATATATGTAGCCTTATTGAACAAGGAACATGATGTCAAAACCCAATGGGTATCAATTCTTCTCCTCTATATGAACTCCTGACCTTACTACTAATTTTAATATCATTAAGGTACTTTTTCTAGTTTACTTGTTTTTACATTCCTGATATATGAAATACTTATCCAAAACACGATAAGCGATTGCATTGCATTGAAATGCATTTTTATGTAGAAATGTTATCATTGTAAACTGGTGCGAATATATCAATTGAATCACGATCACATTTGCAGCGCACTTTAATTTAATGATAGCAAATTATTACGTTGGAAACAGGCTTGGTCAACAACATCTAGCTATATTTTACAGTTGATCCTCAATGTGTCATGGTAGATTATCATCAATGCCGTGTAACACATGCTGACTCTATTAAAAGTAGCTTACAATTGCCAGCAGTTTCTTTCACAGGCTGTTCAATACAATTCTTGTTCATTCCTCCAAATTCTGTATCATTTCTAATTCCCAATTTAATAAAGATTTAACACAGGTGTAAAAAACAAGAGCAGAATAAATATCTTCAACTTACGTAAAGCAAATGCGACATTAAAATGAATATGCATTTTTGATATAATATTAATGGTAATACTATTAATAACTATAATAATTATAAAGAATTAATACTAATAGTAATGATAATAATAGTAATTTATAATATAGGCCACTGACCCGTGATACCTACCCAAACATCATTTAGTAAGAACAAAATATTATATAGGGTGTGATAGATGTGATTAAATGAACATATCTATCTATCTATCTATCTATCTATTTATCTATCTATCTATCTATCTATCTATCTATCTATATATATATATATATATATATATATATATATATATATATATATATATATATTGATTCATTTGCTTTATGACGTAAACATAGCGAACTTGGTTAGTAACATTTAATACGTTGCAAGCTAACTCGGAAATTTGTAAATTTTTCTTTCACGATATTACGTAAGTTCCTGTATAGTGAGAAATTACTATTATTAATTTTAAAACAAGAAACACCGTTCATACCGGTTTTTTAATTAATCAATTCAAGTTATTGGATAAGCTAAGATATGGTGGGGCTCTTTTGAGAGAAGGTAGTGCCATGTATTTTAATTGATAATACAAACAGGGGTAATATCAGCCATACTTTTAGTTTAGTTTTAATGTTTGGTTGCACCTAGCGAACAAATCAGGGCAATTAATTATGCACGGATCGCCACAAATGGTCAAAATATAGGGACTATTAAAACTATAGCAAGCATGCCAATGCATGTTTGTTTCTGTGGCAGCCAACATAATTGTAAACATAACAGTGAAATGTACTTGTAACATAAATATATATATATATATATATATATATATATATATATATATATATATATATATATATATATATATATATATATATATATATATATATATATTATTGTGTACATAACGCATAAATGAAATACAAATATTTTGACAAGCTTTCCGTTATATTATACCAACAATAATGCTTGTTGTTCTATTATTAAATACTGCTCCTAATGAACATAGTACTATTGTATTGATATATTTGCATTTTCTTCATCAAGTAAATGTTGTACATAAACATTGTTGAATTCAATGATCTACCATACGTGAATCCATTTAGTATCCTATGACAGAATGCAAAAGCAAATACGCAGTAATAAGCATTATGATTAACCCAGTTGTTATAATAATAATGACATTTGTACGAGTTAAAATATAATATAACCGATAGGATATTTACTACTAAAAGCCCCATGCGAAATAAGGAGGGGAATATTATACTCTCATTGACACGTGATCACACATTGTCCCCTTGAAAGAGTTTTAATACAGGGTTAACACTATGTATTTAGTGAAGTGCTGGGTGCAAATATATATTTCAACTTTACTATTCATGGGTGCCTAAGAACCAATAACAAACAAAGTTCTTTATGTATAACGTAATCGACTGATAAAAAGATATAAATATTCGTGAAAATAGCAATAGAAAGATTAACATTAATAGCCATGACGTATTCATGGCTACACTTATAATAAAAAAATTAGCAATGTCAACAAAATTAATACCATATTGCCATTCGCAACAAGTGTGAAACATGTCATTAAAGGAGTATAATACTCAACCTTAATGTATAATTAATTCAAGTGTATTGCACGAATACAATTTAAGAAAATTACATAACTTTGCTATGTTAATATAATCAGTTTTATGAAGACATCTGAACATTTTTTACTTAGAGAAACATGTAAAAAAAACTAACCATAACTAATTATTATATAATCATAACTGTTGCTGCATATGAATATTTGTACAATAAGAGAGCTCAAGCCATTAAGTCTGATAAATATGTGATTGACTTTTCTGGGTTTAGTGAATTATAAGGTTGTAGTACTAATAACATAGTATCAGATCCCAAATGAGTTTGTGATATATTCAAGTGTCATGGATAGAACAAGTTAAAAATAAATGTACTGTGTCTTGAAAAGGACTGTTGTTACTACTTACGAATATTCATGATACAATAATAAATAAAACAACGAATATTGATTTGGTTAATATAATGAATGACATAAGCCGTTTAAACAAAATATTAGTTTTACAAATGTAAAAATTAGTTTATTGTGAAAAGGAAATCTATTTCATAACCACATTATACAGGTCGACAACACGAGTACTTTTGTAGCAATGTATATTTAAACTTACAGCAATATGACACATAGATTAGATACATGAAGAATGCATCATATAACAATTTAATTGGTCAAATTAGTTATACAACATTACTGATTGTTACATTGAATTTTATACCAACTGCATGACTCCAATTTTGCATTAGGATATAAAAAAAATCGAACTGAAACAATATTTCAGTATAAAAAGTGACAAAAACAAAACGGATATATGTATAAAGACTTACGTTTTGCAATGGGCACACTATTGGCACGTGACACATCTCCCAATCATTAACAAAGAAACGTGCTTATCAAACTGTCATATGTGCTTGAGTGCAAAAACTGATGTAGACTGATAAATTTAACAAAGTTGAATGAACAAGATTAAATTTTCAACCAAAGATACATTTTGTTCATGTGTAGATGTGAAATATATTTAAATTCAATTATGTGTAATAAACTAGATAGTAACAATTATTTTGAAGATGAAAAAAAACTTCATCCACATTCCATATTGCCTATTTTTGTGTTCAACGTTACATAAGCTGTAAACTAATGGAGTAAGATGGAAAGAGTAAGCTTACAATGTATATGACAACCAGAGAAAGATCTTGTTGTGATACTTAATAAAAACGTTATTGTAACTGTAGGAACGGAAACATATGTATGGAATTTTTAAAACCCGTGTTTAATATATATCAGAGAGGGCATGTGTGTATATATTTACCTGCGAACATTGAATCTGATAGCTAAAAGGACTGACTGCAAATGTCTATTTTGCAAAATAAACTGCAGACAACCGGCAAAATTGCTGATATGAAATGCTTGTTTTCTAGTTTCGTAACTTTACATTGGTATTAGACCATATAGGCGGAACCCAACGTCAGTTGTTGTATACCTAAATACACCCTGCATGTGCTAAGAACACAATCGATAGCGTCTGTCCAGTACACATATATTTTGAACGCTTCGGTTAAAACAAGATACACAGTCATACAACGTTCGACGCATTGTAACAGATTAATGCTAAATCGTGAAAACGATCGGTTTAAGTCCGCTATATTGAAAATAAAATTAAATCATGTACTTATAAGTTAATCTTTAGCCTTGTATAATAACCATTGAATCTATGCTGCTATATGTTTTCTTATATGACTCTCTATTTACCAATCACAACATACATTGACTATATTGTAATCCTATTATCTTTAGTTGAATATCATACGGTAGTTTTCTTTGACTCGTATTCAAATCCATAACTTATGGAGTACTCGTTGCATTTGATAAGTGATTAATTAAAGCAGGACGTTACAAACATTTAAGAGGAATATGTCATCTGATATAGTATAGTGTGAGCTAGGGTTGTCACAAATATAAGTGATAAACATAGAATATACGTAATAATAATCATACACAAATAGATGCATATGTGGTCAACATTAACCATGAAAAATACAGGTAATGAACCCGTTAGTTCATATTGCGTTGCCAATATTATTCTGCTCATTGTAACGAAATGATTATGATTTAAGTGAAAACAACATATACTATTAAAATGTAGCTTTGCGATTCTGTGTTGGAGAGTAATGGAAAAAGAGCTGATTTACATTTACAATACTAAATATATGAAATATATGTCTGTTCTTGTTGAAAGTTTATGTAAATAAACGCAATAACACACAAACTTCTTTGATACATGTTATACCGAAATACTAGTATACAGCCCAAACACATCCTAGATGACTGAGAACAAAATTGATCCTTGCAATTGTTGATTGGTTCTTATTTTCAAGATATGATACTGAGTCAGTATACACAACCTTGAGTTGGGAATGGCAGACGATAACTCAGCTATAAAATGAAGGGTACTCAATTTCAACCATCAAAGATTCCGGAAAGATGGCCGCCATCGCTTAACTGCTCGAGATAGGCTCTTCCGATTTTGTTCAATATTTATGATATTTGTGCTTGTTCTCTATCATCGTCTACATTGTTGTGTTTCATCATGCATTGGCTGTTCCGTTCGTATGTGTTAATTCATCTCATTGTTTTGGAAAAGATAACAGTTAGAATTTGTCACAGCTGTTTTGTCCCAATGTTAAGACGTCATTTGTTTTAGAATAAATCGCCGACACGTGACCGCTTACAATATAACGGACCCTCATTAATTGGATTAAATGACCACATCTTGGTTCTGGATACTACATTGTGCTCAAGACTAAACAAACTGGGAATACATTCATCATTTCTTAAATGTAAACGGAAGCGAAAAAAGGAACGTTCTTTACAACAGGAAGAAGAATTCCAGTTATTTCCCTTTCGCCCGTAACGGATAAACAAGTTAAAAATTCTGCCGTTAATTTTAATAACCTGGTTCAAATTCATCTTAAATCGTCAACCGTTGTGTCAGCTGTCCAAGGGATACCACTACGTATTGCATTATTCAACGCTCAATCAGTAGGATCACCGGAATAGCAAACATAAATTGTTAATGTTATTAACGACCAGAATATTGACGTCTTCTTTCTGACAGAAACTTGGTTACAATCCGCAGGTGATGAATGTAAGTGTACGGATGTAACACCCAGCGATTACTCCATCAAGTCGTTTACCCGCAACTTTCGCGGAAGTGGAATTACTGTAAGTACAAAGAATTCCATGATCAAATGCCTTAAGTACAACACAATCTTCAATTTCTGCCACACATCGTTTGAACTAGTCCAAACAACGCTCACACTTGAACAAAGGTCAGTCCATAATTTCTGTCTCTACCGTCCTCCTCCTAGTAGAAAAAACAAGCTGACTGAATCTCTCTTTTTGGAGTAGTTTCCAAATCTTCTAGAGTATGGAAATTCAATAGGTGGCAACCTAATTATTCTTGGAGATTTCATCTTTCACTTTGACTGTCTTGGTCAACCATACATGTCAAAAGGCCTAGATTCCATTCATGTTTTCAATCTTAAACAGTTAACCAACCTACCCATAAACATGGTCACATTTTAGACTGGTTTCTTTATAGACCTGATAATAATATTCTGCAATCCACCCTTGTATCCCACGAACTTGCATCGGATCACCTCTGTATTTGTATGCCATCTCGACGTATCAGTCCCTAACCCCCCACCTCTATTTGCTACTAAGAGAAACCTCCGTATGATAAATAGAACTAAATTCATACATGACATCCAAGAAAATCTAACAACTTTCTTAACGAAACAACTTGATAACTGCCTGCGTTCATTGCTTTAAAAACATGCCCCAGCCACCAAGTGCGTTGTATCAATAAAAAGAGGGTTCTCCATGGTATAGCAGTGTTAGGGACCAGCTTCGCACTGCTAAAAGACATTGCCGAAAAGCGGAGAGGCATTGGCTTTCCACCAGACTCACTATTCATAAACAAATCTACGAAGCCGCTAAGAAGAACGTCATTAGTCCATTTAGCCAAATCATCCCACTACAGTTCCAAGATCACGGAGAGTTCCAGCTGCAAATAGCTCTTCGAGATAACTAACAAGCTAATGTCAAGAAACAAATGTACACCACTTCCAACAACCTTTTCTCCACTAGACCTACCAGACCAATTTGCAAATTTCTTTGATGACAAAGTACAAATCATTAGAGATTTGCTTGACAGCACAATTTCAACTGATTCGTCACCATACAGTTATGATGCAGAATATCAGCGACAACCGTTAGGAGCATTTGAACCTGTTTCTATTGATTTAGTACTGACAATCATGATGAAAAGTGCACAAAAGTCTTGTGAACTTAATCCAATTCCGACATCACTGCTGCTTGAGTGCTTAGACCCAATATTGCCTTCACCAACTGATGTCATTAATATCTCTCTCTCATCAGGGGAATTCCCATCATTTTTCAAAACTGCCATCGTAAAGCCACTGCTGAAGAAACCAACACTTGACCATAACGATTTAAAGAACTACCGCCCAATTTCTAATCTCCCATTCATATCAAAAATCTTAGAAAATGTTGTTCTAACTCAACTTGTATCTCATTTGAATTCACACGGTCTTTTTAGCAATGTACAGACTGCATATTGCCCTTGCCACAATAAGTAAACTACTCTTCTGAAAGTATTTAGTGACATTCTCTCTGCTTTGGACAGTGGAAAGATTATAGTCCTCACACTCCTGGGTTTATCTGCAGCATTTGACACAATAGACCATGATATATTACTTACCCGTCTCCAGCATGTATTTGGCATTCAGAATATAGCCTTGCAGTGGTTCAAGTCCTACTTAGTCAACAGGACACAACTTATATCTGCAAATGGAATACACTCCAGCCCAGTTGACGTATGTTGTGGTGTTCCACAGGGATCTGTTCTTGGACCTGTTCTCTTCATTCTGTATACTCAGCCGCTCTCAAGTGTAATAGATCATCACCCAGTGTCGCACCAATTGTATGCTGATGACACCCAAATATACAAGTCTAGCCACCCAACTGAAGTTGATGCTACCATCCATGGAGTAGAGAAGTGCATTTCTGATGTGAAATCATGGATGACATGTAACAAGCTGCAGATGAATGATGATAAAACTGAGCCTATTCTAATCACAACACAAAGACTTTCTCATTCACATCGTTTACCTCAGACAATAAATATCAGCAACACCAACGTTAAATTCTCACAGTCAGTACGGAACATAGGCGTTACTCTAGACATAGAGTACGTTCACATTGCACCAACATGTCTTGAACACATGCAAGGCTGCATATCTTGAACTGAGACGCATCAGTTCCATTTGTAAATATCTTTCAGTTGATGCCTCTAAAACATTTGTGTGTTCATTAGTACTTTCAAGACTGGACTATTGTAACTCAATTCTGTCTGGTTCGTCACAATATTTACTCCAGAAACTTCAAAAAGTTCAAAACATAGCTGCACGGATCATCTTTAGAGTACCTCGATCAGAGCACACCTCACCACTGCTCTGTATCCTACATTGGCTATCAATTCGATACAGAATCAAACACAAAATGTGTTCTCTGTGCTATATTTCAATGACAGATTCCAGTCCAACATACCTATCCAGCCTGACCCATGTGCGTACACCAGCAAGATACTTTCTCTCTTCTTCTGATAATCGTATACTCATTGTTCCCAAGGTGAAAACAAAGTCATATGGACAACGTTCCTTTGCACAGCAGGGCCCTGCGACGTTGAACGAATTGCCCATTGAATTTAGACACAAAGACACAGTGGTCATTTTTAAGAGTGCTCTCAAGACTCACCTGTTTCGACTGCAGGGACAAACTTAGCGACCTAATCATGTTTTGTATCTTATATGTTTTCAGCATGCTTTTATGTTTTCCAATTTCATTGTTTTTGTCATTTGTTGTTCTGTAGTGTAGTCATATCATTTGTCGGTGTAAAGCGCTTACCAGATTAGGCGCTATACAAAGTCCTCATTATTACTATTATTATTAATGTCTAAATATTTACTTGGCTGGATCTATGAAATGAATCTATGACTGGGTTTTAACAGTACTTGCTTTTCGGCAAAACAATGAATAATGCAATCTTGATCTGATATTGCGTCATACATGATGATAATTGCATCATATTTGTGAGTGTGTAAATATACGTCGCTCTATAAATAACACATTTACTTGGGTCAGAAAACAATTTATTATATTTACGGGGACATGGTGCTTGTTAAATCAATATCCCAAAATGATTTATTGGGTCTATGTTGAAAGAGAAAGTGATTCTTAATTACGTTTTTGTTTATTTATCGGTTTCAGACACGACCAACAGGATTGTCAAGTTCGATTGTATATCGAGCATGTCAAAAATATATATTATACAGAACCCGTTTTTGAGCAATCTTGAGGTCAAGCTGACCACACATTTTTGCACCTACTCATAAAAGGTGGCAAATATATTTAATCCTGACTGATTACGCTAAATAATGGCGTATTTTCCACGCGAAAATCCCTGATTTTTTGTACGACCGGTGGGTAAACCTTACCTGTCCACGTTTGTTCTGCAAGAGTGAAACTAACATACTCCTTTAGGAGTATCCGCTGTCCGCCATTTACCATTCATTGAAGTTGTTTCCTTCATTAGAGCTACGGTTCCTATCAGCAGGGTAGTCCTCTATCATTTGACGAGTCACCGTATTTGCCTATGGCTGTAATTATTTTTTGTTATGCAGTCCTCATGGCTTCTATTCTACTGCAGTCTGTTCGTTGCGTCTCCCATCGAAGACCGGTGTTGCCTGTTTGATGCTCACTGCCTGTATGGAGCTCTACTACGAACGAACGAACGAATTTTGAATTAAAGTGTTTCGTACGCGAAGTACATGTAACACTGTTTAATGTCATCAAGGATGACTTTAATTAATCCCGTGAGAAATAATTGTGGGTTTTACTGCAGACAAAGTATGCTAATTAATTGGTTATCGTGTCGAGTCCCTAAATATCAACCCGAATGAAAGACCTTCAGGTGAATGGGAATAGAACCAACAAGCACTCAACCCTATCAATCAATCATGAAGGAGATAACAGGGGTGCAATGACACCTAATAATGGCGAGAGAAAAATAGTTTTCTCATATCGCTATGTTGATTGGCTGAGGACGTGGAAAAGGAGGAAAAGGTCCCGGCGGAGGTCGGCCAGCCGATGTTGTAGATGGATGTCGTTTACGCCCTGGAACGCCCTAGCCATACTTATTTCAAATTCAGTCCAGTTATACTAAGGGACAAAATAAAACCAATATTGTGTCAGCCACCTGTGCAATTGAGTCAAATTCATTAAGTTGTAGAATTTTCCTATAGCTTAACATACCAATATTTCTAGTACATAGTGTACATGTTATTAGTCCCTAACAAATTTTTTTACTAAAATGTCTATGCGACATATGCAGTTGAGTCACTGTTAGGTTAGGATAGATTGTAAATTTTGAGGCGGTGTTTCGAAATGATCGTGTCAGATTCTCTCAAAGAGCATGTTCAAATAGAGTTCTCGTACCAAATGAGAGCTCGTTAAAACATAAATGGCAATGAGAGCCCTTATAAGGACTGTACGTCAGACGGGCAGAATGTACCCCGTCTGTCCTCCACCTCTGCAAGGACAGCAGCCGTCCTCTCTTACTCCCAAGATACTCGTGGCAAATAAATTCCGTGGAGGGAGGCTATGTACTGGGCTGCGTCGAACAGATGATGGAGGGGTTGGTTTTCAAAAATTTCGTACTAGTGTCTGGACATGATTTTCAGCGCAAAATGCCATTGTTGAATCCTGGGCGGTGAGGTCTGCAGATACCGGAAACCGATGTAAGTTACTGCAGAGATAAAACTGTTTGCTCTTCTCTTGTCCTTGAAGAGCTCCGTGAGGCCCAGGTCACTGCAGAGTTTTCCCATGATTTATTCCATCTTTTTTGCTGCCATTCGTATTGGTTTGACCGGCGAGAACCATGAGTCTTCCTGAGGCGAGACACCTTCCAACTTTTAATCCAAATTCATGTCAACATTTGGTGTCTGGGTTGGGCTAGGCGTACTTGTCTTCATCTGCCCCTTTTTCTTTGTCCCATTTTGTGGTGGGGGTGGTGGTGATGGTTGTGTTGGTGACCGTTCCGGCTCTATTATTATAGGTGACGTGGCCACATCCTCCGTCGTTGCCGTGAAGATTGCCTGGATTTGGTCTGATAGCGTCAGTGAGGGCTTTAATTACATCCCCCTGTACAGCGTCCAAATCGTTGGGTGGGACGGGGGCAGGTTCCTCACAGACTCTTGGTGGTGGGGTGGGGTACTGTGGTCCAGTTCGGTTTCCCTCTGCCGCCGTTGTTTTCTACCCCTATTCCTTCTGTACTTAAGATTCTCCTGTTCATTGTCGTAGTTTTCCCATATCAGGGGTAGAGTTGTTCTATTCTCCTGGGCCCTTAGGCTCCAGCATGTTGCAATTTTGTGCCCTACGCCTATTAATGCACTCAAGGCCTGTTGTGGTATGATTTCCCTCACTGGCATAAATTTCTTCATTTTTACGTGCTGCTCACTGCTCTGTTAGCCGCTGACTATGGAGCCCTGCTAACGATAATTTCTCTTTCTATGCTATTAGCGCGGACGTGAAGGAGAATATCCCCAGATACCGAATCTGAAACAGTTTGACATAATCACCCAGAAAACGCACGGACCTAAAATAAATACTCACTAACTTTTTATCTACAAACACTAATTACAAACACGAACACATATATACTATTTGACAAGCTTTTGAAAGGAAGAGCTTATACACACACTTCTAAGAAACTAAAGCAAATGAAGTGCTAATAGACACACTTCTATTTTGTTTCACATATACATACATTGTTTGGCAATTGAATTGGTATCTCTTGTTGACGAGGAGCTACGACAATCTCTTATCGTTCAAGACCGCGTCCCCGTCTAGTCGCAGGCTTTCCAACAAGATATGGTCCGCCTCTTCGAAAAGAGGAGAACTCTTTCGTGGCGACTCGACAGTCCACATATAATCTTTATGGTTCTTGCTGTTGTTGCTGCTCTCTCTCTCTCTCTCTCTCTCTCTCTCTCTCTCTCTCTCTCTCTCTCTCTCTCTCTCTCTCTCTCCTAAAGTATGGACTTCTCTGTACATTCTTCTTACTCTTTAATTTTCTTTCTGAAGAGGTCTTCTATTACGTCTTCAGTCACTTGCAAGTTTCTCTTTTCTTCAGGTTTCAGTTTCAAATTTTGTCTGAAAATGTGTAAGTTTACTTAAGTTTCGTTCAGCTTAGATAGTCTTGAATACATCTTCATACAAGGATGGGTCAAGAATGGATGGTCAGACTGGAAACTGGAGATTCTGGTGTCGTCACGAAGGCATGGATACCTGACGCGGAACGTTTAGAGCATTTATAGAAGTTTCTCGTCGGCCCAAATCTCTTTACCCCTTTGAAGCAAGTTTGTAATGGGGCTTTGATTGTCGATGATGACATTTTGGAGAAATTCTTTGCCGTGTGTCACCATCGGTTTTTAGAAGGTTGCCACTGAACGAAAGGCCAATTTTAGCATATCTCCAAAACCATGTCATCATTGTCGAACAACTCCTTGGTATACAGGATATGTGACTTTTCAGTTGTTAGAGAATCGTTTTTGAAAATGGAGTTTCACTGTGACTGTCCATTTAGTAAATGCAATATTTTATCCCAGATTTCCTATTATAGTATTGTTGACACTGTCAAATACGGCTTATTGACAGGTAAAAACTAAAGATGTACCAGTTTACGTTGAGTGTGATAGGTATTTCCACCATCCTCGTCAGCGTTCGTGGCAGAATCCACTTTGAAAGGAATGGCACTCAGTAACGGTACTGAGGTGTGTACTTCACCACGTCGGGGTACACAAAAATCAAATTGAATCCTTGGTTCATTTCTACAGAGAATCGAAAATATTTACCGAATCCAAGTTACAGGGCTGGTATTTTGATTTTAATCTTGGCATTCTTGGGGTCTCCGCCCATCATGTCATACAATTCGGGACAAAAGCTTGGTCATTAGGCAACGAGCCACTTTATGGTACTCAAAAGTAAGATTTTGGGTTTTTGTCCATGACTTTACCAAACACTATACTGAACGTGGTAGCAATCAAAGTCACCACATGTTGACCACTAAAATAAAACATAGCCTGCGGGAATTGTTAACAGACAGATAGACCGCTTAGTTTTGTGGTTATGTCTTCATAGCATCACTGACAGTGTTGCGATCGTTCAAGTTTTGTTGCAATTGGTCGTCATAAACTTCTACTGTAAAACTGTTTTGAATTTTGACGATGTTTTGTATTTGTGTAGGGTTTATCATTTTCACAAAATCCACATCCCAATGGGCTTCTTGATCCAACTGAATGGCTTGAGGAAATTTACCCTTTTAACACAGCAATGTGTTGTTAACAAACATCACCATGGAACTGTCGCTGGGTAACGTTAAGTAAAATTGGTTGTTACTGTGTTTTGTAATATATTGTTCAAGTAATATAATATCTAGACTACATCACGTTTTTTTGTAATATATTATACAAGTAGTTTAATATCTATACTACGTCTGGTGTTTTGTATTATATTGTCCACGTAGTCTAATGTCGAGACTATGTCTGGTGTTTTGTCATATATTATCCAAATAGTTAATATATAGACTATATCTGGTGTTTTCTAATATAGTGTCCATGTAGTATAATATCTAGACTATGTCTGGTGTTTTGTAATATATTGTCCAAGTAGTATAATATCTATATATGTCCATGTAGTCTGATATCTCAGCCATGTCTGGTGTTTTGTAATATAATGTCCAAGTAGTCCAATACATAGACTATGTCTGGTTTTGTAATATATTATGCAAGTAGTTAATATATAGAATATATCTGGTGTTTTGTAATATATTGTCCAAGGAGTCTAATATCTCGACTAGGTATGGTGTTTTGCAATATATTGTCGAGAAACTCTAGCATCTAGACTATGTCTATTGTTTTGTAATATACTGTCTAGGTATTCTAATATCTAGACTATGTCTATTGTTTTGTAATATACTGTCCAGATACTCTAATATCTAGACTATGTCTATTGTTTTGTAATATACTGTCCAGATACTCTAGCATCTAGACTATGTCTATTGTTTTGCAATATACTGTCCAGATACTCTAACATCTAGACTATGTCTATTGTTTTGTAATATACTGTCCAAATACTCTAACATCTAGACTATGTCTATTGTTTTGTAATATACTGTCCATATACTCTAACATCTTGACTATGTCTTTTGTTTTGTAATATACTGTCCAAATACTCTAACATCTAGACTACGTCTATTGTTTTGTAATATACTATCCAAATACTCTAATATCTTGACTATGTAACTGATACTTATGGATACCTTGAGACTCAGAGTTTGCCTTAAAGGGTGTACCCTTACCTATTACAATCGGTCTCTGTATGCACGTCAATAATTTGTAGTATGACTGATGAATGTCTAATATGATGATATGCATCATGGAAGTCATTGGCAATCACAATTGGTGTTAGTAACTTCAATTGCTCTTTCAAAAGTAGAGTGCATATTTCTTGCTGCAGAAATCTGGCTTTGATTAGATCTCTTGATTGGATCTGTTCCTACTTAATGGATATATGCATAAAAGGGGTATAGACATGGGAGGAGGTTCAGTATCCGTATTGCCGTGTTCTTATCACGATTATCATTGTGAGAACTCCAGTGTATTTTGTATCAGTTTCGTCATAGTGGGGACTCCAGTGTTTTAAATAAATACCCATCATAGTGAGGATTCCAGTGTTATTAATTTCTGATCATAGTGAGGACTCCTATATATATTGTTATCATATTAATCATAGCGAGATATTCCAGAATATATTGTATCATTTTCTACATAATAATGAATCCAGTGTCTTAATTAATTACTCATTAAAATGAGGAATTCAATGTGTTAATTTTTTTCTGATCATACTGAGGACTCCATTGTCTTTTTATCAAGTTCATCACATATATACATAACTTATCTGACTCAAAATCTCAGCACTTCATCGCACATTTAAAAAAGAACAGTTGAAATTCCTTCACCAAAACCAAGAATTTATATAGAGCTTGAAAAGACATTTGACAAATACAAAGTTGGAAATCCATTCAAAATAGTAATATTATTTTTAGGTTTTAAGCCTTCACAAAATACACAAAAGCACAGTTCAGTTCATGTACTGTGCAGGACAAGTGGCTACCTGAAACATTTTAAGCATATAACATATAAGCAATTATCCCCATCCATTCCATCATGTCAACACAACGGAAGATACTGGAAAAAATGATCTTGATTATGTTTCCATTTTAAAATACAAGTTATCAGTTCAGGTTGCAAGAACTAAATTTGCACTCTACTAAGTGACAAACTAAATTACGGTATGACAAACATAAAATGAAAGGAGTTTTCAGGCTGGTGATAAGTTAAAACTAATGCTCATAACACAAAATCCTTTTCATTTTAAGTATTATGGTCATTAAACATTTGAGACGGAAGTGGAGTATTTAAATAGCATCATCAATACACCTGAGAAATTAAAAAAAAAATTGCCTTTTGAGATATGTTACAGGAGTATGTTGAGAGAGATAGGTAGGTTAATAATGTAATCAATTGAATTTTATTGTTACTGTCATACACATTGAGGATTGAAGGGAAGGCATTCAATCATATCATAGTGACTGTGGAGAAAGCAATCTTCTGAATTAGTAAATTACCAATAATCTGGATCAATACATCTGCAGCTACAAGAAAAAGATGAACCAAAATAGATGTTACTTAAATATGAGCAATCGTTTTTCATAAGTTCCTACAAAACACATACAATCTTCCATGACCTTGAAATCCCTAATTCCACACTTCAGACCCAATATCCATACTGAATGAACCCTCTCAATGAGGAATGTTTGAAAAGAGAATTTCAGTATTTTGCTGGAGAATGATTTCATTGAACGAAGTAGAAATAATTGGAGTTCACCATGTATACTTGTACCAAAACAATATAATGTATTATGCATGTTCACACACTATACAAATTTGAACAGTGACAAACACAGATACATTACCAAGAATTGACGACTGCGTTTATGCAATCGGAAATGCAAAGCATGTCACCAAAGCTGGCCATCTAGGACTTTGGCGAATATTCCTCTGATGGAAAGGTCAAGGAAATTTTGGCATCAATTCTATCAGAGTGACGTTATCAATATAAAGTGAGATCCCATGTTAGTATTCTATGTTTAAACATTTAGAGGACATGTATACATCTAGTCTAAATGATTGTGATGCTTAGATCAATGATTTTATTATCAACAACGATTCCTGAAACGATCATTTAGAGAAGATTGGGAAGAAAGACTCACTGATGAAAATTTGATTTGTTATCTTATTAGTTAGTTTTTAAGTTTTTATACAAGGTTGCTGTCATCAAACTTCCTCCTCTAAGTTCAGTCTGCACAGTTATCAAGTGTTGTGTTCAGATACAAGTTGGGAAGAAATTCATTTAAAATCAGTCTTTTCAATTATAAATCGCTCGTTGATATTTTGGACAAAATAAATATTTTTCGATTCATTCTGAATTCGTTACAAAACATTCTGGACAAATAATAATTGTGAACACGGCAACAGTCATTACAGCTAATTTAAGATTGCTGGTACATCAATTAACACTAATACTGGAATTCAATCGAACATTATAATTTATGACCTGTCTTAGAACTGTTTATGACCGTTTGTAAAGAAATTCCTTCAATATTTTCACTTTGTAACACAGAAAAATAAATATATTTGTTGATTTTGATATTTTTAAAAAAATTGGTTTCACTTATTTATTTAAATTTGTTAAAGCCCATATATTCATAACAATATCAAACATTTAAATGTAAAACAATTGAGAATTTTTTCTGTCAGTAATTACAATAATTGGATATATTTTTTAAAATAGTACCTCTAGCTCCTTCGTCAATAGATGCAAAATGACTGATTACCCTAAATCGTCTTTTGTCTGGGAAAATCTACCTCTCTTGTTACGAATTACGTTCCGCTACGAATCAGAGACGTTACACTACAAATCAGCAACAATTTAGAGACGTTCCGCTACAAATCAGAGACATTCAGAGGCGTTCAGAGACATTTAGCTACAATTCAGAGACGTTCCGCTACAAATCAGAGACGTTCCGCTACAAATCAGCTACAATAAAGAAACCAAAATAAAACTAATCATAGTTGTTTCTAAAACAATCTAAAACTTAGATTACGCTATTGCATTTAAAGTCTAATAGTGACTAGTAATTCCAAATATTCCACGTTTTAAATCTGCATTGTAATAAAGGCATCATTACATGAAATGATAAACTGAATAAAATTCACAATAAAACGAAATATAAATTTAACACTCACCCCTTTCGCTGGAGAAAGAATGACGAGCTAACTCTCCTGTGATAAGATACTTTTGGACCCGTAATCTTATCAGAATTATTCTGCTTTATATATCCTCAAATAGGTGAGCAGAATTCACGGCAAAATTCCCGTGCACCCCGTGATTCTAATGTACCTTACTTCAAGTGATTCGTAGTCAGGCACATGCGAATCGTTACACGTCGCTTACCTTGAAAAAAAAAAACACTTATTCACCCCAGGTAACGCATGTACGACGAAACAAAAAAAGAAATGGTGAAATTAGTTTAGAAGAAATAAATTCAATTTTCGCCTAATTCTGTGACATACTCAAATTAGAAAAATGTAAGCCACATAGGTGAACTAAAAGGCTGATGAAAGCCACATAAGTGTACTTAAATTAGGCACAGGTAAGCCACATAAGTGTACTCAAATTAGATAGACGTAACCCACATATGTGTACTCAAATTAGTCTTATGTAAGTCACATAAGTGTACTCAAATTAGGCGCAGGTAAGCCACATAAGTGTGCTCAAATAAGGCAGATGTAAGTCACATAAGTGTACTCAGATTAGGCAGATGTAAACCACATAAATGTACTCAAATTAGACAGATGTAAGCCACATAAGTGTACTCAGATTAGACAGATGTAAGCCACATAAGTGTACTCAAATTAGACAAATGTAAGCCAGATAAATTTACTCAAATTAGACAGATGGAAACCACATAAGTGTACTCAAATGCTCTTCAGTCATTTGTTAGTAATTTCTCTTTAAATGTACAGGGACATAATGTTTGAGACAGTTACTCCATGACAATTGAAATTCCAGGTGATTTGGCATCATGCAACTTTTATTATTATTATTACAGGAATAAAAAGGGATTATAGGTGTATTGATGAGTACTGCTGGCCAGTTTGCATCTGCAGTTTGGAGCATGGAAAATGTGAACTGAACCCTTTTGACTGCACTGATATTAACAAGATTACTTGTCCATCAACGGTTTTACCAAACTGTTCTTGTGCACCTACAGATATTACTAGCACACTGCCAGCCAGGCAAAATTACCCCTAGATAATCCTGGTCCATATCTCCCTCAATAACTCATGCACAACACAACAGTTGTTACAAGAGATTGACACATTTTACATTTAAATACACATTCCATTTATGATATAATTGAAATACAAATGTATCTTAAAAAAAATTATTTCATTGACATTTAAATATTAATGTACAGCATACACTGGGAATGAAATTTTCATTGATCAAAATTTCCTTAAATATTTTATACTAATAAAGTCATTTGGAAAGAAAATGTAATTATTATTTTATTTAAAAGTTGATAATTTCAAAATGTTGATTAAAATTGCAAGGTCCTACCTACTATTTTATACCATAAAACAAACGACATCCATGCCACCTCCGCATATTAAGCAGTCTTATATCAAACCATGAGTTATCAAGGGAGTGGTGTAAATTACCTAAGGGAGTGGTGTAAAAATTACCTATGGGAGGGTGTAAATTACTTAAGGCAGTGGTGTAAATTACCTAAGGTAGTGGTGTAAATTACGTAAGGGAGTGGTGTAAATTACTTAAGGGAGTGGTGTAAATTACCTAAGGTAGTGGTGTAAATTACCTAAGGGAGTGGTGTAAATTACCTAAGGGAGTGGTGTAAAATTACTTAAGGGAGTGGTGTAAATTACCTATGGGAGTGGTATAAATTGCCTATGGGAGTGGTGTAAATTACCTAAAGGAGTGGTGTAAATTACCTATCTCTTGCTGTACAGCCTGCTAGCACATTACCATCCAGACAAAACTCTAATAAAGTATTAGAAAAGTATGTAATGTGTTTCAAACTGTTAATATCATTGTGATTGATCCTGTACTTTTTTACATGTGTGTGTGTGTCTGTGTGTGTGTGTGTGTGTCTATGTGTCTGTTTGCTGCTGTTTGGGTTTTAGCTTTACAGTGCAAGGTAGGATATGCATGGTGACCAGTATAACTGGTGGAGGAAGAAAAAACAAAAAAAAAAAATAATATGAAGCAAAATCTTTCTTAGTACAAACAGATATGTATAAAGAACACCTGCCCATAAAGGACAACATTAAATATACAATGATATGTCATACAACATACATTTGTTCCTAAATTTCACCAAATAGAAACTAATATGATCTCGTAAGTGCCTTTCACTAGCGAATGTCACTGAATTGTAAATATATATAATATAATTAAATGCATATTGTAATGACATGTATATTGTTATGACATGAATATTGCAAATATTTGCTTTTTGTAAAATGTTTGTATGTTTATTTAATTTCATTATTTGTGTTTTAGTTTAAAAACTTTTTTTAATTCCTTTACATGATATTATAATGTAACATTAGTTACTGGATTTGATGTTGTTCAGAAATTCAGTTTAGTCCTGTTTGACCTGACTGGTTTTATTTTATATGAACAACTAATAATAAAAACACTGTACTATCTAGCTTTTCACCTTGGGTCAGAACCAAAAAACAGTTTTCTTCCATAGGATTTATATTTTTTCTCAAAGTAAGAATTATTAAGTTAATTCCAGGCCGTTCCTGGATTATGTAATTTGTATCATGTAACAAATTTCCATCTGGGAATCTGTTTTGCATCTTAGTTAGACTTATTACTGATGTATTGAGTAATAGTCAGTCGGGCCTTAACACTTGGGGTGTTAAGGTGTTTATGTTGTGTCCAATTTGGGCTAATTATTTAATTTTCTTCAAATTATTTTGAATTCGTGTGATTCTTTTCTCTAAAAATTACTAATACTCTAAATTAATTATTGAACAAGGACATTTATCAAAATTTATACAGAAAACTGGAATAATATTTTCTGTGATTCAACAAGAGACTGCTGATACTGCAGCACTTCGCAGCTTACAACACATGTCATCTTCCATTTTGGATTTAATTGGGATTTGAACTCGATTTTCATTCAGAGTTTTTTTATTACTAGGACTTCAATTTTTTAATTCTTGGATTATTTTTAGATTTAATTTGTAAAACCATAAGTTTTCTTTTGAAATTCTCATTTTTCACTTGATATTCTAAGGAAATACATAATTTGTTAAATTTGATAAAACTTATTGTTTTGACTTTTTTCTGTTACTTTGTGTGAGAGCCTAGACTCATAACAAATGAAATGCGTATTGTAATGACATGTATATTGTTATGACATGAATATTGTAATGACATGAATATTGTAATGACATGTATATTGTAATGACATGTATATTGTTATGACATGAATATTGTAATTATTGTATTTACAACCACTCCAGTGTCCAGTGGCCTAGGGCTTAGAGCATCCACTGCAGAAGTGGGAGTGGTTGGTTTGATCCCTGGCCAAGTCATTCCAAAGACTTTTAAAAAATGGTACTACCAGCTGCCTCACTTGGCACTCAGTGTGAAGAGGTTAGTGTTAGGACTGGTTGGCCTGGTGTCAGGATAACTTGACTGGATGGGACATTGTGCTACATGTCTAAGGCATGATGAGACATCACTATAAACTGCTTTACTGCAGACATCTTAGTGATATGACTAAAACATTGTTAAAGCTATGTTAAAAATCCTAATCACACACACATGAATATTGTAATTACAATCATAATGTAATGACATGTATATTGTAATGACATGTATATTGTAATTACATGTATATTGTTATGACATGAATATTGTAATTACATGAATATTGTAATGACATGTATATTGTTATGACATGCATAGTGTAATGACATGCATATTGTAATTACATGTATATTGTAATTACATGTATATTGTTATGACATGAATATTGTAATTACATGAATATTGTAATGACATGAATATTGTAATTACATGAATATTGTAATGACATGAATATTGTAATTACATGCATATTGTAATGACATGCATATTGTAATTACATGTATAGTTTTTATAATGTATTACTGTTCAGTGCTTACCAATAATGTCCCATCAAGAATTAACTTCATGTTTGACATTTTTATTTCAGCAGCTCAATCACTGTGAAGCCCATCAGCCTAGAGTCTTCTGTACCAACACCGACAAATGAATCATGGATTGGTATGTGCAAATTGTTACAAGAATTCAAATCTGCTTATTTTCAAGTCTGTTTAATCATGAATTCTACAGCATACCATTGTGTGAAGGCAGCATGCATTCTTTTTACCATTTGTACTTGATTATTCTTCAAGTTAAGCCACAAGAAACTTAGAGCCATATCTGTATTTTCCTAATGCACCAAAAGATCATTGCCTTTCTTGTTTATTCTATTGATTACCAACACTGACTACATAGACCCAGTGCTTTAATGTGACAGAAGATTTGGGTATATGCAGTTGGAGTAAGCTTACAAGTAGACTTACAAGTAGACTAACAAAAAGACTTACAAGTAGACTAACAAGTAGACTTACAAGTAGACTAACAAATAGACTTACAAGTAGACTTACAAGTAGACTAACAAGTAGACTTACAAGTAGACTAACAAGTATACTTACAAGTAGACTAACAAGTAGACTTGAAAGTAGACTTACAAGTAGACTAACAAGTAAACTTGCAAGTAGACTGACAAGTAGACTAACAAGCAGACTTAAAAGTAGACTTACAAGTAGACTTGCAAGATTGGATATATGAGAGTAATTTTATCTATTAAACAAAAATGGAAATGTAGTTGCTAATGTTATGACAGGTCAATTCTAAATTTAGGATATAAATTCTACCCTCCTTATAAAAGAATAGGAAGATTATCTAAATAAAGGGACATTTAATTAAGTAAATAGCGATATACAATTTGTTTTATAGATATCTAAAGTATGCTGCAATTATGTGTTCTACACTAGACCCTTGGTGTAATGATTCTCTATGTGATGTCATGCTGCAATTATGTGTTCTGCACTAGACCCTTGGTGTAATGATTCTCTATCTGATGTCATGCTGCAATTATGTGTTCTACACTAGACCCTTGATGTAATGATTCTCTATATGATGTCATGCTGCAATTATGTTTTCCACACTAGACCCTTGGTGTAATGATTCTCTATGTGATGTCATGCTGCAATTATTTTTTCCACACTAGACCCTTGGTGTATTGATTTTCTCTGAGATGTCATGCTTCAATTATGTGTTTTACACCAGACCCTTGGTGTAATGATTCTCTATGTGATGTCATGCTACAACTATGTTTTCTACACTAGACCCTTGGTGTATTGATTCTCTATCTGATGTCATGCTACAATTATGTGTTCTACACTAGATACTTGCTGCAATGATTCTCTATGTGATACCATGCTACAAGTATGTTTTCCACACTAGACCCTTGGTGTAATGATTATGTGATGTCATGCTACAAGTATGTTTTCCACACTAGACCCATGGTGCAATGATTCTCTATGTGATGTCATGCTACAAGTATGTTTTCCACACTAGACCCTTGGTGTAATGATTCTGTGATGTCATGCTTCAATTATGTGTTCTACACTAGACCCTTTGTGTAATGATTCTCTCTGTGATGTCATGCTTCAATTATGTGTTCTACACTAGACCCTTGGTGTAATGATTCTTTCAATGATGTCATGCTGCAGAGATTTTCTCATTTTCTGCTGGTTTTTGACAAAATAATCCAAAGTAGATTGTAATGAAGATAACAGAATTTTGTTAAAATGTTTAGGATATTAATAGGTTGTACTGTACAAAAAATGTTTCACTGGCTTTACCTGTATATCAGAAGTATATTTGCTAGAATTAAACTCTCCACTAACATCTTCTAAACCTCAATTACAAAACTGTTATCCATATCAGTTTTTGTTTTGCAGCTTTTATACATAGTTGCATTACATGTTGTAAAATAGCTTATCTGTAGTATACATTACATCCAATATTATAAAACAGCTACCGGTAGTCTGTAGTAGACATTACATTAAGTATTGTAAAACAGCTGGTCTGTAGTAGACATTACATCAAATATTATAAAACAGCTGGTCTGTAGTAGACATTACATCACATATTGTAAAACAGCTTATCTGTAGTAGACATTACATCACATATTGTAAAACAGCTTATCTGTAGTAGACATTACATCACATATTGTAAAACAGCTTATCTGTAGTAGACATTACATCAAATATTGTAAAACAGCTGGTCTATAGTAGACATTACATCAAATATTATAAAACAGCTTATCTGTAGTAGACATTACATCAAATATTGTAAAACAGCTGGTCTATAGTAGACATTACATCAAATATTATAAAACAGCTTATCTGTAGTAGACATTACATCAAATATTGTAAAACAGCTGGTCTAGAGTAGACATTACATCAAATATTATAAAACAGCTTATCTGTAGTAGACATTACATCAAATATTATAAAACAGCTTATCTGTAGTAGACATTACATCAAATATTGTAAAACAGCTGGTCTATAGTAGACATTACATCAAATATTGTAAAACAGCTGGTCTATAGTAGACATTACATCAAATATTGTAAAACAGCTTATCTGTAGTAGACATTACATCAAATATTGTAAAACAGCTGGTCTATAGTAGACATTACATCAAATATTGTAAAACAGCTTATCTGTAGTAGACATTACATCAAATATTGTAAAACAGCTTATCTGTAGTAGACATTACATCAAATATTATAAAACAGCTGGTCGGTGGTAGACATTACATTAAATTTTGTAAAATAGCTGGTCTGTAGTAGACATTACATTAAATATTGCAAACAGGTTGTCTTTCATAAATATTGCATTAAATATTGTCAAACACCTTGTCTGTTGTAAACATTGCATTAAATACTTGATGTATTGATATGGGATTTTCACTGAGACATTTCTGTACTTGCCTTGATATGGAATTTTCACTGAGACATTTCTGTACTTGTCTTGATATGGGATTTTCACTAAGACATTTCTGTACTTGTCTTGATATGGGATTTTCACTGAGACATTTCTGTACTTGTCTTGATATGGGATTTTCACTAAGACATTTCTATACTTGTATTGATATGGGATTTTCACTAAGACATTTCTGTACTTGTCTTGATATGGGATTTTCACTAAGACATTTCTGTACTTGTCTTGATATGGGATTTTCACTAAGACATTTCTGTACTTGTCTTGATATGGGATTTTCACTAAGACATATCTGTACTTGTCTTGATATGGGATTTTCACTGAGACATTTCTGTACTTGTCATGATATGGGATTTTCAGTGAGACATTTCTATACTTGTCTTGATATGGGATATGCACTAAGACATTTTTATACTTGTATTGATATGGGATTTTCACTAAGACATATGTAGTTGGTTGTTTTTGAAATTGTTGCTAATGTGACCTAACAGATTTAAAACAACTCATTTAGCTACCTCTTTAAATGAAGAGCTATTCCAACGTTTTTCTTTCATCAATTCTTAGACATTTGTTTGAGTAGAGCATCAGTCCTTCAAGGCACACAAATGCTGCTGAATGAAATAAAATATATCAGAGTGATGATACATATTCTCAAAATTGAAATGAATAATGAAATAAAATGTATCACAGTGATGATACATTTTCTCAAAATTGAAATGAATAATGAAATAAAATGTATCACAGTGATGATACATATTCTCAGAATTGAAATGAATAATGAAATAAAATATACCACAGTGATGATACATATTTTCAAAATTGAAATGAATAATGAAATAAAATGTATCACAGTGATGATACATATTCTCAAAATTGAAATGAATAATGAAATAAAATATATCACAGTGATGATACATATTCTCAAAATTGAAATGAATAATGAAATAAAATATACCACAGTGATGATACATATTCTCAAAATTGAAATGAATAATGAAATAAAATGTATCACAGTGATGATACATATTCTCAAAATTGAAATGAATATTGAAATAAAATATATCACAGTGATGATTCATATTCTCAAAATTGAAATGAATAATGAAATAAAATATACCACAGTGATGATATATATTCTCAAAATTGAAATGAATAATGAATAAAATATATCACAGTGATTATACATATTCTCAAAAGTGAAATGAATAATGAAATAAAATATACCAAAGTGATGATACATATTTTCAAAATTGAAATGAATAATGAAATAAAATGTATCACAGTGATGATACATATTCTCAAAATTGAAATGAATAATGAAATAAAATATACCACAGTGATGATACATATTCTCAAAATTGAAATGAATAATGAAATAAAATGTATCACAGTGATGATACATATTCTCAAAATTGACATGAATAATGAAATAAAATATACCACAGTGATGATACATATTCTCAAAATTGAAATGAATAATGAAAAAAAATGTATCACAGTGATGATACATATTCTCAAAATTGAAATGAATAATTAAATAAAATATACTACAGTGATGATACATATTCTCAAAATTGAAATGAATAATGAAATAAAATATACCACAGTGATGATACATATTCTCAAAATTGAAATGAATAATGAAATAAAATGTATCACAGTGATGATACATATTCTCAAAATTGAAATGAATAATTAAATAAAATATACCACAGTGATGATACATATTCTCAAAATTGAAATGATTAATGAAATAAAATATACCAAAGTGATGATACATATTCTCAAAATTGAAATGAATAATGAAATGAAATGCATCACAGTGATGATACATATTCTCAAAATTGAAATGAATAATGAAATAAAATATACCACAGTGATGATACATATTCTCAAAATTGAAATGATTAATGAAATAAAATATACCACAGTGATGATACATATTCTCAAAATTGAAATAAATAAAATATATAAAATATATTACAGTGATGATACATATTCTCAAAATTGAAATGAATAATGAAATAAATTATATCACAGTGATGATACATATTCTCAAAATTGAAATGAATGGCTACCATATTGATAGTGCAAAATTAGGTTACACTTAATGAGGGAGTGTGATGAGATCTGGTACAGTGTTGGTTTTGGTGAGTTTTGGATCCAAAATAAAGCCATCAATACCATCGATATCAGTACAGTGAATGTGAGTGACGCATATGAAAAGGATTCTATCTCGTTTCAAAATATGACTATATAAGTAACATATTTTGTTTCATTTTCAGACTCAACCAAGATTATTGATAAGTATGATACTACAGAAGATGGAACTGACAAACAAAATAAATGGTAATAAATAAAAACAGCTTACCAATCTGCTTCAATCAGATTCTTATTAAAAAGTGTCTCCTAAAGGATTATTTTTTCATGTTTCAAGGGAAAAAATAACCACAGTTTGGTAATTACTCTTCTAGACTGAATTCCAATCTATTGGCGACTAACACCTAGGTGTTAAAAATGTCAGGTGTAAAAGTAAGTTGAGCTTCTTGGTATTGTTTCAAGAGCAAGACTGCATGAACAATGCCTGGAGTGAATCTCTTGTCTTCCTCTTGTATCCACTGCATACAGGATTCTGATGAGGTTCTACTGTGCAATGTTACTCATGTATTCTTACTGAATTTCCAACATATCTTGGTACGTAATACCTTAAAAACCCAGTGCCGAAAGACTTCTTAATTTATAATGCTGATTATTTATTTCAGATAAAATAAATAAAACTAACATGCTAACTGCCTACTACTTCACTGGAGGTAGATTGTGTATAGGCCATAAAGTAAGTAGACTGATATGGTATATAAAGTGGTCACTCACTATAAAATGTCTCTCACTAAACATCTCTCACTAAACATGTCTCTCACTATAAAGTGTCCCTCACTATAAAGTGTCTCTCTATAAAGTATCTCATAATAATGTGTATCTCATTATAAAGTGTATCTCACTATAAAGTGTCTCTCATTATAAAGTGTTTCTCACTATAAACTGTCTCACTATTTGGTGTCTCTCAGCATAAAGTGTCTCTCATAAAGTGTCTCTTTCTATACGTATCTCTCACTAGATGTGTCTCTCACAATAAAGTGTCTCACAATAAAGTGTATATCACTAAATTGTCTCTGACTATAAAGAACTCTCACTATCAGGTATCTCTCACTATAAACTGTCTCTCACTATAAAGTATCTCACTACAAATTGTCTCTCACTATAAAATATCTCCATCTAGAAAGTGTATCTTACTAGAAAGTCTCTCACTATAAAGTGTCTCTCACTGCAAAGTGTATCTCACAATAAAGTGTCTCTCAGTATCAAGTGCTTTTCACTATAAGTGTCTCTCACTATAATGTGTCTCAGTATAAAGTATGTCACTATTTGGTCTCTCTCAGTTTAGTGTCTGACAGTATAAGTGTCTCTCACTTTAAGTGTATCTCACTATAAAGTGTATCTCACTATAAAGTGTCTCTCACTATAAATTGTCTTTCACTATAAAGTGTCTCTCACTATGAAGTGTTTCTCACTATAAACTGTTTCACTATTTGGTGTCTCTCAGCATAAAGTATCTCTCATAAAGTGTCTCTTACTATACATATCTCTCACTATAAAGGTCTCTCACAATAAAGTGTCTCACAATAAAGTGTATATCATTATAAATTGTCTCTCAATATAAAGTATCTCTCACTATAAAGTGTCTCTCACTGCAAAGTGTATCTCACAATAAAGTGTCTCTCAGTATCAAGTGTTTTTCACTATAAGTGTCTCTCACTATAATGTGGTTCTCAGTCTAAAGTATGTCACTATTTAGTCTCTCTCAGTTTAGTGTCTGACAGTATAAGTGTCTCTCACTTTAAGTGTATCTCACTATAAAGTCCATCTCACTATAAAGTGTCTCTCACTATAAATTGTCTTTCACTATAAATTGTCTTTCACTATAAAGTATCTCTCACTATAAAGTGTCTCTAGTAAAAATTTTCTCTCACTATAAAGTATCTCACTTTAGATTGTCTCTCACTATAATGTATCTCTCCCTATAAAGTGTCTCTTGCTATAAAGTATCTCTCACTATAAAGTGTCTCTCAGTAAAAATATATCTCCCTATAAAGTTTCTCTCTCTATAAAGTATCTCACTATAAATTGTCTCTCATTATAATGTATCTCTCCATATAAAGTGACTCTCACTATAAAGTATCTCCAACTATAAATTGTATCTCACTATAAATTGTCTCTTACTAAAATATATATCTCACTGTAAAGTGTCTCACTATAAAGTATCTCTCACTATAAATTGTCTCTTAATATATCTCTCCCTATAAATTGTCTCTCAGTAAAATAATATATCTCACTATAAAGTATCTCTCACTATAAATTGTCTCTTAGCAAAATACATATCTCACTGTAAAGTGTCTCACTATAAAGTATCTCTCACTATAAATTGTCTCTCACTATAATGTATCTCTCCCTATAAAATGTCTCTCAGTAAAAAAATATATCTCACTATAAAGCGTCTGTCACTATAAATTGTCTCTCACTAAAAAGTATCTCCATCTAGAAAGTGTATCTTACTATAAAGTCTCTCACTATAAAGTGTCTGTCACTGCAAAGTGTATCTCACAATAAAGTGTCTCTCAGTATCAAGTGCTTTTCACTATAAGTGTCTCTCACTATAATGTGTCTCTCAGTATAAAGTATGTCACTATTTGGTCTCTCTCAGTTTAGTGTCTGACAGTATAAGTGTCTCTCACTTTAAGTGTATCTCACTATAAAGTGTATCTCACTATAAAGTGTATCTCACTATAAAGTGTCTCTCACTATAAACTGTCTTTCACTATAAAGTGTCTCTCACTATAAATTGTCTTTCACTATAAAGTTCTCTCACTATAAGTTGTCTCTCTATAAAGTATCTCACAATAATGTGTATCTCATCAAGTGTATCTCACTATAAAGTGTCTCTCACTATGAAGTGTTTCTCACTATAAACTGTTTCACTATTTGGTGTCTCTCAGCATAAAGTATCTCTCATAAAGTGTCTCTTACTATACATATCTCTCACTATAAATGTCTCTCACAATAAAGTGTCTCACAATAAAGTGTATATCATTATAAATTGTCTCTCACTATAAAGCATTCTCACTGCAAATTGTCTCTCAATATAAAGTATCTTTCACTATAAAGTGTCTCTCACTGCAAAGTGTATCTCACAATAAAGTGTCTCTCAGTATCAAGTGTTTTTCACTATAAGTGTCTCTCACTATAATGTGGTTCTCAGTCTAAAGTATGTCACTATTTAGTCTCTCTCAGTTTAGTGTCTGACAGTGTAAGTGTCTCTCACTTTAAGTGTATCTCACTATAAAGTCTATCTCACTATAAAGTGTCTCTCACTATAAATTGTCTTTCACTATAAATTGTCTTTCACTATAAAGTATCTCTCACTATAAAGTGTCTCTAGTAAAAATTGTCTCTCACTATAAGTATCTCACTTTAGATTGTCTCTCACTATAATGTATCTCTCCCTATAAAGTGTCTCTTGCTATAAAGTATCTCTCACTATAAAGTGTCTCTCAGTAAAAATATATCTCCCTATAAAGTTTCTCTCTCTATAAAGTATCTCACTATAAATTGTCTCTCATTATAATGTATCTCTCCATATAAAGTGACTCTCACTATAAAGTATCTCCAACTATAAATTGTATCTCACTATAAATTGTCTGTTACTAAAATATATATCTCACTGTAAAGTGTCTCACTATAAAGTATCTCTCACTATAAATTGTCTCTTAATATAATATATCTCTCCCTATAAATTGTCTCTCAGTAAAATAATATATCTCACTATAAAGTATCTCTCACTAAAAATTGTCTCTTAGTAAAATATATATCTCACTGTAAAGTGTCTCACTATAAAGTATCTCTCACTATAAATTGTCTCTCACTAAAATGTATCTCTCCCTATAAAATGTCTCGCAGTAAAAAAATATATCTCACTATAAAGCGTCTGTCACTATAAACTGTCTCTCACTATAAAGTATTTCTCTATTATGTGTCTCACTATGAAGTGTCTCTCACTATAAAGTACCTCTCACTATAAAGTGTCTCAGTAAAAGAATATATCTCACTATATAAAGTATATCTCACTATAAATTGTCTCTCACTATAAAGTATCTCTCCCTATAAAGTGTCTCTCACTATAAAGTATCTCTCACTATAAAGTATATCTCACTATAAAGTGTCTCAGTAAAAATATATCTTACTATAAATTGTCTATCACTATAAAGTATCTCACTCTAAAGTGTCTCTCGCTATGAAGTGTCTCACTATAAAGTGTATCTCATTATAAAGTGTTTCTCACTATAAAGTGTCTCTCAGTATAGCATGTGTCTTATGTAACATGGACTATTATCATGGATCACATTTTGATATGCATGTACATTTAATACTTAAAATATCACAGTATATATGTTAGGTTTACATGAGCAGCATTATAGCAAGTGACTATGGTACACATATATATATATATATGAATGAGAATTTGATATAGAAAAAAAATAGCTCATCACAATGTCTATGCAGTAAATTGCCAGAGAAGCAACATCAGGCTTCCATTGGCTTCTTGTTAATGAAGTCACTTGTTAATGAAGTCACTTATTATTGTGTTTATCTCAAGGTGTCATGTCCAAGTTTTGTCAATCATTTTAGTTTTGGCTGTATAGAACATGCTATTCGGGTGTTTTCCAATACATAATTTGATGAATGAATATTGTGCATTGTTGGCTGCATATAAATCCATAATGTTTCATTTCACTACTACTAATGTTTTTGTGTCACAGATTACAGAGATTTTGCTTTTCCATCAAGACTGATAATGGTTGAAGTTAAACACAACAATGACTGTGGCATCCATTTGTTGCCCATAATATATCTTTTTATTTGTTTTCATTCATTCATGCCCTTGATTGACCTCACTGTTCTATTTTTTCCCACCCTCTTAGATTTAAAATATATTTAAAATTGCTCCAGGTCAGGGGCTTGACATTTGACCTATGCTTAGTGCCTTGTTTTGCAAGTTTGATAATAGCAAATATGAAATATAAATCAAAAGAAGCTCCAATCAAAATTATTGACCATAATTAACACGCGTGGACACCTGCGGGAACAATATTTCCACGAGATAGAACCGTAAAATATTACACGGGAAATCTATTTGATTTTATTTCTCAGTCGAGTTAAAACGTCAGTGTGGTTACTTCACAGTTTTGAAGACGAAGAGGGTAAATTCGATCAATTTGTAAGACCCAATGGCGAATTATACCGTACTACAACGAGATAAAAAAACTAGCTAATGGTTTTTTAACAGAAGACAACGAACAAATTAACAAACTGTTTTACAATTCCTTCGGTTGCAGCTCATTTTGCGAGAAAGAAAAACATGTTGAAACCAACAAGAGCTGAATTTCTATCAGATATCAAATCAAGCTGCGTTGAATATAACCATGGAGGATTATGGAATACAAATACATCTCTGAAAGTATTATTTCGGTTGATACAGTTGCGTGTTATCCCAGGAGGTTTCTCCGATATGGAGAATGTGCTGAATACTTCAAGCGATTTGGACATCCCACACATGAAATGACTCGTGTTGCGATTAATGGACCACTAACCGATTTTGACTTAACTGGATTTCCTCGTGTGGTATCATTTGAATTGGCTACAGGACTTCATCCGTGTTGTTATGTGTGGATTGGTAGACACATATCTGTAAAACACTGGATGCCAATAGTATTATTACGGTATATAATTGATTCTAAAATGTTGATATCGCTGATTGTCAGTGAAGCGATTATATCATATCGAGCGCAGACTGAGGTCTAGTTACCACAACCTGATAGTCTTGATAGTATAATCAGCGATTACAAAATACGATTCCCCGATCTCGACGAAGAATATGTCGTAAAACGGTCAAAAGAAATCTTTGAAGTTAGAAATAGACAAGCAAAAGATCTCGGTAGAAGAATAATCGGTAAATTCACTCAGGGTGGAAAAAATATGACAATAACAGATATTCTTCACGGTTGATTATAGATGATGCTGAATACGATTTTATAATCGCAGATGTAACATCTAGGCGTATATACGTCGATCGTAAAGACGCTTTCTTGTCTGATGGAACCAAATTGGGTACACTTGTTACTTACACAGATGGAAAAAATCTTCAGTATGCACATTTGAGGTCGTCTATGCTAGCATATGCTTCTATTAATTTATTTTCAATGATAAATAGATTTCCTGAATCCGCAGTTAGAGTTGCTACTGATTCATTTTATATAAACGTGAAACACATCGAAGCAGTGGCAGAATTCACTAATTCAGACGAGAGTTGGGGATCATGAAGAATTAAAAAGGAAATAATGTGTGATTATTCCAAATCAGCAGATGTTACGATTGAAGATAAATATTTAAAAAAATAATCAGATATCAGAACTATCTAATGCACCGTCGATATCTGATCCATTATGTAGACATAAAACTAGTTATTTAAACGGCTGTGGTGGGTCAGAGAAGACGACTCGTGCGATTGAATTATTTCGTAAAAACACTAGCGTTTCCAAATCAAACATGATTGTGCTAACACCGACCCACAGACTTGCAAGAGAGATGAAACAACGAGGAATTAATGCTTGTACTTATCATAGTTTTTTTCAATGGAAAGGTGACGAATGGACTCCTGATCGAATTGGTGAGAAATTTATTCCGGATGTCATTTTTTGGGATGAGATATGCACGGTGTCGTTAGATGTATTACAAAGGTTTCTCGATTGGTTATTGCTAGCGAATACAAAAGTGATAATGTGTGGCGATCACGGCCAACCACCACCATTTGTCGGTTTGTCCCCACATGATTGGCTAAAGAATTTTGTAAACTATTATGAAGAAATTAATACTGATCATACAGCACTTGATGAACAATTACGCGAGTTCAAGAAACTAATCAGATTACAACCGGATAGAATCCAATGTGAAATTACCCGTGAAATAATTTCGGCAACCCCATTAAATGATTTTTGGGAAGCGTGGAGACGAAACGATTTGATAGTGGCAAGTAGAAAGATAGTCAGAGACACACATCAGATGAAGTTATTTGAATTACATAAAGAAAAATTTACAACACTTCCTTCCAGTGCCATTGTGTTATAGACCTAAGGATACACGAAGACAAAATATCAAAGTTGATATTCCCGGCTTGACAGAAAAGCAGAATTTAGTGTTAGATGATATTGTGTTGATTGATATCAATGTCGTCGAAGATATATTGCGCGCTGATAAATCCGCATGGACGCTAGGTTACGCAGCGACGATACATTCTTCACAGGGATTAACTATATCCGATAGAATTGTTTGGATCATAGATAATCACATCGAGTGGTCGAATTTAGTTTATCTTGCGGTGTCCAGAGTACGAAGAATAAATCAACTTCGAAGAGTTGTTTTAGATGCTAATGACACAACAATAAGTGTGATATTGTCAGAGATGATATAATCAGAAAAAACTCTCTGGTTAGAAACAACAGGATAAAAAAAAATAACCGAGAATTTTACATTGATGCTGAATTAATAATTACACTGAAGTAACTACAGAATAATCACTGCGCGAGTTGCAATTGTATAATGAGTTGATGTTGGTCGGATAAAGATCCTCGCCAATTTACCGTAGACAGAAAAGATAGTAGTATTGGTCATACTAGAGATAATGTGATGTTAACATGTCTTAAGTGCAACAGATGAAGAGGTGCTAGTTAAGACCACTCGGTGTTAATTGAGTTACCTAGGATATCACTTGTAGTTGTTTACGAGTAAATCCTCACTGAGGAGCAGTTGAATCCAATCTATAGACTGGCGGTCTACCCGTAGTTCTCGTTATACTAGATATTTTATGCGTGGTAACACTCCAAATAGGATCAGTAGCTCTTTTTTTACCACCTTCGAGCTCTCTTGATTCATATAAATATCTAACAGTGACATTGCCGAGTATTGGTTGTTCTGAAAAATCATTTTGTGGTTTTACAGGTATATACTTATTTTTAATCGCGTTGTTAGGTTTCATATTAATTGTTCGAGTAATCTCATTATTCACGCCTGGTAATCTCTTGACCCATTCACGGGATCGTTTATCCTGGATGAATTCCTTCGCGTATTGATATCCAAATAACCGCTCAGCAAGTGTCAATTGCCTGATCGCGATGTAATGCAGTATGTCCTCGTCTGATGGTGACATTATGATCCTTCATTGTTGATAACACCGCACCCTGAAATTCCTTGCCAGGATCAACTTGTAATAGATTTGGCCAGTGCAGAGGACCCCTTCGATAAATCTTTTCAAACGCAGAAGCCACTTCAGTTGATGATTTTGTTTTTAGCGGCTCTGCTTGTTTGTATCGACAAGCAACATCAACTACAGTTAGAGCGTACTTGTAAAAACCATCATGCGGCAGAAATAATATATAAGCTTGATGAACTTCATTAGGAGCGCTGACATCAAAATGCAAGTAGTTAATTTGTTTAGGCGGCGGTAGATAAATTTGTCATATCCCCTGTTTAGATAACCAATCCGCTGCTGTAGTAGTTTTCACCTTTGCGGCGCTAGCGAGTTTACTGATTGCTGCTTTGCCCATCCAGTATCCTCTTGGAGAATAATAAATAGATTCCATGTTGTTATTAATTACCAGCACCCAACATTAATTTACCCTTCATCGCCGATTTTATCAACCATGAAGCCAATTTTTCTTTGAAGGATTTATCAGTGATAGAATTAAACACGTGAATCAATTTCACATCTGCGATATGTCCATGTTGCAGATTGCTGCTTTTATAAGCAACATCATAAGCATGACACGCATTATCAATAGCGTTTATTGGGTTTTCACCGGGTCGGGGTTGGTTTTGATCATCAAGTCTGATATCAAGTCTAGTCCCGGGTCCACAATAATTATATCCTGGAAGGTGTTTTTCTCCTGGGTATTTTGCCCATTGTGTTCCTGGTAATTTTACTAACTTGGCTGCAATATCAACTCCTCGTTTTTTTTAAATCATCAGAAATGCTAGCATTTCCTGCAGATTTTATAAAAACAAATCTAAATTGTTTGGTACCACATTGTACACACTTACCAGAAAGTGCTGATCTGTTATTTTTAGTTGTAGCAGCAGAGAGGGTGAATCCTACAACGTTTTTAGACAAAATTTGATTGAAATCCTAAAACGAGCCGTCTTATAATCTTATTTTAACCAAAAAAAGGCGAACCCTACAACGTTTTCAGACAAAAAATTGATTGAAATCTCCCTACGAAATCATTTTAACTAAAAAAATGAAAACGATTTTTTAATCAATTTTGGTCGCAACTTGTTGTCATCCACCCTCTCTGCTGCTAAAGTTTTCAGTTCTGGGTTAACAAAAAATAATAAATGATTTGATCCAGTCTTTATGATCTCACAAACAGACTAATCGCTAACACCTCTTCTTGTAAATCAATCAGATTATTTGACTGGTCGGTGAGTTTGAAATTAATTCTGGTTAATGAATTATTATGGCATCGCATATAGACAGGATTAATTGGGTTTTCAATAATTAGGAATCCTGGAGGAGCTGTTGGTGCAAATGAATAAAGAATATATCCTTGCTGAGCTTGATTTGATTGCTCTAGATTAATCTGATAGCTTCCTTCGATAACATCACACACTAAATTAAGCGCAATCACCGAGGATATATTCACGTTGAACGGAGCGATATGCCTGCCGCCACCGTCTGGGTCATTATTGTGTTTGAGGATTTTTATTTCCGATGATGTTGTTTTTCTCCATGTATCATGAATTATTTTAAAACCAACATCGATGGCATCACTGAGAAGTTTTGTTAGTTCTGGTACGTTATATCCTGGTAGTTTGAATGTTGGAATATCTTCAACGCGGATTTTATATTCATCTGCAAATAAATTCTTTGTTTCAGGGCTATTGTCACCTAATATCTCTTGAATAATTTGTGAATTAAATGTTTCCATATCATTGATGATTTTGTTGCATGTTTCTACGACGCTGATAAATTCATCTCGGGTGAGAGAGCCGGATTTAAGAGATATTAACAACAACGAAATATCGTTATTGAACGCTGTGAAATTTTCAGTGATTTTATCCTGTCGAATTAAGTATAAATCTTTCTTAACGATGGGATTTTTCAATACATTAAAAACATTAAATTTATTGTAATAGCTATAGCTTTTTATTGGATTATCGGGTTTTATTCTGTCGGTGATATAATCAGTTTTTTGTGGTTCGGGTAAATTAACGGTTTCCTCCAGAGTTTTACACTGGGGTGGTAATTCAGGCCATCCTAGTACGGTTCTAATAGAACTTTGATAGATATCTACGACGTATCCTTCTGTGTTTATCTCAATTGCGGATGATAGCGTCGGTTCATGAACTGTTATAGCGATTTTTGACTCTACTCCAGTAATCGATTTTATTCTACGCGCGAATTCATCATTGATTTGTTCGATTTGGTATGACCCTGTTGGTATCGAAACGACGTTCCAGTCTGGGGTTCCGTCGGGTTTATTCTTATTCGCAAACACTAAAGAATTATTGGGTTGTTGACCACCAAATGATTTTGATCTGATATTAGGCCAACTGTGATACACTCGTAGTTTTGCTAGCGCTATCTCCTTCACTGGGACCGGAGAGGGGAAATTCACACTGAATTCTGGATTCGTTGATGTTATTGATATCATGCTTGTTTGTACTGGGTTCGTGTTCTCCACTATTCGTTGAAGTAATTCCTGCGGTGTTGTCATTGTTATTATACTCATGATTTATTTCTAATTTTGGTATCGAGGAATCATAAATACTGACCATCACTGAGAACTCACAATCTGGTAATGTTGATATTATTGAGATCATTTTGTTTTTTGGGTTCGTGTTTTCTGATTCCATCGGTGTTGTCATTGTTATTATATTCATGTTGTCGCTCTAATTTCGATATCGCGGAATCAAAAATACTGACCATCGCTGAGAATTCACTATCTGATATAATCGTATTATCGAGTGACGACGATATCATCAATGATAATTGCGAGTATGCGGTTGATACAATATGAAATTGAAGTAAGTAATTCTGCAGTTTACTCTGGCTGCATGATGATATCTTTTTTGCTATCCCGGTTGATATACCCCCGATTGTAGCCACCGCAGAAATGCAAATTGGAACTACGACCGGGGCAATCATTGTAACAGATGCTAGTATCATTCCGGCGCCAGTGAGAACGCTTGACACAGAGTACACAATAACATCAATTGCGGTGATTCTTCGTCGGTATTTTTTTATTTTTATTTGATACTCCTCAGTGAGGGTTTTGAGTCTATTCTGAAATTCTCTGACCTGATCATAGCGACATTGAGTTGATGAAATCATTTTTATTTTAAAAACACTAGCGTTTTCAATTGTGAAATCTTTTCAATTTAGTTATTTACTTAAATCCGCTACGAATTCTACATACCATGATACCGGAGTTCTAGTCAAATGTTTATCAGTAGATGTTATCGTGAACTTTTCAGTTTTATCCTTGTCGATGATCGTTGAAATCGTATTGTTGACCTCGGATGAACTCGACGATGATATATTAAATTGAACCGTTGTCACCAGTGTTAATCGATAAATACCCTTAACGGTTGAAGTGATATCTAATTTGTTGTCTGTAGGTGTCCACAAAAATGACCCGTGTTGGATTGTATATACTACGTTATTGGTTTTCTCATGAGGAATTTTTGTTTTTTCAATGATTGTTATCATCCTCGAAAAATCACCTTTGACGGCTTCGATGAAGTTTTTCGTCTCATCGATGGATTTTTTAATATCCGGGAGTTTTATTTCAATTTTATCTAACGGGGTTCCAATAAATTTATCAATGATATTTCTACGAAATGATATAAACTGTTTTCCGTTTTCTTCAATTCTAGATTCAAGTGTTGTTAGTACAAACACAGAATTTTTTAACTCATCGTTGAGAGTTTTTAATCGATCTGTAATCGTCGAAACGAGTACACCCGGTTTGAGTTTACCCTGATCGGAAAATAACGCGATAGTATCCTCGATTGCGTTTTGTTGTTTAACCAAAATATCATCCAGAGAAATATTACTGGTTTTCAATTTACCCTGATCCGAAAATAACGCAACGGTGTTCTCGATTGCGTTTCGTTGTTTAACTAAAATATCATCCAACGACACATCACTGGATTTCAATTTACCCTGTTTGTCTTGAAATACAACTATTTCATTAGGATCAACATTTGTTAAGTTCAACGTCTCAGCGATTTCATCTTCAATTATTTTTTTTATATCCTTGACAGAATCAGGTGGTGCAGTGCCATCGGGTTTGGGTTTCAAAGATCTCCCCCAAATATCAAGCATGTTATTGTAAAACTCTTTCTCTCTCTAAAATCGTTTTTGACGACTTCGTCGTTGCCAGCGATTACTAGTGTATTCATTAACGACAACATGTGGTGGTTTTCCGCTTGGGTTACTCAAGGAGTTAGAAATAGCGTCAAGGACATTTAATACTTCGCTGCCGCATATTGGTGGGTCAATCATCGTTTGTGTTGGTAGCGTAGAATACCAAGTCTTCATTGGAAGGGTTTTTATATACCGCATAAACTCTTTTGGTGGGGCTAATCCATATGAATCAAAATAGACAATCCCACGTGGATCAATAGCGTATGCAACCCAGTGAGTTCCAGGTCCGGTGCTGTTATCTAAATTAATGATTCCGGTTTCAACGCTGTTTGGTTGATGTGGTAATTGATCTTTCATAAAGACACCTCTGAAGTTTTTAATCGCTAGTTTTTTAGCAGCATCCATTAAATCAAAATTGGACATAGGAACCATCGAAGATTTGGGAACCATAGGTTCCTGAATTAATAAATCGTTCCTGGTAGTCTTAGACCCTTTCCGCTGTACCACGAATACGGGGTTCCTGGTAGTCTTAGACCCTTTCCGCTGTACCACGAATACGGGGTTCCTGGTAGTCTTAGACCCTTTCCCTTTTTTTTATATCCTTTCCCAGTTGCTTTCTTTAGTGCCATTCCTGCTGCAGTACCAACGGCTCCTAACGCTGCCGCTTTAGCCACCGCTGGGGCTGCTGCTGCAATCAATGCTGGAATCGCAGCTAACAACGGAAATATACCGCCTGTTTTAATCATATTTTTGATAGCAGCCGCAGAAAGAGTAATCTGAACACCTTTTTTGGCTGCAAGTGCATCATTGAAATGTTTTATTTGACGAGTTGTCAATGATAATTTATTTGCACCACCAGTCATTTGGTTGGGTTTCAACGTGATTGTGGTTCCACATTTTTTAGCTGATTCCGATTGCAATTTTTTTAATTGACCGGGAGTTAACGCAACACTAATAGTACTATATGACATGTTATACATAATTGATTGATTCTAAATCGTTTACAATTTCAATTACATGTTTTCCACTGGTGCATCTACCACTCTCATTCTTCCTCCAACACCTTCAAGTAGCATTGATTTATCACTGAGAATGACAGCAACTGCTCTATAATTAGCAATAGCACCACGAGACACATTAGCTAAAAAATGTATATCAACAACAGATTGTCTTGTTAAATCAAGATGTTCCAGTGAAAAGTAATAGATCGGATACAGATTTTTAAAATCAAATTGTGATATTTGCAAACCAGTATCAACATTTTGATCGCGTGCCATAAATGACAACAGACGATGATACACGCGAGCAATATGATTTTCTGTGTAATTAAGTTGTATATCCTCGGATGGTTCCTGCTGGCCGTTTATTCTCAGTGAGACGTCTTTCACACCTAATTGATCAAATATCATATGACTGAAACGTTGATCGCCATCTCGTGTGTTATCCTGTAACGCAATAAATATATGACGTGGCGCAGCTACGCCTTGTTTTGATGCTAGATTCCACGTGAATAGCCCGTTGATATTTGATTGTTTAACATCTGTACTCACGGTTAGCCAACTCAACAACGACTTTCCTCCTTGATCCATAAATGATAGTAATCGTTCTTCTGCGGTGATTGCTGGAGTCAACACTGGCATCCACAATGATATTTTTGTTAAATTGACTTTACCGGCATCAGCATTGGGATTTGCAGCATCCGCTGGAATCCTCCAGATTGCGTCACTATCATCATTCTTTCGTACAAGCGATACTGTATGCTTCGCCCCGTAGATAACTTTTCTGACGTTTCTACAGAATCCAAATATGTGATGCAGTGGAATCGCGCATGAAAATGATATACGCGCTCCTTGCAACATTGAGTTTCGTGTTGCAGTTCCTAGATTGAAATTAACGTCGTTGTTTATAATCATATTCTCGACATCAGCATCACTATTATCGCGTTTTTTTGGTCGTCTTACAACAAATGGATTTCCTCCAGCGGTATTCTTACCATCTTTTGCAAACATCATAGAGGGTCCTGCTGATCTTGTATAATCATTGGAATATCTCGCTAACCCGATTATTGTTGTAGCCATATCAACATCGCGATCTATGGACTCAATTTCTTTTCCATCAATGAGATATCTAGCACTCTCAAATAACGCCATAATACCATTATTGACAAAACCGACTTGAGTACCATCTGGATACGGTGCTGGTACAGCAGGAGTATCATCAGCTGTTACAAGTTCTCCTTCTACTTCAATAAACGCTTCACAGGGCAAAAAGTATTTACTGGTATCATGGACTTGAAGTTCAATTCTTGCTCGACTATTTGAGTCTATGGCATGATAGGCGTAATATTGATAATCGCGTACAGAATCATCCTTGCCAACTGGGGCGTCTATATCAAACGCCGGATCATGTGATTTTTTGAACATTTTATTCTATTTATCAGAGTCTAAATCGTGAAATCATAAACGATTTTCATCGACGTAGTTTTTTAAAGCCGCTTCCTGCTATCATATTTGCAATATTGCTTTGGTCGGGAGTTAAAGCCATCGACGCTAATTTTTCGTCTACTGCGTTATTTATAATTCTACTAACACTTGCAGGCATTTCCGCTGTAGATGGCAATGGTACCGGTTTCTTTTTTCGTAAATCACTTCGTGATTTCACTAATGATGTTATTTTATTCTTCGCAGTTGAAAACGCTTTTCCAGCAAAATCTCCAACAGCACTAATACCCTTATCACGAATAACTTCAATTGCTTTCATTCCTAGTTGTTTAGCTAACGGCATCACTTTTGGAGCCATTCTCGCAAATAACCCTGCAATGGTATTGCCTAAACCATCTCCGTAGTATGCTCTATAAACCGGAAACCGTGAATTAACTACGTAGACGGGGGTTGGTTTATCATGATTGTAGTGTATGATCATTATTTGAAATCAGAAACCATTTTTCAATTGGAAACGCTAGCGTTTTTATTCAGTCTCGGTGATTAATCACTGTGATACCCACTTTCCACTAACTCGCCAATGAAATCTCGATATGTGCTGATATCCATGATACCACCCTGAAATAATCGTGTACAGATATCAGATGCTTCATTAATTATTTCCGCTGAGTTATTTCCAGCTCGGAACCCTCCTACAAGAACTTCTAATCGTGATATATCACTGAGAACACTACCAGGACATGAAATCCAAGGATTTTCCCTCGAAGAGTTTCCAACGCTAGCGTTTTGCAATCCACTTCCGCTATAACCAGTTGCTTCATCTAGTTTTTCTAAATCAGTTTCTTGGAAATAATCAGAAACAGCACCATCTCGATCAGGTGGTGGTAGTTGTTTTTTAGGTGAAAAAAATATTTTCTTTGCAGGTTGCTGTCGCCTTCCTCGCAATTTTCGCGGTTTTTGTTGTTGTTTAAACTCTTCGTATTGATTATACACTATATCCACCGCATTTCTATATTCAATATATGATGCGTTATCCTTCTTCCTAATTCTACCTGTTTTTTCAGTTTTGATTTTGTAGAATATATCAGCCCAATGATCTAAATTTCTAACAAACTTATGATGTTCTGGTTTCAACATATTTTTCCTGTTTTCATAAGTCGTAACAACAAGCGCAGGAATTTCTGTTGAATCAGTCTTATTAATCGCTGCTAAACCCGCCTCGTTAAATATCACGCGTAAATCATCTACTATTTCTTTTGATTCCATTTGTTTTGTTTGTTCAGTTTTCGCTGCTATTTTTTCGAGTTCACCAATAACAGATTTTCCCGTCTCGGGAACATCTCCCAGTATAGCACGCTCTATCCCTATCGTTGCTGTGGTTACTGGTTTAAACAATTCTTCGGATCCCATAGCAAAATCAGTCTGAAGACTCTGTCATTGTTGTAGTTTATTCCGTACAGAGTCACGAATTGGTACAAATCTCCTGATTGCATCCAGTCGTTCACGAGCCAATCGGGTTGTTAATGCTTCATTGACCATTATTTGAAATCAGAAACAATTTTTCAATTGCAAAACAATTTTTCAATCCGACCTAACACCATCGGATGGTCATGGAAGTGTTATTTCATCCTATTAATGATGGGGAAAGTATCATAATTGTATAAAAAATAAATAATACTGATAGTTTCCCCACTTTGAATTTTTTAGTGTATTTGATACCGGACCAACCAGCCATCAATTTTTTATTCACTGATTTCAACAGTTTTAATCAAAAAATGCTAAAAAAAATTAAAATCTCTATGAGGGACGGTCACAATCAAATAATGATAAATGGTTGGTCAATCAAAATTGTTCATTTTCTTGAATTAACGCCCGTAGGTTTCTAACTTTAGAATTAACCTCCTTTTTCAATTCGTATTCGTACCCCAATTCTTTTCGTATTCGTTCTACGATGGTATACAACGGAGCGAACACACTTACGTCACTGGAAAATGCGAGAGAGTCCTTAATAGAATTCTGAATTCTTTTGATGAGCGCATACTTCTTTGGTAGCATGTATTTATTGTTGTTAACTCCGTATTCTATATCCTGAAAATCAGACATGATTTGATCAGGATTTAACCCATCTGATAGTTCAATATCCCAACTTTTCAATTTTGAAATCTCGGATAAAATGCTATTCATGTTTTCAGAATTCATTATTCTATAACAATTATATATTTCTAAATGAAAAATATGACGCATCAGACATAACTAAATTGAACTTTTTTTCCCGTCCTTTTTGAAATAGCCGTCTTGGTTATTCCCTCTGCAACGAATCGTACTGAGGATATCCAAATATCAAAGTGCCTACTGGCTTCATTCATTGATTGAAATATTTTTTCTTCGTTAGTTATCGTATTCAAAGATTTCACAGGTCTCGCTTTTTTCGAGTATTTTCCAGTCCCCCCTCATTCGGAATTTTCACTTTGTGTGATAGCCTGCAGATTTGATAAAGAATTGTTTTTCGGATTAGAATCGATATGATCAATAACAAAATCATCCTCGATCAATCCATTGAAACATTCATACACGAAACGATGGCAGTAATATTTCTTCTTTCCAGCACCAAACATCAAATACCCCATACCATTATCCCACCCAACTGGTTTCTTCAGTCTGCGGTTTCTTACAACACCATCACTGGATGCTTCATAATTTGTGATCACAGGGTGTTGTCTGAATTCTTGGTTCATTTATATATTATAATATTGTTTGTCTAATTCATCGTTTGGTTTAATGATAAATCTTTCGATGTAGTCTTGAGGAGTTCTTATGATTTTATCCTTGACTCTGTCAAGGATACTGACTTTGTTAGCGTCAAGAATACTGACTTTGTCAGTGTCAGGGTCAAAATTTCTGATTGATTGTCCATTTTTTATTCTTTTATCATAATATCGCTTCAACTCCCTGTATCGCTTACCACCGCAATTTAGACACAACTGAGATTTTCCCCTGACCCCAACTCCACATAGAATACAGGGTAACGGACCAAGGCTTCCACGTCGAAAGCTTTGCATATGATACCCACAGAACTCATTTCTGCATGATTTGTTACACGGGGTTATTGATCCAATCATAAGACACTTGCAGTGATTCATTATATAAAAATCTTTCATTTAAATGCTTGTTTTAATTATAGCATGAAGGAATTAAGGAAAACGCCTTCGAGAAATGCCGAATTCAATGCTGATAAGGAGTTTAAGAGATTATTAAAAATCAATCCTAGATTTAATCTCGATAGACCCAAAAAACGTCCAATAGACGGAAACATGAAAGAGTTTAAGAGATTATTAAAAATCAATCCTAGATTTAATCTCGATAGACCCAAAAAACGTCCAATAGACGGAAATATGAAAGAGTTTAAGAGATTATTGAAAATCAATCCTAAATTTAATCTCGATAAACCAAAAAGACGTAACAAACGTCCAAGAGACGGAAACATGAAAGAGTTTAAGAGATTATTGAAAATCAATCCTAAATTTAATCTCGATAAACCAAAAAGACGTAACAAGAGATTATTGAAAATCAATCCTAGATTTAATCTCGAGAAACCCAAAAAACGTCCAATAGACGGAAACATGAAAGAGTTTAAGAGATTATTGAAAATCAATCCTAGATTTAATCTCGATAAACCAAAAAAAACGTCCAAGAGAGATTACCCCTGGAAAGATGCTCAATTCAATCTCGATATAGCTTCTAATACACCAAAGAATACAATTCTTGATAAAGCCATGATTAGTAAAATCAGAGACTGTTTTAATGAATTTAAGCGTGATGGAGCATCTTATTGTTGGTCAACATTTCGAATTGATGGTGTTGTTGATGCTACCATGAATGATGAAAAAGCAGCAGTGATAATTTCACGTGTTGGGGAAAAACGGTATTTTTTCCGAATCAAATTCATTATCGAAGTCGATGGCAAATGGATTATTAAGGATAAATTTGAACCAATCCTCAAGAATAAAAAAGCTGTCATTGTGAGTAGAGATTCCAAACCAGGGATTCTAACCGGCATTGATAAACCATACTACGAAAGATCTTATCCCGTAACAGCAATGGTTTATGGGATATATCCGTTAAATGATAAACCCGATATCGCAAAACTAGCTCCTATGAAATATTCGTCAGGGCTTAATTGTGTAGCAGAACGAATAATAGAACACTTCACAAATGCATCCCGAGGAAATAAACTAACTGATCTGCGACGTAGGAAAATAATCGAGTGGGAACTGACAGTGAAACAGCATGGTGCAAAGATTTCTGATATAGCTAAATTAGAAACATCATTACGATTCCCAATAACCGTTATGACGATAACCGGAGAGGTTTTATACGAACCGAAATATAACAAAAATGGAGCGCCAATACAGATTATTGATCATAACAAACACGCGTGGACACCTGCGGTAACAATATTTCCACGAGAACGAACCGTGAAATATATCCCTAAGGAGTTCGTCGGGGATGTTTTCTATGAAGAGAAATTATTCGATGCTATTCATGCGTTGTGTAAGGATGATCCTGTGTCAGTGTGGTTACTTAGAAGTGATGAAGAATTCGATCAATTTTTAAAACCAAATGGTGAATTATATCGCATTGAAGAATTAGATAACAGAATGAGAAAAATCGCTAGTGATTTTTCACCGGAGAATTCCCATGAAAAACTACTCACGGATAGTTTTACTATTCCATCAGTGGTAGCTCACTTCGCAAGAGAAAAAAACTCATGGCGTCCAACACGAAGTGATTTTCTCGAGGATGTTAAATTGAGTTGCGTCAATTTGGTCATGGAGGACTGTGGAATACGAAATACTCACGTGATGGTATGATTTCAATTGATATATCCGCGTGTTATCCCGGAAGTTTTCTCGGGTATGGGGAATGCGCTGAGTACTTCAAACGATTTGGACACCCCACGCATGAAATGACTCGTGTTACGATTAATGGACCATTGCCTGATTTTGATTTAACCGGATTCGCTCGTGTGATATCATTTGAATTAGCTACAGGGTTACATCCGTGTAGTTATGTTTGGCTCGGTAGACACCTATCTGAAAAACACTGGATGCCAATAGTGCTATTGAGATATATGATTGATTGTGGTATGCTAATATCGTTGATTGTTTCCGAGGCTATTATATGCTATCGAGCTCAGAAAGAAGTTTGGCTACCACAACCCGATCTAGATAGAATAATCAACGAACTACGAAAACAGTTTCCAGATTTCAGTGAAGAAGAAATCATAAATTGGTCTAAGAAGTTATTTGAAATTAAAAAAGAACAAGCAAAAGATCTCGGAAGAAGAATAATCGGTAAATTTACCCAGGGTGGACGATACGATAACGCAAAATACTCTTCGCGGTTGATCATAGATGTCGCTGAATACGATTTTATTGTAGCGGATTTAATGAAACAAGGAAAACTTGTATCCCGTAAGGATGCTTTTCTATCCAATGGTGAGAAATTAGGTACGGTTGTTACCTACTGTGATGGATATAATTCCCAGTACACACATTTGAGAAGTTCAATGCTAGCCTATGCTTCTATTGATCTATTTTCGATGATAAATAGATTTCCTAATACCGCGGTTAGAGTAGCCACTGATTCGATGTATATACACAATAAGTACAAATCAGCTGTAGCTAAATTCACAGATCCCGAAGAAAATTGGGGGCGTTGGCGATTTAAAAAAGAGATGCTACATGAGTATTGTGAATCCGCAGACGTTGCCATGGATGATAAATATCTTTGTTGTAACCGTATTGAAATTCAATCAGAATTTTCTAATGCACCACCGGTATCTGATCCAGTATGTAGATACAAGACAGTTTATTTAAACGGTTGTGGTGGGTCAGGAAAGACAACTCGTGCAATTGAATTATTTCGTCGTGGAAACGCTAGCGTTTCTAACATGATTGTGCTAACACCGACTCACAGACTCGCCAGAGAGATGAGACAACGAGGGGTAAATGCTTGCACTTATCACAGTTTTTTTCGATGGAAAGGTGACAAATGGACTCCTGAGCGTATGGGTGATAAATTCATTCCTGAAATCATAATTTGGGATGAAATATGCACAGTGTCATTAGATGTATTAAAAACATTTCTTGAGTGGTTGTTAAACAAAAACACAAAAGTCGTCATGTGCGGGGATCACGGCCAACCACCACCATTTGTCGGTGCATCTCCACATGAATGGCTAAAGGGTTTTGTAGACTACTATGAAGAAATCACCACTGATTATAGATCACTTGATTACGAGAATTTAAGAAACTAATTAGATTACAACCGGATAGAATCCAATGCGAAATAGCGCGTGAAGTGATTTCAGAAACTCCAATGAATGATTTCTGGGAAACATGGAGACCAAACGATTTGATCATTGCAAGTAGAAAAATAGTCAGGGACACACTTCAAATGAAGTTATTTGAATTGCATAAAGAAAAATTTGCAACGCTTCCAGTACCCCTTTGTTATAGGCCATCGGATACACGAAAACAGAATATTGAAGTTGATATTACAGGACAGAATGAAAAACAAATTCTGGTATTAAATGATATTGTGCTGGTTGATATCAATGTCGTTGAAGATGCATTGCGTGCTAATAAATCCCCGTGGACGCTAGGATACGCAGCAACAATACACTCTTCACAGGGATTGACTATATCGATTACAATTGTTTGGATGGTGGATAATCACATCGAATGGTCGAATTTAGTCTATCTCGCAGTATCCAGAGTACGAAAATAAATCAACTTCGAAGAGTTGTTTTCGATGATAATGACACAACAATAAGTGATATTGATGTTAGCATCATTAATAAAAAACTCTCCGGTTACAAACAACAGGACAAAAAAAACCAACGAGAATTTGATATTGATGCTGAACTAATAATCACTTTGAAGAAACAACAGAATAATCGCTGCGCGAGTTGCAATTGTATAATGCGTTGGCAGTATTCGGATAAGGATCCTCGCCAATTCACCGTAGACAGAAAAAATAACAATCTCGGTCATGTCAGAAATAATGTGATGTTGACTTGTCTTGAGTGCAATAGACGCAACGGTGCTAGTTAAGACCATGCGGTGGCAATTGAGTATCCTCGGGAATCACTTGTAGTTGTTGTCGAGTAAAACCCCGCTGAGGGGCAGTTGAATCCAGTTTATAGACTGGAGGTCTACCAGTTGATCGTGTTATACTAGATATCTTATGCGTAGTGACGCTCCAAATAGGATCAGTAGCCCTTTTTCTACCCCCTTCAAGCTCTCCTGGTTCGTATAAGTACCTCACAATGACATTACTACCAAGAATTGGTTCTTTGAAATCTTTTTGTGGTTGTACGGGTATTGACTTCTTTTTAATCGCGTTGATAGGTTTCATGTTGATTGTTCTAGTAATCTCGTTATTCAGTGCAGTAATCACAGATGGTAATCTTTTAGCCCATTCACGGGATCGCTTTTCTTGAATGAATTCTTTTGCGTATTGATATCCAAATAACCGCTCAGCAAGGGTTTTATTAAACCGTTCTACAATTGCCTGATCACGATGCAGTGCAGTATGCCCCCGTCTGATAGTGACATTGTGATTTTTCATTGTAGATAACACTGCACCCTGAAATTCCTTGCCAGGATCAACCTGCAATAGATTTGGCCAGTGCAGAGGACCTCGTCGATAAATCCTTTCAAATGCAGAAGCGACTTCAGTGGCCGATTTTGTTTTCAGCGGTTCTGCTTCTTTTTATCGACTCGCAACATCAACTACGGTTAACGCATATTTGTAACCACGATCATGTGGCAGAAATAATATATCAGCCTGATGAACTTCATTAGGCGCGGTCACATCAAAATGCGAGAATTGAATTTGTTTAGGCGATGGTAGATAAATTTGCCATAGTGCCTGTTTGGATAACCAATGAGCCGCAGTGGTTTTTTTTCACTTTTGCAGCTCTAGCGAGTTTATTGATTGCAGCGTTACCCCTCCAGTATCCTCTTGGGGAATAATAAATTGATTCCATATTATTAATTACCGGCATCTAACATCAATTTACTTTTCATAGCCGATTTTATCAAAAATGAAGACAATTTTTCTTTGAAGGATTTATCAGGAATAGCATTTAACGCATGAATTAATTTCACATCTGCGAGATGCCTGTTTTGCAGATTGCTGCTTTTATAAGCAACATCATAAAGGTGACAGGCCTTATCAATGGCGTTTATTGGTTCTTCACCGGGGTTGGGTTGATTTTGATTATTGAGTCTGATATCAAGTCTGGTTCCTGGTCCACAGTAGCTATATCCTGGGAGGTGCTTTTCTCCGGGGTACTTTGCCCATGGGGTTCCAGGGAGCTTTGCCAATTTGGCTGCGATATCACCTCCTCGTTTTTTTTTAAAAACATCTCCGGATTGTAAAATCTTTGATTTTGTAGAAATAAATCTAAATTTCTTTGTACCACATTGCACGCATTTACCAGAAAGCGCTGATCGGTTATTTTTAGTTGTAACCGTCGTCACATCATCTGTGCAAGTACGCGTTTTACACTTCACACAATATAGATCCATAATTTATGTATAGAAATATGGATATAATTGATTTTTCAGCGACTAAAACAAGAGAACCAATTAAGCATCATGCAGCGCTACCAAACTCTATCCGGATGATTATAATCGGGCCATCTGGATCCGGTAAAACGCAATTGTTGCTCAATTTAATAATGAGATGGATGAAGTGGGATAAGTTGTATTTAATTGCCCCTAGCGTAGATGATCAACGATGTTATGAAGTGCTAAAAGATTTTAACGAGAATGCATCAGAAATTAAGGGTGAGAACGCCATTGATTTTATAACCGATATCGATGAAGCACCGAGCATTGATGATATTGATGGAGATATTAACAATTTAGTCGTATACGACGATATAATGTTGGATAAACAAAAAAATCCTGCTAGAATATTTTCCCGTGGGCGTCACAAAAACACTGACGTGATATATGTCACTCAACGCTACACTCAGGTTCCAAAAGTCATCAGAGATAACTGCAATTTATTGTCTGTATTCAACGGAGTTGATACTCATACTCTTAGAAATATTTGGCAGACATGGTGTTCTGATATGGACTTCAATCAATTTCGAGATTTCTTTAGTCTTGCTCAGTCAAAACCACACGGATTCGCAACAATAAATCTACATGATCCTCGGACACGATATCGTATCGGACTTGATCAAATATTCGGTTAAAATCGTAAAAGAATTATTAACCCATAGCAGCAGAGAGGGTGGATGACAACAAGTTGCGACCAAAATTGATTAAAAAATCGTTTTCATTTTTTTAGTTAAAATGATTTCGTAGGGAGATTTCAATCATTTTTTTGTCTGAAAACGTTGTAGGGTTCGCCTTTTTTTGGTTAAAATAAGATTATAAGACGGCTCGTTTTAGGATTTCAATCAAATTTTGTCTAAAAACGTTGTGGGATTCACCCTCTCTGCTGCTGTTGTAATCGTCAAGTCGTTTGTGCCAGTACGCTTCTTACATTTCACACAATATAGATCCATAATATATTTATAATAACATGAATGTAATTGATTATTCCGCTACCCGACAACGGGAACCTATTAAACACCATGCAATGGATCTGAATTCAATTAGAATGATTATAACCGGACCATCTGGAAGTGGCAAGACAGAACTGCTACTTAATTTGATAACGAGATGGATGAAATGGGATAAGTTCTATTTAATAGCCCCAAGTGTAGATGATCAGCGATGCTACGAAGTGTTAAAGGATTACAACGAAAAGGCAGCAGAAATCACCGGCGAGGGTATTATTGAATTTATAACCGATATCGAAGAAGCACCTAGCATTGATGATATTGATGGAAGTATTAACAATTTAGTCGTATATGATGATGTGATGTTAGATAATCAAAAAATCCTGCTAGGATATTTTCCAGAGGCAGATACAAAAACACTAACGTGATATATGTCATCAACGATACACTCTAATACCAAAAGTGATCAGAGATAACTGTAATATTCTTGCTGTATTCAACGGAGTTGATACACATACGCTACGAAATATTCACCAGACTTGGTGCGGCGGTGATATGGATTATAATCTCTTAAGAAATTTCTTTCGTCATGCTCAGTCAATCCAGCATGGATTTGTAACGATAAATTTGCATGATCCTAGATCAAGATATCGTATCGGACTTGATCAAATATTCGGTTAAAAAACATTGTTAAAACCATAGCAGCAGCAGGGAGGAGGGGACGACAATTGTGGAGGTTTTTTTTGCCAAATGAGCATCTATAAAGCATTTACAAGGAAGTCTTAGTTTGCCAAATTGACGCTTTTCTACGATTTTGGAGAAACCTCGGTTTGCCAAATGGACGCCTCTATAAAGTTGTCCGATTCGCCCCTGCATGCTGCTCAATGGTATCTTATTCATTGTAACACTGTTCATCCCACGACTTCTTCATCTGAGCCAAATCATTTCCCGATAGTTTTTCTGTCTTAATTTTGTATGCTAAATGTTAAACAAACGTTCAATGACATTTTTAAAAAAATACCATAACTAAAACTTATAATTGATTTATTACTTCAGTGATTCCGCAAATTTTCGCTTCAAAAATCTCAATAGGAATAAACAAGAACGACAATAATACAATAATATAGCAAAACCGTTATTTGTTATTTTTATATTTAAGTCTATACATTACAGCTTGTATAACGAAAATTTTTATTTTTCATAACAGTTATATGTTTGTATATTTATTTATGTATGATTATAGGCTGCTTCATTGTGTGTCGATCATCTCCGTGTGATTGCCCGTCGAGAAAAAGGTTCAAAAGCTTTGAAACAGGTCGTTCCACAACCAGAGAAGACTGATATACTGATATTTACAAGGTACTACACACAATTAAAACATCAACCATCTTATAGAAAGTGGGTTACACACGTTGACGGTTCATTCAACCGCGATGTTGCCACAGTCGAGTATACTGGACAGTATGCTACATCGGAAGTGCCACACGGAAATGCAAAAATATGCACGGAAACATACGAACGAAACAATCCACAAAATCTTCAAAGGATTCCGAAAGAGGTTCAGTATCAAAAACCCAGTGAGGTGTATGAAAACTGACAGAATATTTTCACTGGGAAAGTGTTTTGTCACAACCACGGTATACAAATCGAACAAGGCACTGCGCAGGGAAACTGGAGAAGTGCCAATACTTCTGGGGACACTAATGCTTCATTGGGATGGCCGCCAACAGAATTATTTCAGATTTTTTTCGCATTTGAGAGGGTGCTTGGCATGGAAATTAAAAACATTGAAATGATCCTGGGAACTGACGACGAACGGGCAATGATCAATGATATAGACAAGGCATTTCCGGGCTGCTCAAGAAAACTGTGTTCAAAACACATAAAAAACAATATACTTCGACAAATGACTGACAAGATCCGAAAGAGTACCATTGATAGAAAGGAATTCGTTGACATGATTTTCGGAACGAACGCTGTTGCAACGGCAAACGACTCTGCAACCTTTGAGGAGCGACACATCAATATTAAAAACAATCTTGAAGAACAATGTCATAGTGACTTCCTGCAGTATTATGTTCGGCATGTTGAGGACAAATTGGCGAACTACGTTATTTCCAGTGACGAATACCAACGTTGGACAAACAACAACACCGAAAGCATGAACCACAGATTAAAAGTGAAACTTGACTGTGGTTTATACCTATATGCACCTACTGCGTTGTTTTTACTAGCCATGGCCGCAAGTGCGTTTCGTTTTATATCGACTCAGTTTCTCATCGACTTAGATTTGGAACGATACGGGTCGATGGTCTTTGGCTTTAGAGTGTGTTTCTGCCTATGTTGATGTTTGTTTAAGGTGAAGACACCAAACTTTAATGACTGTATTTGCAAAAGTGTATGTACCTTCTATTTATAGAGAACTCAGTAAGATGAATCACCTGTCACTTGGAATTTCGCACGTACGATACAAAGTAGTCCAATGTATTTACTATTTAGTGGCATAATAGAGTCTTTGGTGTACTTTGTCAAAACAATTATGATTACTGGATATATCTAACTGCACTTTGTTTAGAAAAAATGTTTTATACACGATCACCCCACACCCCGGGTTACAATGCACAAGACACAAAAAGAGGAATTGATATCATATATATATATATATATATATATATATATATATATATATATATATATATATATATGCAAAACTTGGTCATCGTGATCTATTTGTCCTGTACATTGTTCTTTTTTTCTTAAATATTCGTGAGGGCCTGATACACCATTCTCCTGTACAAAGTCTTTCTTGTTTTTCTTGTGATTGGAAAGATTAGTCCAATATTGCCAGATTCGTTTTTCACTTTTCTTGTACGACAAACCTGTCTTATATGAAATCTGAGAGAGACAGCCCAACAAGGACAAATTTCAAGATATAAAAGCAATTCTAAATTCAAATACTGCATCTATGAGTATGAAGGAAACAATTGCGCTTTTTACATTTGTTTTCTTTCACTGCTACGGTGTGGAACACATATTAGTATCATTGCTATAATTTAATTTCAGGAATGTTAGCTACCTACATACTTGATTTATTTGTAATTGCAGCTGAACCAATGGTTTTATTTCAGTATTATATGTCCATATAATATATATATATATATATATATATATATATATATATATATATATATATATATATATATATATATATATATATATATATATATATATATATATATATATATATATATAAACGATTTAATATCTTTGCTTTTCTTTCATTTAATAAAATGTAGTTAACTCCAGCAGCAGAAGGGGCGAATCAGACAACACTTTTAGACAAGTTTTCACTGAAATCACGCTTAAAAACAATGAAACCAGTGACATCAGGCCCCAATGTGTGTGTGAATCTGATATCGTTTCATGGATTAGGTCCAAAAAAAAAATATGAAAAAATCAATGAAATTAATGAAATCCTCCATCGATTTTTTGGGGAAAAGGGACTACAACATCGTTGTCACTCACCCTCTCTGCTGCTAGAACTTTCAGTTCTGGGTTAACCGAATATTTGATCCAGTCCGATACGATATCGTGTTCGAGGGTCATGTAAATTTATTGTTACAAATCCGTGTGGGGCAGACTGAGCATGACTAAAGAAATTTCTAAATTGATTGAAGTCCATATCAGAACACCATGTCTGCCAAATATTTCGTAGCGTATGTGTATCAACGCCGTTGAATACAGCAAGCATATTACAGTTAGCTCTAATCACTTTTGGAATCTGAGTGTAGCGTTGAGTGACATAAATCACATCAGTGTTTTTATGCCTGCCTCGGAAAAATATTCTAGCAGGATTTTTTTGATTATCTAACATGACATCGTCGTATACAACTAAATTGTTGATACTTCCATCGAGGTCATTCACGGATGGCGCCTCGTCAATATCGGTTATAAATTCAATAACATCCTCGCCAGCAATCTCTGAAGCGTTTTCATTAAAATCTTTTAGCACTTCATAGCATCGTTGATCATCTACGCTAGGGGCAATTAAATACAACTTATCCCGCTTCATCCATCTCATTATTAAATTGAGCAACAATTGCGTTTTACCGGATCCAGATGGTCCGATTATAATTGCGCGGATAGAGTTTGGTAGCGCTGCATGATGCTTCACTGGTTCTCTTGTTTTAGTCGCTGAAAAATCAATTATATTCATATCTCTATACATAAATTATGGATCTATATTGCGTGAAGTGTAAGGCGCGTACTGGCACAGATGACTTGACGACGATTACAACTAAAAATAACCGATCAGCGCTTTCTGGTAAATGCGTACAGTGTAGTACAAAGAAATTTAGATTTGTTTCTAAACCCAAGGAACCCAAGGAACCTTTAAAAAAAAACGAGGAGGTGATATCGCTGTCAAATTAGCAAAACTCCCTGGAACCCCATGGGCAAAATACCCCGGAGAAAAACACCTTCCAGGGTATAGTTATTGTGGACCGGGAACAAGACTTGATATCAGACTCAATGATCAAAATCAGCCCCGACCCGGTGAGGAACCAATAAACGCTATTGATAAGGCCTGTCACCTTCATGATGTTGCTTATAAAAGTAGCAATTCGCAACACAGGCATCTAGCAGATGTGAAATTAATTCATGCGTTGAATTCTATCACTGATAAATCCTTCAAAGAAAAATTGGCTTCCTTTTTGATAAAATCGGCAATGAAAAGTAAATTGATGTTAGGTGCTGGTAATTAATAACAACATGGAATCTATTTATTATTCCCCAAGAGGATACTGGAGGGGTAACGCTGCAATCAGTAAACTCGCTAGCGCCGCAAAAGTGAAAAAAACCACTGCGGCTCATTGGTTATCCAAACAGGCACTATGGCAAATTTATCTACCACCGCCTAAACAAATTCAATTCTCGCATTTTGATGTAACCGGACCCAATGAAGTTCATCAGGCTGATATATTATTTCTGCCACATGATCGTGGTTACAAATATGCGTTAACTGTAGTTGATATTGCAAGTCGATACAAAGAAGCAGAACCGTTAAAAACAAAATCAGCCACTGAAGTGGCTTCTGCATTTGAAAGGATTTATCGAAGGAGCCCTCTGCACTGGCCAAATCTGTTACAAGTTGACCCGGGCAAGGAATTTCAGGGTGCAGTGTTATCTACAATGAAATATCACAATGTCGCTATCAGACGAGGGCATACTGCACTGCATCGTGATCAGGCCATTGTAGAACGATTTAATCGGATTCTTGCTGAACGGTTATTTGGATATCAATACACAAAAGAATTCATCCAAGAAAAAAGATCCCGTGAATGGGTTAAGAGATTACCAGGTGTAGTTACCGCACTGAATAACGAGATTACTGGAACCATCAACATGAAACCTATCAACGCGATTAAAAAGAAGTCGATACCTGAAAAACCACAAAAGGATTTTTGGCGTTTCCCAACCAATTCTTGGTAGTAGTGTTATTGTGAGGTACTTATACGAGCCAGGAGAGCTTCAAGGGGGTAGAAAAAGGGCTACTGATCCTATTTGGAGCGTCACTACGCATAAGATATCTAGTATAACACGATCTACGGGTAGACCTCCAATCTATAAACTGGATTCAACTGCCCCTCAACGGGGTTTTACTAGACAACAATTACAAGTGATACCCGAGGATACTCAATTGCCACCCGATGGTCTTAACTAGCACCCTTGCGTCTATTACACTCAAGACAAGTCAACATCACATTATTTCTGACATGACCGAGATTGTTATTTTTTCTGTCTACGGTGAATTGGCGAGGATCCTTATCCGAATACTGCCAACGCATTATACAATTGCAACTTGCGCAGTGATTATTCTGTTGTTTCTTCAAAGTGATTATTAATTCAGCATCAATATCAAATTCTCGTTATTTTTTTTTGTCCTGTTGTTTGTAACCGGAGAGTTTTTTATCAATAATATCATTATCGTCACCAATGATTTCATCATCGCCAATGATTTCATCATCTCGACTGGCTTCGCCAACGACAATTCTTCGAAGTTGATTTATTTTTCGTACTCTAGACACTGCGAGATAGACTAAATTTGACCATTCTATGCGATTATCTACCATCCAAACAATTGTATCCGATATAGTCAATCCCTGTGAAGAGTGTATTGTTCCTGCATAACCTAGCGTCCACAGGGATTTATTAGCACGCAATGCATCTTCAACGACATTGATATCAACCAGCACAATATCATTTAATACGAGAATCTGCTTTTCACGCCCTGACTCTGTCAGGCCTGGAATATCAACTTCAATGTTCTGTTTTCGTGTATCCGATGGCCTATAACATTACGATACTGGAAGCGTTGCAAATTTTTGTTTATGCAATTCAAATAACTTCATCTGAAGTGTATCCCTGACTATTTTTCTACTTGCAATGATTAAATCATTTGGTCTCCACGCTTCCCAAAACTCATTCATGGGAGTTTCCGAAATTATTTCACGGGTTATTTCACACTGGATTCTATCCGGTTGTAATCTAATTAGTTTCTTCAATTCTTTTAATTCATTATCAAGTGATCTATGATCGGTATCAATTTCTTCATAATAGTCTACAAAACCCTTTAGCCATTCATGTGTAGATGCACCGACAAATGGTGGTGGTTGGCCGTGATCACTGCACATGACGACTTTTGTATTCTTCAATAACAACCACTCAAGAAATATTTTTAAGACATCTTCTGACACTGTGTCTATTTCATCCCAAATGATAATTTCAGGAATAAATTTTTCTCCCATGCGCTCAGGAGTCCATTTATCTCCCTTCCATCGGAAAAAGCTGTGATAAGTGCAGGCATTTACCCCTCTCTGTATCATTTCTCTTGCAAGTCTATGAGTTGGTGTTAGCACAATCATTTTTGTGAAATCCGTAGGATTTTTCCCACGGAATAACTCAATTGCCCGGGTTGTTTTTCCTGACCCGCCACAACCGTTTAAATAAACTGTTTTATACAGGCATATTGGATCAGAAATCGGTGGTGCATTAGAAAATTCTGAACACTGATTGCTTTCTAAGTAATTATTTTCAATGGTAACATCTGCTGATGGAATATAATCATGAATCATTTCTTTCTTAATTCTCCATGATCCCCATTTCTCGTTGCCAGTAGCCTTAAAATCAGCCATTTTGCTATTTATGTAAAATGAATCAGTAGCAACTCTAACTGCGGTGGTAGGAAATCTATTGATCATTGAAAACAGATTGATAGAAGCATAACCGAGCATAGAAGCTCTTAAGTGTGTGTACTGCGGATGGTATCCATCATTGTAGGTAACAATTGTACCCAATTTGGTTCCATCGGACATAAATGCGTCCTTACGATTGACATATAGGCCCCTATTCGTTAGATCCGCGATTACAAAATCGTATTCAGCGTTGTCTATAATCAATCGTGAAGAATATTTCGTATTATCATCTTTGCCACCTTGGGTAAATTTACCGATTATTCTTCGTCCAAGATTTTTTGCTTCATTGTTTCTGATTTCAAATAACTGTTGGGACCAATCCATGATTTGTTGTTCATTAAAATCAGGAAACAGTTTTCGCTCTTCGCTAATTATTTTTTCTAGATCAGGTTGTGGTAACCAGACTGATTTCTGTGCTCGATAGGATATAATTGCTTCACTGACAATTAATGATTTTAACATCTTACAATCAAGCATATACCGTAATAACACTATTGGCATCCAGTGTTTTTCAGACATGTGTTTACCAATCCAAAGATAACTACACGGATGAAGTCCTGTAGCCATTTCAAATGATACTACACAAGCGAATCCGGTTAAATCAAAATCAGGAAGTGGTCCATTAATAGCAACACGGGTCATTTCGTGTGTGGGGTGTCCAAATCGTTTAAAATATTTCTCGCATTCTCCATACCCAAGAAAACTTCCTGGATAACACGCAATCATATCAACTGAAATAACGGTATCAGCGGTGTATTTTGTGTTCCATAATCCGCCGTGGCTGTATTCAAGACAGGACAATTTGACATCTGATAAGAACTCACTTCGTGTTGGTTTCCACGCGTTTTTCTTTCTAGCAAAATGTGCTGCAATGGATGGTACTGTGAAACAGTTTGCTAATAATTGATCTTCGATTTCCCCCTCAGAAAACTCACTAGCTAGTTGTTTCATTTGATGCTGCAGCTCTTCAGTACGGTATAATTCTCCGTTAGGCCTTACAAACTGATCAAATTTGCATTCTTCGTCTGAATTACTATGAAATAGCCACATTGACACGGGATCGTTTTTACTCAAATGGTAAATAGCATCAAATAATTTCTGCTCTGAAAAAAACTCTTCGTTTTGGGGTAGATATTTTACGGTTCTATCCCGTGGGAATATTGTTACTGCAGATGACCACGCGTGTGTGTTATGATCAATAATTTCAATGGGGGTTCCCTGTGATTTATATTTCGATTCGTATAATACTTCTCCGGTGATTGTCCTTACCGATATTGGAAATCTTAATGATTTTTCTAATTTAGTTATATCCTGAATTGTTGCCCCATGCTCTTTTACCGTGAACTCCCACTCGGTTATTTTTTTTCGTCTTAGATCAGTTAGTTTATTCCCCCGGGACGCATTTGTGAAGTGTTCTATTATTCGTTCTGCTACACAATTGAGGCCTGTCGAATATTTCATGGGTGCTAGTTTTGAAATATCAGGTTGTTCATTGAGCGGATAGATCCCGTAAACAACTGCTGTGACAGGATAAGATCTTTCGTAGCAGGGTTTATCAATTCCAGTCAAAATTCCCGGTTTTGAATCCTGATTCACGGTGACAGTTTTTTTGCCCCTGAGAATGGGTTCAAATTTATCCCTAATAATCCATTTGCCATCCTCACGGATAATGAATTTGATTCGGAAAAAAATGACTTTTTTCCCCAATACGTGAAATGATCACTGCTGCTTTTTCATCATTCATGGTAGCGTCAACAACACCATCAATTCGAAATGTTGACCAACAATAAGATGCTCCATCACGCTTGAATTCATTAAAACAGTCTCTGATGGGTTTATCAAGAATTTTATTCTTGGGTGTATTAGAAACTATATCAAGATTGAATTGAGCATCCTTCCATGGTGATCTCATGTTTCCGTCTCTTGGATGTTTGTTACGTTTTTTGGGTCTATCGATATTAAATCTAGGATTGATTTTCAATAATCTCTTAAACTCTTTCATGTTTCCGTCTCTTGGACGTTTGTTACGTTTTTTTGGGTTTATCGATATTAAATCTAGGATTGATTTTCAATAATCTCTTAAACTCCTTGATGTTTCCGTCTCTTGGACGTTTGTTACGTTTGTTTCCGTCTATTGGACGTTTTTTGGGTCTATCGCGATTAAACCTAGGATTGATTTTCAATAATCTCTTAAACTCTTTCATGTTTCCGTCTACTATACGTTTTTTGGGTCTATCGATATTAAATCTAGGATTGATTTTCAATAATCTCTTGAACTCTCTATCGGTATTGAATTTAGCATTTTTCGAAGTCAATCTCTTGAACTCCTTCATGCTATATATAAAACAGGTGTCTAAATGAAAGATTTATGTATAATCAATCACTGCAAAATGGGTCAGTCATTGAATTAGACAAATAGTGTAGTATATAATGACCCAAGAATTCAGACTACACCCAGTGATTAAAAATTACGAAGCATCCAGTGATGGTGTTGTAAGACACTGTAGACTGAAGAACCCAATTGGGTGGGATAATGGTATGGGGTATTTGGTGTTTAATGTTGGAAGGAAGACATTTCGCAATCATCGTTTCGTATTTGAATGTTTTAATGGATTGATCAAAGATGGTTTTGTTATCGATCACATTGATTCTAATCCAAGGAACAATTCTTTATCCAATCTGCAAGCTATCACACAGAGTGAGAATTCCAAACGAGGAAGGACTGACACTTGTTCAAAAGCGAGACCAGTGAAATCTTTGAATACAATAACTAACGAAGAGAAAATATTTCAATCATTATATGAAGCCGGTAAGTATTTCAATATTTGTAGAACTTCAGTACGACTCGTTGCAGAGGGGATAACCAAAACGGCTATTTCAAAAAAGAGTGGACAAAAAGTTCAATTTAGTTATATCTGATGCGTCATAATTTCCAATTAGAGATATGTCATTCTTATAGAATAATGAATTCTGAAAACATGAAAAGCATCATAGTTGAAATAGCAAAATTGAAAAATCAGGATATCAAACTATCAGATGGATTAAATCCTGATCAAATTGTGTCTGATTTTCAGGATATAGAATACGGGGTTAACACTAACAAATATATGCTACCCAAGAAGTATGCACTCATCAAAAGAATTCAGAATTCTATTAAAGACTCTCTTTCATTTTCCAGTGACATCAGTGTGTTCGTTCCGCTGTATACTATCGTAGAGGGAATACGAAAAGAATTGGGGTACGAATACGAATTGAAAAAAGAAGTCAACTCTAAAATTAGAAACCTACGAGCATTAATTCAAGAAAATTGATTACCCGACCATTGATTGCCTAACCCCCTTATCATTGACCATTTATCATTATCGACTCTCATTTTTTTTAGCCGTCCCTCAACGGGAATGTCAAAAATCGATGGACGATATGTCAGATTGATCAAAATAGAATGGAGCAACTCACAGTATTATTTATTTTATATACAATTATGTGACTTGCTCCATCATTGATAGAGCCGTCAAAACACTTCCATGACCGTATCAAAAATCATCCGACATGTCAAAAAAGTGGAGAAACTGTCAGTATTATTTATTTTATATACAATTATGACACTTTCTCCATCAGTGATAGAAGGTGTCTCACGATGAAATAACACTTCCATGTCCCCCTGCGGGTTCGGGGTTGTAGAATAGGCCCGACGTGCCTCGCTACGTGTCGTAAAAGGCGACTAAGTAGAGGCAACCTGTTTGCCGTGGGTTGCGTCCCGTGTCGGGGGAGGAAAGGATCCTGGTAGTTGCAACACACTAATTTGGCCTCTACTTCTCTTAGACGGGTGGTCGAGATGGGCCCGGTCTCGACAAATCGGCTGGTCACGCCGAGCCCTAGGAAGTCTTTATTAACTCTCTCACCTCCTTTTACTTTCTCCTTGTATCTCTTTTGATACCACCGTTGCCCATATATTCTATTCCTATATCTTTCCCTTTTCCAAATCTTAGAAGACTTCCTAGAAGGCGGTGGCTCAACGGGTCAATCGGGGGGTAATTTTACTGACCCTAGAAATTGGCGACTTCAGGGTCATCCAAAGGTAATTTTATCAACTGAGTATGGCATCTGTGTATCCTTGGCACTTTAAAAGTGTCCCCTTGTTGGGCTCCTTGGTGGGTGGGGAGCACGGGTGCTGAATTTTAAAATCTTGCCATCATGGAAAAAAAATCCAATAAACGTACTAAACCACTGTCTGACTCTGATGAAGAACCACGTGGCGTGGAATCATTTCCACGCTTCGTGGTTATTCAATCAAAAGATGATGCTAAACCGCTTTCAGGTTTATCTCCATTTATTATCGAGAAAACCATTACGGGATCGATTGGCACACCAAAAAGTGTGAAAAAGCTAAAATCGGGTTGCCTTCTTGTAGAGTGTGAGCGAAAGGGGCAAACAGACAATATCATGAAAATGAAAACATTCTTTGATATTCCAGTGACCTCATTCGCCCACACTACACTGAATTCGTCCAAAGGCGTAATACGATGTCGTGACTTGGCTGGAGTCACCGACGCAGATATCATCGAAGGGATGAAACATGAAGGTGTCACTGCAGTGCGAAGAATACGTATTAAACGTAATAACACCCTGCAGGACACCAATACATTTGTACTCACCTTTAATAAACCGACAGTGCCCAAAGTGGTCAAGGTTGGGTTTTTACAAGTAAAGGTCGAGATCTACATTCCAAACCCCCTTCGATGCTATAAGTGTCAAAAATACGGCCATCACGAAGATCGATGTTCCAGAGCCAAGGTATGTGGCCGATGCGGAGAACACTCTCATCAGGAAGCTGATTGTAGAGCAACTCCGCATTGTGTCAACTGTGGCAAGGAACATCACGCCAGTTCCAAAGATTGTGATACATGGAAACAGGAGAAGGAAATTCAGAGGGTAAAGTCTACTTCGAACATTCCCTACCCAGAGGCCAGAAAGCTTGTCCAGGCAAAAACATCCCTTCCTGGCCCATCCTTCTCCACAGTCGTAAAGCACAATTCAAAAAGCACGAAGGACGCCCAAACACAGACGGATCAGCCCGATTCAACCACATGTGCCAACATCCCTAATTATAAGCCACAGAAAAGCACAACATCAACTCAGACAACAACTAATAACAATCCACCACCAAACTCACCAAGACAGAAATACAAAGCACAAACAAATAAACAGCAAAAGGGGTCAGATGACCCCATTAAACTGTACAACAGGTTTGGAGACTTTGAGAGCATGGATGCAGAAGAAACTGCTCCGTGTACTCAAAGTAGCTCCAAACCTAATAAAACTAAATATACTCCCGTACTTCCTCCAGACAAATAACAACACATGCTTCCACCGCGAATAGTCTAACCTAGTTCCAGAATCTCCAGCATAACATTAGAATGAAGAACACCATCATACAATGGAATTGTTGAGGACTTAAAACAAACTACAATGATATTCTTCTGCTTTTAAATGAACACGATCCTGCTGTACTATGTTTACAGAAAACATTCCTGAAAGAGACAGATAAAATTACTTTTAAAAACTTTTCCCTGTTTAATGCGTACTTTCAAAACGCAGACAGGGCCTCAGGAGGAGTCTCTATTGCTGTGAACAATAGAGCCCCTCACAGAGTCGTTCCTTTAAACACAAATTTACAAGCCATTGCTGTAAGTGTCACTCTACATCGAGTGATTACTTTTTGTTCCATTTACTTACCACCAAACACCAACCTAGTACAAAAGGAATTAGACAATCTTGTTGAACAACTTCCCTCGCCCTTCGTTTTACTCGGGGATTTTAATGCCCATAACATTTTATGGGGATCAAATCACATAAACGACAGAGGCCATAAAATAGAAGATTTCATTTCTAGACACGATCTGTGTCTATATAACACTAATTCATCAACATATTTACACCCAGGAACGGGTATGTACACATGCATAGATTTGACAATTTGCTCTCCCTCACTGCTTTTGGACTATGAATGGAAGGTCGCTGATGACCTTCACAGCAGTGATCACTTTCCAATCACTCTTGAAAATAACACTAAAATTGATGATACAATTCCACAATGGAATATAAAGAAGGCCGATTGGGCTATGTTTGAAGCATTATGTAAAACTAGACTAAATAATAATACAGTATTCAACGCTGTTAATCCTATACAGCATTTTACCTCCGTTCTAATTTCAATTGCAGATGAATCCATTCCCAAGTCCTCAACGAACAGTAAGAGATCGCAAAAACCTTGGGTAACCAAGGAATGCAAAGAAGCCATTAGACAACGCCGAGAAGCATTAAAAACATTCAACACTCGTCCAACGCCCGAAAATTTAAATAAATATCGTATTGCCCGGGCTAAAACTCGACGCACAATCAAAGAATGTAAGCGTGCATCCTGGAAGAAATATATTTCTTCTTTAAACTCTCATTCCTCAATGAAACAAGTTTGGGATACTATTCGGAAAATAAATGGAAAAAGGAAACACAATTCTATTCGACACCTAAAAATAAACAATATCAATTTCAGTTCGAAACGTGACATAACAAATATTCTTGCCGATAGTTTTTCGAAAAACTCATCATCATCTAATTATTCAGATGCCTTTAGAAGATTAAAATCTCAAAAAGAAAAGTCTCGTTTAAAATTTACATCGAACAACACTGAAAATTATAACCAGCTGTTTTCTTTATTGGAGCTTAGGGAGGCATTAGACAAGGCCCATGATACATCCGCTGGGCCTGACGAAGTACATTACCAGTTCTTGAAACACCTCCCAGAATCTTCTCTGACATTGCTTCTTAAAATCTTTAATGATTTATGGATTGCTGGTAATGTACCTAAGAGCTGGAAAGAAGCAACAGTGATACCGATTCCCAAACCAGACAAAGATAACGAAGATCCTAACAGCTATCGGCCTATTGCATTGACAAGCTGCATATGCAAAACAATGGAACGAATGATTAATTCTCGGCTTGTATGGTACTTGGAAAGTAATAATTTAATTTCTCCTTTCCAAAGTGGCTTCCGTTCTGGTCGTAGTACTAACGATCATCTGGTTAGACTGGAAACATTTATTCGCGATGCATTTATCAAGAAGGAACATTTAGTAGCGGTCTTCTTTGATTTAGAAAAGGCCTATGATACAACATGGAAGTACGGGATACTAAATGACCTGCACGATCTAGGTCTAAAAGGCCGTCTGCCCGCTTTCATCTCCAGTTTTCTCTCCGACAGAGAATTCAAAGTACGTGTGGGCGCTACCATCTCCGATATGCACCAGCAAGAGATGGGTGTGCCCCAGGGCAGTATTTTATCTGTGACGCTATTTAATATCAAAATCAATAGCATCACTAAGTGCTTAACTCCCGGTGTGGACTGCTCTTTATATGTAGACGATTTTTTAATTTGTTATCGATCAAAGCACATGCATACAATTGAAAGGCAACTTCAACAAAATATCAATAAGATCCACCATTGGGCCAGTAATAATGGTTTTAAATTCTCTAAATCGAAAACAGTATGCATGCATTTCTGTCAATTGCGAAGACATCATGATGACCCTAAACTCACGCTGGACGGAGCACTTATTCCAGTTGTTGACGAAACGAAGTTTTTGGGTATTATCTTCGACAGAAAAGTGACTTTTATACCACACATCAAGAATTTAAAAGCTAAATGCTTAAAAGCTTTAAATTTACTAAAAGTAATTGCGCACACTGACTGGGGTGCTGATAAAAAAGTCCTCCTCAATTTGTATAGAACATTTATCCGTTCTATACTAGACTATGGATGCATTGTTTATGGTTCAGCTAGGAAGTCTTATTTGAAAATGCTTGACCCAATTCATCATCAGGGAATAAGACTTGCTCTAGGAGCATTCAAGACATCTCCATGCGAAAGCCTTCTCGCGGAAGCGAATGAACCACCCTTATCGCACCGCAGAGAAATGCTTTCTATACAGTACGCTCTTAGGTTAAGATCAAATCCTCTGAACCCTGCTTTTTCGGCTGTTTTCAACCAAAATACAAAACTTTGTACGAAAACAAACCAAATGCCATACCTTCATTTGGCATCAGAATATCATCCAGTTTTGACACTATCAAAATTAATCTCCCTACAGTTCAGAATACGTTTGTCTCGGAAACACCACCTTGGCTCCTTAAGCAACCCAAAGTGATTTTTACGTTGCACGATGGGAGAAAATCTGAGACGAATCCTGCCGTTTTCCAGAACTCTTATCATGAACTCCTCAACGATTTTAAAAACTACACAAAAATTTTTACTGATGGATCAAAAGTTGATGACAAGGCTGCTGCAGCCTTTGTTAGTGGCAAGCACATAACCAAAGTGCGCTTGCCAAACGATGCGTCCATATTTTCAGCGGAAATCAGAGCAATAGATCTTGCTCTGAAATTTATTGAACAAAAGCGCATTTTAAATAGCATTATTTTCTGTGACTCTCTGTCAGTACTTCAGTCGCTACACCATAGAAAACTGGATAATCCATTACTAGTCGATATTCTCGTCAAAAACTTTGAGCTTAGTAAGTCCTACAACATAGTATACTGTTGGCTACCTAGCCATATTGGTATTAAAGGTAATGAAGAAGCAGACCGGGCTGCTAAGATGGCTCTATCCCAAGAACCATCGGATTTTAAATTACCTTTTACTGATTTTAAACCTTGTATCAAAAAGTACCTACGTCAGAAGTGGCAGGCGTCATGGGATGATGCAGTCAATAACAAACTTCATGCCATCAAACCAACCCTGGGAGAATGGACTCCTTCCTATAGAACTATCCGCAGGGAGGAGGTTGTCATTGCAAGAATCAGAATCGGTCATACATACATTACCCACTCCCACATACTAAAAGGTGAAGATCCACCAGAGTGCTTTTCTTGCAATGAGCCATTCACTGTTAAACACTTTATGACCGAGTGTTCCGACCTGCAACCTACGCGTGTTAAATACTATAATGTACATGACATGAAGGAACTTTTTGATACAATACAAACCACTTGTATTTTAGATTTCCTAAAGGAAGTAAATCTCTATTTTAAACTATAACTTGTATACCATCACGTAGAATATTTTTATCTAATGCAAATATCACCTTTTATTTACAACATCTTATCATCAACATAACACCATTTACATCTCCCGTTGATTGGGAAGCTTCATATTTTCCTGTTACCAACATCTTACCATTTTATATTTAACTATTGTTTTTTATATATATCGCTGGTCGATGTTAAACCTTTCTTGTTTTTGAACATGTAACGTATTGTATGGCGCTAAATAGCCTAAAAGTGCTGGTGCGCCGTTAAAATTTAAGTAAACAAACAAACAAACACTTCCATGACCGTATCAAAAATCATCTGACATGTCAAGTGTTTTGCAATTGAAAAATTGTTTTACAATTGAAAAATTGTTTGCGATTTCAAATAATGGTCAATGAAGCATTAACAACCCGATTGGCTCGTGAACGATTAGATGCAATTAAGAGATTTGTACCAATTCGTGACTCTGTAAGAAATAAACTGCAACAACGACAGAGTTTACAAACTGAGTTTGCTCTGGGGTCTGAAGAGTTGTTTAAACCAGTAACCACAGCAACGAAAGGGGTAGAGCGTGCTTTACTGGGAGATGTTCCCGAGACGGGAAAATCTGTTATTGGTGAACTTGAAAAAATAGCAGCGAAAACTGAACAAACAAAACAAATGGAATCAAAGAGAACAGTAGATGATTTACGCGTGAGATTTAACGAGAAAGGGTTAGCAGCAATTGATGGGACTGATCCAACAAAAATTCCTGAGCTTGTTGTTACGTCTTATGAAAACAGAAAAAAATGGTTGAAACCAGAACATCATAAGTTTGTTAAGAATTTCACTCATTGGGCTGATATATTTTATAAAATCAAAACTAAAAAAAGTCAAATTAAGACAGATAGTGCATCATACATCGAATATATCGATGCGGTGGATCACGTGTATAATCAATACGAAGAGTTTAAACAACCAAGATTGCAAAAGCGGCGACAGCAGCCTGCAAAGAAAATATCTTTCTCTCCTAAAAAACAACAACTACCACCTGATGATGATGATGATGATTATTTACAAGAAACGGGTTTAGAAAAACTAGATGAAGCAGCTGGTTATAGCGGAAGTGGACTGCAAAATCCAAGGATTGGAAACACTTGTCCTGATAGTGTTATCAATGATATATCACGATTAGATGTTCTTGTAGGAGGGTTCCGAGCTGGAAATAATTCACCGGAAATAATTAATGAAGCAGCTGATATCTGTAGACGGTTATTTGCCGGCGGTATCATGGATATCAAAACATATCGAGATTTCATTGACGAGTTAGCAAATGAGTATCATAGTGATTAAATAACAATTGAAAACACTATTGTTTTTATAATAATGATCGTACACTACAATCATGATAAACCAACCCTCGTCTATGTAGTTAATTCACGGTTTCCAGTTTATAAGGCATACTATGGAGATGGCCTCGGCAATACCATTTTAGGATTCTTTTCAAGAATGGCCCCAAAAGTGATGCCGTTAGCTAAACAGTTATCAATGAAAGCCATTGATGTTATTCGTGATAAGGGTATTAGTACTGTTGGAGATCTTGCCGGGAAAGCGTTTTCAACTGCGAAGGATAAAATAACATCATTAGTAAAATCACGAAAAAAGAAACCGTTACCGTCTACAGAAGAAATGCCTGCAAGTGTTAGTAAAATAATAAATAACGCAGTAGATGAAAAACTAGCGTCGATGGTAAATCAAGGGGACCAAAGCAATATTGCAAACATGATAGCGGGAAGTGGCTTTAAAAAACTACGACGATGAAAATGGAAAAATCGTTTACGATTTCACTATTTAGACTCTGATAAATAGAATAAAATGTTCAAAAGGTCACCTGATCCAGCATTTGATATAGATGCCCCAGTCCCCAAGAATGATTCTGTACGCGATTATCAATATTACGCCTATCATGCCATAAACTCAAATAGTCGAGCAAGAATTGATCTTCAAGTCCATGATACCAGTAAATACTTTTTACCCTGTGAAGCATTTATTGAAGTAGAAGGAGAAATTGTAACAGCTGCTGATACTACTGCTGTACCAGCACCGTATCCAGCTGGTACTCAAGTCGGTTTTGTTAATAATGGTATTATGGCGCTATTTGAGAGTGCTAGATATCTCATTGATGGAAAAGAAATTGAGTCCATAGATTGTGATGTTGATGTGGCTACAACAATAATCGGGTTAGCGAGATATTCTGATGATTATACAAGATCAGCAGGACCCTCTATGATGTTTGCAAAAGATGGTAAGAATACCGCTGGTGGAAATCAATTTGTTGTAAGACGACCAAAAAAACGTGATAATAGTGATTCTGATGTCGAGAATATGATTATAAACAACGACGTTAATTTCAATCTAGGAGCCGCAACACGAAACGCAATGTTGCAAGGAGAGCGTAAATCATTTTCATGCGCGATTCCACTGCATCACATATTTGGATTCTGTAGAAACGTCAGAAAAGTTATCTACGGGGCGAAGCATACAGTATCGCTTGTACGAAAAAGTGATGATAATGATGCAATTTGGAGGATTCCAGCAAATCCTGCAGCCACCAATGCTGATGCCGGTAGAGTCGATTTAACAAAAATATCATTGTGGATGCCAGTGTTGACTCCAGCAGAAGAACGATTACTATCATTTATGGATCAAGGAGGAAAGTCGTTGTTGAGTTGGCTAACCGTGAGTACAGATGTGAAGCAATCAAATATCAACGGGTTATTCACTTGGAACCTAGCATCAAATCAAGGCGTTTCTGCGCCACGTCACATATTCGTAGCGTTACAGGATACCACACGAGTTGGCAATCAACTCTCCAGTCATATGATATTTGATCAATTAGGTGTGAAAGACGTCTCACTGAGAATAAACGGCCAGCAGGAACCATCCGAGGATATACAACTTAATTACACAGAAAATCATATTGCACGAGTTTATCATCGTCTGTTGTCATTTATGGCACGCGATCAAAATGTGGATACTGGTTTGCAAATAGCACAATATGATTTTAAAAATCTGTATCCGATCTATTACTTCTCACTGGAACATCTCGATTTGACAAGACAGTCAGTTGTTGATATACACTTTAGAGCTAATGTGACTCGTGGTGTTATTGCTGATTATAGAGCGGTTGCTGTCATTCTCAGTGATAAATCAATGCTACTCGAAGGTGTTGGTGGAAGAATGAGAGTGGTAGATGCCCCAGTAGAAAATCTTTGAACGATTTTTCTCGATTTTTCATTGAATTAGAATCAATCTATTATGTATAATGTCATATAGTGTTATTAGTGTTGCGTTAACTCCTGGTCAAATCAAAAAATTGCAATCAGAATCGGCTAAAAAATGTGGAACCACAATCACGTTGAAACCTAATCAAATGACTGGTGGTGCAAATAAACTATCGCTGACAACTCGTCAGGTGAAACATTTCAATGATGCTTTCAAGGATAAAAAAAGGGTTCAGATTACTCTTTCTGCGGCTGCTATTAAAAATATGATAAAATCAGGTGGTATATTTCCATTGTTAGCTGCAATACCAGCATTGATTGCAGCAGCAGCCCCAGCGGTGGCTAAAGCAGCGGCGTTAGGAGCCGTTGGTACTGCAGCAGGAATGGCGTTGAAAAAGGCAGCTGGACAAGGATATAAAAAAAAGGGACGATCCGTTCACGGATTGGGTCTAAGACTACCAGGAACCCCGTATTCGTGGTACAGCGGAAAGGGTCTAAGACTACCAGGGACCCCGTATTCATGGTACAGCGGGAGATCCGTTCACGGATCAGGCCTGATACTACCAGGAACGATTTATTAATTGAGGAACCTATGGTTCCCATGTCCAATTTTGATTTAATGGATGCTGCTAAAAAACTAGCGATTAAACATTTCAGAGGTGTTTTTATGAAAGATCAATTACCACATCAACCAAACAAAACTGAAACAGGTATTATTAATCTCGATAACAGCACCGGACCTGGAACTCACTGGGTTGCATACGCTATTGATCCACGTGGGATTGTCTATTTTGATTCATATGGATTAGCCCCACCAAAAGAATTTATGCGTTACATAAAACAATTTCCAATGAAGACTTGGTATTCTACGCTACCAACACAACAAATCAATGACCCACCAATATGCGGCAGTGAAGTATTAAATGTCCTTGACGCTATTTCAGCATCTAGAAAACCACCTCATATTGTCGTAAATGACTACACCAGCAATCGCTTTTTAGAGAGAGAAAGAGTTTTACAATAACATGATTGATATTTGGGGGAGATCTTTGAAACCCAAACCCGATGGCACTGCAACCCCTGATTCTATCAAGGATATAACAAAAAAAATTAAAGATGAAATAGCTGAGACGTTGAATTTAGAAAGTGTTGAACCCAATGAAATAGTTGTATTTCAAGATCGCCAGGGTAAATTGAAATCTAGTAATATTTCTCTGGATGATATTTTAGTTAAACAACAAAACGCAATCGAGAACACCGTTGCGTTATTTTCCGATCAGGGTAAATTGAAAACCAGTAATATTTCTCTGGATTATATTTTAGTTAAACAACAAAACGCAATCGAGAACACCGTTGCGTTATTTTCCGATCAGGGTAAACTCAAACCGGGTGTACTCGTTTCGACGATTACAGATCGATTAAAAATTCTCAACGATGAGTTAAACAATTCTGTGGTTGTACTAACAACACTTGAATCTAGAATTGAAGAACACATAAAACAGTTTACCGCATTTCGTAGAAATATCATTGATAAATTTATTGGAACTACATTCGATAAAATTGAACTAAAACTCCCTGATATTAAAAAATCCATCGATGAGGCGAAAAACTTCATCGAAGCCGTCAAAGGTGATTTTTCGAGGATGATAACAGTTATTGAAAAAACAAAAATTCCTCATGAGAAAACTAACAACATAGTATATACAATCCAACACGGATCATTTGAGTGGTCACCTACAAACAACAAATTAGATATCACTGCAACCGTTAAGGGTATTTATCGATTAACACTAGTAACACCATTGTCTCAATTTAATATTTCATCGTCCAGTTCATCTGGGGTCAATAATACGATTTCAACGATCATCGACAAGGGTACAAATGAAAAGTTCACTATAACATCTACTGATGAAACTTTGGCTAGGGTTTCAACAACATGGTATGTGGAATTCGTAGCGGATTTAAGTAAATAAATTGAAAGGATTTCACAATTGAAAACGCTAGCGTTGTTAAAATAAAAAATGATTTCATCATCGCAATATCGCTATGATCAGGTCAGAGAATATCAAACTAGACTCAAAACCCTGTCTGAGGAGTATGCAATGAAAATTAAAAAATATCGCAGGAGAATTACCGCAATTGATGTTACTGTGTATTCAGTGAGTGGTGTAATCACCGGAGCCGGTATTATACTGTCTTCAGTGACAATGATGGCTCCGATAGCTGTTCCAATTTGCATTTCTGCGGCAACAACAATCGCTGGAATTATTTCAATAATCACATAAAAAATATCCTCATGCAGCCAACGGAAACTACAAGACTACATAATTCAATTTCATGTTGTGTCCACTGCATACTCGCAATTATCCTCATTGATATCGTCATCGCTCGATGATACAATTATATCAGAGAGTGAGTTTTCAGCGATGGTAGATATATATGATTCTGCGATGTCAAAATTAGAAATACAAAAACATGAGTATAATAACAATGACAACACAGATGGAATTACTTCAACAAATAGTGGAGAACACAAACCCAGTACAAACAAGCATGATCTCAATAACCTCAACGAATCCAGAATTCAGTGTGAATTTCCCCTCTCCGGTCCCAGTGAAGGAGATAGCGCTAGCAAAATTACGAGTATACCACAGTTGGCCAAATATTAGGTCAAAATCATTTGGTGGTCAACAACCCAATAATTCCCTGGTATTTGCAAATAAGAATAAACCCGACGGTACCCCAGACTGGAATGTTGTTTCCATACCAACCGGATCATATCAAATTGAACAAATCAATGATGAATTCGCGCGTAGAATAAAATCGATTACTGGAGTAGAGTCAAAAATAGCTATAACAGTTCATGTGCCGACACTATCATCTGCCATTGAAATAAGCACAGAAGGATACGTCGTAGATATCTATCAGAGTTCTATTAGAACCGTACTAGGATGGCCTGAATTACCACCCGGGGGAAAAACCGTTGATTTACCAGAACCAAAAAAAAACGATTATATCACAGACAGGATAAAATCTGATAATCCAATAAAAAGCTATAGATATTATGATAAGTCGTATTTTTTCATTAGAGTAGAATATGATGAAAAAATACGACTTATTCATCATCTTGCTAACCGGGGTAAAATCACTGAAAATTTCACAGCTTTCAATAACGATATTTCGTTGTTGTTTATATCCCTTAGATCCGGCACTCTCACCCGAGATGAATTTATCAGTGTCGTAGAAACATGTAACAAAATCATCAATGACATGGAAACATTTCATTCACAAATTATTCAAGAGGTATTAGGTGACAGTAGTCCTAAAACAAGAGATTTATTTGCAATAGACTATAAGATCCGCATAGGAGATATTCCAACATTCAAACTACCAGGATATAATCTCTTAGAACTACAAAAATCTCTCGATGATGCCATTGATGAAGGTTTCAAAAAAATCCATGATACGTGGAAAAAAACACCATCACAACCACAAACAACTATCCTGACACACAATAATGACCCAGATGGTGGTGGCAGGCATATTGCTCCGTTCAATGTGAATATTTCAACGGTGATTGCGCTCAATTTAGTATGTGATGTTATCGAAGGAAGCTATCAAATAAATTTAGAACGATCAAATCAAGCTCAGCAGGGATATATTTTGTATTCATTTGCACCAACAGCTCCTCCAGGGTTTTTAATAATTGAGTCCCCGGTGAATCCAGTCTATATGCGATGTCATAATAATTCATTAACCAGAATTAATTTCAAACTCACTGACCAGTCTAATAATCTGATTGATTTACAAGAGGAGGTTTTACAAATTAGTCTATTTGTAAAATCGTAGTGATTTTCGTCGTAGTGATTTACATGACCCTCGAACACGATATCGTATCGGACTGGATCAAATATTCGGTTAACCCCAACTGAAAGTTCTAGCAGCAGAGAGGGTGAGTGACAACGACGTTGTAATCCCTTTTTCCCAAAAAATCGATGGAGGATTTCATTAATTTCATTGATTTTTTCATATTTTTTTTTTTGGACCTAATCCATGAAACGATATCAGATTCACACACACATTGGGGCCTTATGTCACTGGTTTCATTGTTTTTAAGCGTGATTTCAGTGAAAACTTGTCTAAAAATGTTGTCTGATTCGCCCCTTCTGCTGCTACTCCCAACTTTTGCACTTTATTAATTTGCAAAAGACTAGTTAATTTGCTTCTTGTTTTTTCTTTTCTCTTTTCTTGCAGTCTTGTTGCAGTCAATTGATGGGCTGAAGTGTTCCTCTTAACAGGAAACCTCTTTTTAAAAGTGACGAACTATAATTTTAATGCAGTGAGTATATATTTCTTGTTTTGATCCTTCTCGTGCACCATACTTTTGTATCTCGCAAACTTCCTGGTTGACTTGGGACGCACTCGGATTAGTGATATAAACATAAAGGTTTGTGTTTAAATTTTTAAGATACATGTACATGTTATGCCAGTATCAATCAATGTCAAGCGATACAGAAAATCGTGAATCATATTTTTTTCTAATCAAATTAAACTCGAAATATTACTTGTCCTGTATACTGGGACTTATGCGTGCCTTACAAGTATCGGTAATCATGTACAATTTTCTATGTCAGGAGCTAGTAAATCAACACTGCTATCTGAATATAGATACAAAGCTTAACACTGCACATGTCATGCAAATTCTCATTATAAATTCACGGAGACAGCTAAACTAAAATTGTACAAGCTTTGTAAGGAAATTAGTCGTATGTACTTGTTAATACTTGATCTTTTAATTATTTTATCTCAGGGATACCTTATATATCCTCAATAGTGTGAAGATTGCAGCACTAGATAAGTGTGTATTGACTGCATTCCTCGCTCACTACGTGACATGCTTGAGTGGTTTTACTGGTTAGTACAGGTTAACATTCCGTACGCGGCCTGATAATTGAATGTAGTACTAAGTACGAAAAATCTGGCAAGCAACCATTTGATACGGAAAGAAAATAACTCACTACTTGCTTGTTCGCGCCGGGGTAGGGCATACGAATACTGATTACTTCATAATATTGCCAAGATATATAGTGGTGCATAGTCACAGGAATCAAATACTGATTACTTTACGTATGTAAACACCTGTGACGTTAAATCTACATGTCATTGTATTTCTTATCCCATTCATGAAGTAAAATAAAATTTCTTTTCTAAATTAAAGTTGAATAGTCCTACTTGTTCGTAGATTGATTGTGGAATATTATTTATTTGAAGCAAAATATGTATTTAGAATATTTGTTATATATATGCATATATTGAGATTGCCAAACTTAATAGTTTTTATTTATTAAATTTTTTATATGCTAGATGATATAGGTAGCCAATGTTCTATTCGTATCTTTATCTGACTTTATTGTGCACTAAAATTGTCTGAGTCAAGTTGGAGTGTAGAATCCCAGTATTTGTCTATCTTCCACTATGCCATTTTGCCCTCGAGTTAAGCATCATCATAAGAAAAAGACTGCATACCTGATGCCAAGAAAGTGAAATCTAGCCATCCAGAGACTGTAGATAGCATAGATACATGAAGACTGTCGTGGTTTATAATGGAAGTGATGGAATATTTCGATGAGAACTCAATATCATAGCCGAAAAAATCGCCATCAATATATAAATATTTATTTCTAAACTGTTTTATTATGCACCTGTTTCAAAATGAAATTGCATGAAAGGGTTTAAAATGTTGTGACAATGTTTTATTTAAAAAATGACAACTCTGCATGGAAAATAGGTTGATGTACTTGTAAGTCATAACAGCAGTGACGTCACATAAGGGTTCGCGTCACCCGGTGTGGTAACTCATGGTGTCACCCCCAATGGACCTCCTTCCTGCACAAAAATTCAAAAATTTTATAGACAGTCACTTTGGTGTCACCCCCTCTGATGGTGTCACCCGGTGCGGTCCGCACCCCCCTAGTGACGCCACTGCATAACAGTGTGCAGAAAGGATTAACAATAATTATGACTTTAAAGTAGAATGTTGCTGTTGTAACTTGACTTGCAATTTAAATAGAATGTATTGATATTTTTCTTATTTCATTTTAAAATATCTTCATCCTTTTCATGTTAATACAGGTGGATTAATATGTGGGATGGAGGCCTGGGAGTATGAGCTTGTTTATGTATAATGTAGTTAAATGGAGAGGTATTTTACTTATTGAAATGAAGGTGTGTAGAACTTATATTATGATGTCCATAGTTTTAACAACTCCTCACCAAAGCATATAATGCTTCCTAATTACATGTATATGCCTCTTGGTGTGGAATGCTGAATTTTGATGGTAGAAAGAGGTACGCCGATTATGTTTAATAATTGTGAAAATAAAACCAGAATGTAAGTGAGTAAATTTGAAAGTTGCAGATTACGTGTGTGTGTGTGGGGGGGGGGGGGTTGCTGTCATACACTTACCAACTCCAGAATGTAACTGATCCAAGATATGAACAACATATTCAACTGATCTCAAAAATCCTTGTATTTGCACATTTTTAGCAAATGGAGGACAGAAAAGTAATTAAAATTATGCATATAATGGAGTGTGTGTTACCCTTTGATTCATGTACTTGTATACCATTATAGGCAAAATAAAAATAAAATGTATAAATTGATTGGCTTTTGTGACAAGCTTTTCAGTTCGATAACATTGCATAATGTAATTCAGAAAAACTGGTCTCTGAAGTATTTATGTGCCTATTTTTTTTTGTAAGTACTTCCTAACTGTAATTAAAGAGTCATTATTATTTAATAACTAAGTATAAGACTTGAACATAATATTTTAAAGTCATCATGAAGTCATGTAAGTAATATTTTAAAGTCATCATGAAGTCATGTAAGTAATATTTTAAAGTCATCATGAAGTCATGTAAGTAATATTTTAAAGTCATCATGAAGTCATGTAAGTAATATTTTAAAGTCATCATGAAGTCATGTAAGTAATATTTTAAAGTCATCATGAAGTCATGTAGCTTGAAAATTGATTACACATTATAATTTCATGATGTTCAGTTTTTAAATCACATTATTCTGGTTGCCAGTCTATCATAATTTTTAAAAGAAACATAAAGTATCTTGAATTTCAAGAGTTACCTTGCAAATGTTTCCAATTTCTGCAAATGATGCAAATCTATCATCAATTTATGGTTGCTGTTACTATAAAATGAAAGTTGCCAAATAAATTATTGTAAAATGACCATCTGCAGAATTTGATGGAAACCATTCAGTAATAGATTTGTACAAATAAAGCTGAACTGACATCAGACATGTCTGCAGTTGCTAAAAATCTAAAAATCTTTGAGTATAAAACACAGAAAGTGTCATATTTTGCAGGATATTAGTTCTGCTTTCAAAAGATTATGATCTGATGTGAAAATATGACTGCTTGCTTCCCATAAATACTGAACATTAATTTAACTAAATTTAACAGAAAGCATCCTGGCATGGAGGGCTTTTTTATTTATATAATAGATACAAATTTACTGTCAAATGTAGCCATTGTTACAAAATCAGAAGAAAAAAAAATAACAAAATGGTAAACAAAATTGACCAAACATTTGTTAGAAAGCATTTATTTATGAAAACCCTTCATGTTTGTACAGATGATACAAGTTTGACATCAAATGTTGCTGCAGCTAGTAGATATTGAAAACATATGTGCAAATAATGCCTCAAAAATAGCTGTACAGATATTGACCGAATTTGACATAAAGCATTCGGCATGATGGCAATTCACTTTTATACAAAGGATGCTGATTTGCTGATAAATTTGTCCACCATAATAAATGCAGACAAATTTTTTGAAATGTAATCATTTGAAGAGACAAAAAAAACAACAACATTGGCTAAACAGATTTCAATCGAATTTGACAGGTCTTAAAAACTGTGCAAATGATGTCTTGCATCTTCAAATATAGCTGTAATTTTTAAGAACAGAACAAACAATTTATTCTCCAAAACCTTTGATCAAAATTCTAAAGAAGTTGACAGAAAACATTATGGTAAGGGTGCCTGTAAGTTTACCATAAATGATACCAATCTGCTATGAAATATTGCACCTATTAACTAACATGATAAAACTTTAAATGCATTTTCTCAAAAACCAATGAAAAGAATTATCCTAAATTTAATAGAAAGCATTAAAAACGTCCCATTCCCACAATTATGCTCATATGCTGCAAAATATAGCTGCTTGACTGCTGTTACTTGCATTAAAAAAACATTGCACAAAACTTTATAAAACTGCTGAATGGAATTGGGCCAATAAAACACAATCTTTCATGGATGCCTCAGGTTTATATAAGTTATGTTGTCTAGTCATCTAATGTGGCTGCTGTAATTAAAAAATAGAAATGCTTTAAATGTAAGCCTCATTATAACCCTGATCTCTTGTCCAAGTACCCTTTGGATTGGATAGACGATAGATGTCAGCCATGTGAGCAATCTCAGGTCCACTTGGGCCTCTCCTTTAGAACTTATAATCAATCTTGCAATTGTTTCTCCAAGAACAGGTGCTGATATTTGGGAAATTGGGATTTATCATTATTATACTTATTTAGGAGTTGGGAATTATAAATATTATAATTACTTCAGAATTCACATGGGTTAAATGCTAAACAGTAATTATTAAAAGATTTGATATTCAGTAATTAGAAAATGCTAAAATTATGTCCAGTGTACATGCAGATTAATTCTTTTTATTCTTAACTCTTTTTCAGGACTGAATCCAGTTAGTCTGAGAGGCATATGGGAATTACTTTCTCTCCAAAGGAAAGATGTCCTGGGTCATTTTCATACTGACTATAATTCCCACTGGATTAGCTTCAGGTGAGATGCTGTTACTTAAAAGGTCAATTATGTACACTTAACAGTTATTGATTTGATTCTGATTTTGGGCAGGGCATGCATCTTTCTGTACCTTCCCAGCTTCAACACTGCTAATTGGTCAGTGTTGTCTAGAGTCAGTCATGACCTGCTAATGGCTACATACAGAACTCTAGAACTATGGTAGCATGCAATGTATCATTCACTTTAGTTCCAGGAAGACAAGTGTTCTAGACAATATGGCAGCTGACTATAGATAGTCATGAAGTTTGGTGATGAGTGCAACATCCTCATTCGAAAAGTAGGCCACTCTGGCCAGTATTGTATGCTTCATGTACATTGAATAAATTTTATTCAAGTTAATTTATCAAGCTCAGCTGATATCAGAATTATCAAATATGTCAATTGTATGCACTGCTGTTAGTACCACTTGGTAAAACAAAGCATCTGAGTGACCCATAAATTATATTTTCCTGGTTTACATTGATTTTGCATATACCCCATAACCTAGATTCATGAAACTTTGGGATGCAACTTATGAATTATATACCCACATCACAGAAGTAGGTCATTCTGACCCATATTTCATACATTCATGACTTGGAGTTAGTCTCAAGTACCATTCCTGTAAGCAGAAACAAAACCTGAGCACTTTTTGGATCAGATAAAATGCATAAATATTAAGCATACGCAATTCAATGACAGCCAGTCATTTACAATTTCATAAAAAAGAGAAATTGAAAGAGAGGGAAAATAAAAGTTGCAGTAAAATATTGCAAGTAGAATAGAAAAAGTAAGGAGGTAAATGAAAAATATAATATTAATCTTACAGAATAATCAGGTAGCAATTATCTTATTCTTTGATAAAAAATAGAATTTATTGGGTGTGGTGCTTCACATCTTTAGGCAAACATTATTAATTCCAAGTTAATTGGCTAGAATATGCAAAATGTTTAGTCAATAATCTTTTGTGCTTTTGGAATGTTGCAATTAGCACTTGATGAAAACCTTAAAACGGAATGCAGTTCATATCAATAAAACTATGAATGAATTTGATATTGATCATTTCCAAGATTTACTGTTCCTGATAAACCATTCTACTATCTTTGGTTAAATCAGAACCTCCTGTTGTATCCATGCATCCTTGACGCACTTTACAGATAAAGCCTCCAGTTTTACTGCAAACATTACTATTCAAATCTAACAAGTACAATGGGACCTTTAAAAAGAGCACAACAAATGGCATTATCTTTTTGGAATCCTTTTCCACCTGATAAGCCTTTGCTTTGACTACCTGTTAATACTGCAGAAAACTAATTACCTCATACAATCTAGAAAAGGGGCCCCGAGTGGCCGAGTGGTCTAAAGCGCTGTCCGTTACGGACCACTGCCATCTCACCTCTGTCTGCGTGGGTTCGAGTCTAAGATTCGGCTAATGTAGTTAAGTGAGAAAGCTTGCCAGTAGCTTCTCGTGGGTCGGTGGTTCTTTCCGGGGTTTTTCCGGTTTCTTCCTCCACCACTAATACTGGCCGCCATGTATAGCCTATATATTGTGCTGAAAAATGGCGTTAAACCATAAAAAACAAACAAACAAACAATCTAGAAAAAGTACTCTGCACTGTTGTCTATCTTATTCACACTGGTATCAATGTAAGGAAAGGTCAAGATAAAGCAGCCAAAGCTGCCATGTAGACACTGTTTCTCAAAAGAAGATCTCATGTACTGTCTTCAAATATTCTATAAACTGACATGTTGGATATAATGTTACTTAGTTTAAGGCTATGGAGTTGTAGCAATATACTGTAATTGGCAAAATAGAATAACAACTTCACCAAATAGCTTTGGAACATCAAACCCATCTAACAATGGAATTTAACTCCCTTACAGAGACTAAAACACAGAAGTGAAGTGGTACTCACACACAGGAAACACATACTTGACCTGTGTATGGCTCCTGAAGAGTGTACCATGACCTGAGTTCATACCATGTGCCAGTGTGGCCTGACAGTGAAACGCATTCTTGTCAAATGTATCAATGGCCAAACTGACTGAAATATTTTCATATGTGCATTATGATTATTTATCCTGAAAGAAAATCTTGGACATTTTTAAAGAATGTGTTTTACACTGCAACGTTTGATTCTCTATTACAGGATGATATATTTTTTACCTTTATATTTTTTATATACATTTTATCTTGTTGCACTATATATTTATGTGCATTTAGAAGCATTGATCTTCATAAGGTTTCAACATTAAATGTGACCTTGACATTTGTAGAACTTGACTTTGAATGAGCATATTGACTGATTAAATCCTATAAGTTTGTAAATACCAATTTTCTATGTGATACATTATTTAATACCTGGCATGGAATATTAATATGCATATTAATTAGACACAATTTTCTATGTGATACATTATTTAATACCTGGCATGGAATATTAATATGCATATTAATTGGACACAATTTTCTATGTGATACATTATTTAATACCTGGCATGGAATATTAATATGCATATTAATTAGACACAATTTTCTATGTGATACATTATTTAATACCTGGCATGGAATATTAATATGCATATTAATTAGACACAATTTTCTATGTGATACATTATTTAATACCTGGCATGGAATATTAATATGCATATTAATTGGACACAATTTTCTATGTGATACATTATTTAATACCTGGCATGGAATATTAATATGCATATTAATTGGACACAATTTTCTATGTGATACATTATTTAATACCTGGCATGGAATATTAATATGCATATTAATTGGACACAATTTTCTATGTGATACATTATTTAATACCTGGCATGGAATATTAATATGCATATTAATTAGACACAATTTTCTATGTGATACATTATTTAATACCTGGCATGGAATATTAATATGCATATTAATTGGACACAATTTTCTATGTGATACATTATTTAATACCTGGCATGGAATATTAATATGCATATTAATTAGACACAATTTTCTATGTGATACATTATTTAATACCTGGCATGGAATATTAATATGCATATTAATTAGACACAATTTTCTATGTGATACATTATTCAGTAGATGGTATGGAATATTAATACACATATTAACTGGACATAGTTACCATTTCTTTATGAGCAACTACAGTGACATTCATAAACTTAAGAATGTAATAATAATAATAATAATAATAATAATAATAATAATAATAAATTATTATTAATAATAATAATAATAATAATCATCCATGATCAAGATTTCACTCATTTCACTTTTTCAGCAAGAAAAGCACATCATTTATGGAATTACCATTATATACCATGTATGACAATAGACATCACATAGTATCATAGAATTCCTTACAGGCAACTTGACTGAGATGGCTCAAATGACTTACTCCAAGCTGATTCATTTTTTCTTCATGCTACAGTAGAAAACTATACTTTATGAAACTTGTGCAAATAATTCCATAAATCCACTTTTTATGCTGTATCACTCCCCTAAAGTATGTCTGAGATGAAATTGTGTTGAAAATCTGCAAGTTATTTGAATTATTCATGATTCCAAGTTGACTGGAAATACTTTAATAGTCATCATTGCATATACATGTATCTTGTTTACACATGATATCCTATGTTATTCACACACCTCTGTAGTGTTTATAAAGGTGAGTCAACAGAGATACATTACTCATGGCTGAAATATTACCAAATTTCTTTTCAAAAATGAAGTTGCAAGAGAACTTTCTTTTACTAACATATACAAATAATTCTATAATGCTATTAACATGTTTATTTTTTACCTATTATACATGTGTGTGTGTGTGTGTGTGTGTGATTGAGGTATCTGCCATTTTCATGTGATCTCATCCATTCTGGAGTCAATCCAATAAAGCATTTCAAAACTGGATTTGTGGAAAACCAAAAATTGTTCTCAGTTGGACCAGTTCATTGGAGGGGTAAAATCAATGTGCTTCATGATCAGGCTTGAAAAAATGGAGGGGTAAAATCAATGTGCTTCATGATCAGGCTTGAAAAAATGGAGGGGTAAAATCAATGTGCTTCATGATCAGGCTTGAAAAAATGGAGGGGTAAAATCAATGTGCTTCATGATCAGGCTTGAAAAAATGGAGGGGTAAAATCAATGTGCTTCATGATCAGGCTTGAAAAAATGGAGGGGTAAAATCAATGTGCTTCATGATCAGGCTTGAAAAAATGGAGGGGTAAAATCAATGTGCTTCATGATCAGGCTTGAAAAAATGGAGGGGTAAAATCAATGTGCTTCATGATCAGGCTTGAAAAAATGGAGGGGTAAAATCAATGTGCTTCATGATCAGACTTGAAAAAATGGAGGGGTAAAATCAATGTGCTTCATGATCAGGCTTGAAAAAATGGAGGGGTAAAATCAATGTGCTTCATGATCAGGCTTGAAAAAAATATTTGTTGAATATCAATATGTAATATCTTTTAATGTCTTAACGTAACTTTTGTCTTCCACCTGTTTGTATTTTCCATAGTAAATTTGTATGGAACAAATGTTACTTTTTGTAAGAAAATGGTGCATAATATGATTTGCTTATTTTATTCATAAGTTAGATCATTTTGGTCAGTTCTTATATCTATAACAAATACCATATATATATATATATATATATATATATATATATATTCACACTGTTGAATCAAATCTTGTATAGTATATAGGTAATATGCTAATGGAAACAGAATTTATTAAATAGTGACAAGTAATTTTGAATGAAAATAATTTTGATACTCATTTGCCAATCAAATATTTCACATTTTAGGATTTGTAGAAAAGTTTGTTTCTATTTTTAAAATAATCATAATTAATGTAAGCACATCCAAGTTTAATCCAAAATGGTAGAGTTATTTAATAATAATAATAATAATAATAATAATAATAATAATGATAATAATAATAATAATAACTTTATTTAAGAGGGTGACACAATTAGTTGCATGGAACTAATCCTCTTTGTTGGTCTCTATTATATGTATATTTACATTCAGAATACATGTAAATAGTTACACTGTACACACACACACACACACACACACAAACACACACACACACACACACATTCACATGTACACAAAATGTAGCCTTGATAATAAGCTAGATTTATATATGGACATGATAAACAGAAAATTTAACTGAACATGTACCAACTTGATACATTGTGTATAGACATCACAAAATTAGTGAGACAACAAACTGGAAGATTAGTGACTGTATATAATTTAATATTGAAAACTTCTTTTAGAGAGAGTTCTTTATTTGGTTTTGGGATGGAGAGGTGCTTAGCTGAAACTGATCTTACATTGAGAGTGTTGAGTTGATCAAGTATGAAATAGTTCAATGAGATATAATGGAGTCATATTGTTTACAATTTTGTGCATAACCCTAGCCTTTCTCAAAACATTTGTTTACTTACTGTTAACATTTGCAAGCTCTTTTTTGCAAGAGATAATTTGTAAATATTCTTGTCAGAAGTGTTTCTCCACATAACATGAGTCTAGACATGGTTGAAGTACATCATTTCTAAAATAATAACATACATTAGGTTGATAGATATGTTGCTAAATAATTACAGACATGAATTGACTTTATGACATATGACTTGCATATGTCCATTCCATTGCAAATTGTTGTCAACTATCACCCCAAGGATTCTGTCATGTTGAATCATTTCTACAGACATGAATTGACTTTATGACATATGACTTGCATGTGTCCATTCCATTGCAAATTGTTGTCAACTATCACCCCAAGGATTCTGTCATGTTGAATCATTTCTACAGACATGAATTGACTTTATGACATAGGACTTGCATGTGTTCATTCCATTGCAAATTGTTGTCAACTATCACCCCAAGGATTCTGTCATGTTGAATCATTTCTACAGACATGAATTGACTTTATGACATATGACTTGCATGTGTTCATTCCATTGCAAATTGTTGTCAACTATCACCCCAAGGATTCTGTCATGTTGAATCATTTCTACAGACATGAATTGACTTTAGGACATATGACTTGCATGTGTTCATTCCATTGCAAATTGTTGTCAACTATCACCCCAAGGATTCTGTCATGTTGAATCATTTCTACAGACATGAATTGACTTTATGACATATGACTTGCATGTGTTCATTCCATTGCAAATTGTTGTCAACTATCACCCCAAGGATTCTGTCATGTTGAATCATTTCTACAGACATGAATTGACTTTATGACATATGACTTGCATGTGTCCATTCCATTGCAAATTGTTGTCAACTATCACCCCAAGGATTCTGTCATGTTGAATCATTTCTACAGACATGAATTGACTTTATGACATATGACTTGCATGTGTTCATTCCATTGCAAATTGTTGTCAACTATCACCCAAGGATTCTGTCATGTTGAATCATTTCTACAGACATGAATTGACTTTATGACATATGACTTGCATGTGTCCATTCCATTGCAAATTGTAGTCAACTATCACCCCAAGGATTCTGTCATGTTGAATCATTTCTACAGACATGAATTGACTTTATGACATAGGACTTGCATGTGTTCATTCCATTGCAAATTGTTGTCAACTATCACCCCAAGGATTCTGTCATGTTGAATCATTTCTACAGACATGAATTGACTTTATGACATATGACTTGCATGTGTTCATTCCATTGCAAATTGTAGTCAACTATCACCCCAAGGATTCTGTCATGTTGAATCATTTCTACAGACATGAATTGACTTTATGACATATGACTTGCATGTGTCCATTCCATTGCAAATTGTTGTCAACTATCACCCCAAGGATTCTGTCATGTTGAATCATTTCTACAGACATGAATTGACTTTATGACATATGACTTGCATGTGTTCATTCCATTGCAAATTGTTGTCAACTATCACCCAAGGATTCTGTCATGTTGAATCATTTCTACAGACATGAATTGACTTTATGACATAGGACTTGCATGTGTTCATTCCATTGCAAATTGTTGTCAACTATCACCCCAAGGATTCTGTCATGTTGAATCATTTCTACAGACATGAATTGACTTTATGACATATGACTTGCATGTGTTCATTCCATTGCAAATTGTTGTCAACTATCACCCCAAGGATTCTGTCATGTTGAATCATTTCTACAGACATGAATTGACTTTATGACATAGGACTTGCATGTGTTCATTCCATTGCAAATTGTAGTCAACTATCACCCCAAGGATTCTTTCATGTTGAATCATTTCTACAGACATGAATTGACTTTATGACATATGACTTGCATGTGTTCATTCCATTGCAAATTGTTGTCAACTATCACCCCAAGGATTCTGTCATGTTGAATCATTTCTACAGACATGAATTGACTTTATGACATAGGACTTGCATGTGTTCATTCCATTGCAAATTGTAGTCAACTATCACCCCAAGGATTCTTTCATGTTGAATCATTTCTACAGACATGAATTGACTTTATGACATAGGACTTGCATGTGTTCATTCCATTGCAAATTGTTGTCAACTATCACCCCAAGGATTCTTTCATGTTGAATCATTTCTACAGACATGAATTGACTTTATGACATAGGACTTGCATGTGTTCATTCCATTGCAAATTGTAGTCAACTATCACCCCAAGGATTCTGTCATGTTGAATCATTTCTACAGACATGAATTGACTTTAGGACATATGACTTGCATGTGTTCATTCCATTGCAAATTGTTGTCAACTATCACCCCAAGGATTCTTTCATGTTGAATCATTTCTACAGACATGAATTGACTTTATGACATAGGACTTGCATGTGTTCATTCCATTGCAAATTGTTGTCAACTATCACCCCAAGGATTCTTTCATGTTGAATCATTTCTACAGACATGAATTGACTTTATGACATATGACTTGCATGTGTTCATTCCATTGCAAATTGTTGTCAACTATCACCCCAAGGATTCTGTCATGTTGAATCATTTCTACAGACATGAATTGACTTTATGACATATGACTTGCATGTGTTCATTCCATTGCAAATTGTTGTCAACTATCACCCAAGGATTCTGTCATGTTGAATCATTTCTACAGACATGAATTGACTTTATGACATAGGACTTGCATGTGTTCATTCCATTGCAAATTGTTGTCAACTATCACCCCAAGGATTCTTTCATGTTGAATCATTTCTACAGACATGAATTGACTTTATGACATATGACTTGCATGTGTTCATTCCATTGCAAATTGTTGTCAACTATCACCCCAAGGATTCTGTCATGTTGAATCATTTCTACAGACATGAATTGACTTTATGACATATGACTTGCATGTGTTCATTCCATTGCAAATTGTTGTCAACTATCACCCAAGGATTCTGTCATGTTGAATCATTTCTACAGACATGAATTGACTTTATGACATAGGACTTGCATGTGTTCATTCCATTGCAAATTGTTGTCAACTATCACCCCAAGGATTCTTTCATGTTGAATCATTTCTACAGACATGAATTGACTTTATGACATATGACTTGCATGTGTTCATTCCATTGCAAATTGTTGTCAACTATCACCCCAAGGATTCTGTCATGTTGAATCATTTCTACAGACATGAATTGACTTTAGGACATATGACTTGCATGTGTTCATTCCATTGCAAATTGTTGTCAACTATCACCCCAAGGATTCTTTCATGTTGAATCATTTCTACAGACATGAATTGACTTTATGACATATGACTTGCATGTGTTCATTCCATTGCAAATTGTTGTCAACTATCACCCCAAGGATTCTGTCATGTTGAATCATTTCTACAGACATGAATTGACTTTATGACATATGACTTGCATGTGTTCATTCCATTGCAAATTGTTGTCAACTATCACCCCAAGGATTCTGTCATGTTGAATCATTTCTACAGACATGAATTGACTTTATGACATATGACTTGCATGTGTTCATTCCATTGCAAATTGTTGTCAACTATCACCCCAAGGATTCTGTCATGTTGAATCATTTCTACAGACATGAATTGACTTTATGACATATGACTTGCATGTGTTCATTCCATTGCAAATTGTTGTCAACTATCACCCCAAGGATTCTTTCATGTTGAATCATTTCTACAGACATGAATTGACTTTATGACATATGACTTGCATGTGTTCATTCCATTGCAAATTGTTGTCAACTATCACCCCAAGGATTCTGTCATGTTGAATCATTTCTACAGACATGAATTGACTTTATGACATATGACTTGCATGTGTTCATTCCATTGCAAATTGTTGTCAACTATCACCCCAAGGATTCTTTCATGTTGAATCATTTCTACAGACATGAATTGACTTTATGACATATGACTTGCATGTGTTCATTCCATTGCAAATTGTTGTCAACTATCACCCCAAGGATTCTTTCATGTTGAATCATTTCTACAGACATGAATTGACTTTATGACATATGACTTGCATATGTTCATTCCATTGCAAATTGTTGTCAACTATCACCCCAAGGATTCTGTCATGTTGAATCATTTGCACACAAATTTCATTCAATTTAAGATTCAGATTTTTATTTTCCAAACTTGCTTTTCTGGTTTGGTAGTAATCATTAATATTTTAGTCTTGCGTGCATTAATGTTGATGCCATTTCCCATTCTTCAAGAAATCTATTTTAAGTAAGGTTATCTGAAGGGATATCTCGGTCTAAATTTAGCTGTTTGAAATTGGATAGTATTGTATCATCTGCATATAAGTCTGTATATGAAATACAGATGCCTATTTTCAGTGGCAGATCATTTATGAAAATGAGAAAAAGGAGTGGGTGTGGAATTGTACCCTGTGGTACTCCGAATGTAATTCGTTCTTCTTTAGAAAACTGCCATTTATTTTGACACACTGCTTTCTCCTTGTTAGATATGACATAAACCAATCAATCATTGAACTGTCACATTGATAAATGCTCACTTTGGGTTAAGAATATCATGATCAAGAGGGACAAAAGCTTTTCTAAGATCAATTTTTTATGGATTGAACTAAATTTTTCTTGCTCTAAGGCAGTAATCTATCTATCATGGAGACCAAGGCTGTCTCACAGGAGTGGTTTTCTCTGAACCCTGATAGGTTTTTATGAATTATAGTTTATTAGGTACATCAAAGAGTTTTCATGGACATGTTTTTCAAGTAGTTTGGGCAGAGCTGGTAAGATAGATAAGGGTCTGTTGTTATTGACAGCTTCTTTGCTGCCAGACTTGTGAATAGGGGTAACCTTTGCCAATTTCCATGTCTGGGGAACACTGAGATAGCTATGCTTAGATTACATATGTAGTCTGTGCTGTCAGATATTAAATCTGCAGTAGCCCTTGCAAGACCAATATTAGTTGATATGCTAATGTTGCAATAGTTTGCAAAAATTTAAACAAATTTTCATTTGGTATTGCAAAAATGAAAAAAAATTGTCGAGAGCAATTTTTCCTGAAGAGAAATTTATTAGTTAATTGTGATTAGGGTTTACATTGGGTTCCTTTAAGTTCTGATTGCTATGCTGACAAAACAATTCATTGGATGAATTTGCTATTTCAACATCCTCATCAATAACATGGCCTTCCTGGTGAGTTGTCAAATTTTGGATGACTTGTGGAAAATTACATGCACCTAGTTTGTTGAGAACATTCCACATAGAAATTTTATTGCAGTTATTTTCTAAAACCAACAGTTAGTAAATTTGCCTTTGCCAGATTGATCAGTTTTGTTTCTTTATTTCTCCATGTTTTGTGATTTGCTTGTTGATCGACAGATTTGAAATAATGATGGGTTTTTATGGTGTCTGTAATTCCAGGATTCGACCAATCAGGTTGTATGTCTAGTTTTACTCTGAGTGTTTTTAAAGGTATATGTTTATCAACCAGCTGTATACAAAGTTGGGCCCATGTATCAAGAACATCATCCATATCATCAAAGATTAGGTACTGTGCTATTCTCCAAGAAAAATTACTGAGATCCTCCATATCGACACTCTCCTGAGATACCTTTCATGTACTTCGAAGTAGCACAGGCTGGTTTAGGAATTTCACCTTTTGAATTAATTTACTGGAGGACAGTAAGGGGATCCATGAAACAGTTATGGATGAACATGTATCAGTATCTTGTTCATCTCTGCAACAAGCTGGAGGAAGTTTGTAACCTGGCCCAGTGGAATCACGCATGCAGACATTAGGCCAAGTATTACAGTAGAAAACAAAGGAATAACAGTTTGAGGTGGATGACAAAAAGTTGCTGTTTTTGCTGCAAGAGTACATCAAACTTAAAGTAGCTTGGAGGTGACAATTAATTGTAACAGGAGAAGGGTTGGCAGAACTATCGTATCAGGGTAGGAGATAAAGGGAAACTGTGTCATGTCAAATTACTTGAGCGTTATCATGAAAGAGAACCACCCACAGAGTTCCTGGTTGCTACAGTTGTGACTGAATAAACCAATGAAAACAGATGGGAGGCTGAAGTACTTTCTAGTTGTCATTGATGAGGGAAGAAAATTACATTGACTTTGTCCTTGATGAAACGTTAACATTTGAGCAATGTAAGGAGTTTGAGTCAATACTCCAAGACTCAAGCTTTTTGACAGAATGACCTGGCTAGGCAGATTTGAATGAGTTCAGTTTGAAGCTATTTGATGACAAGCCAATAAAACTAAAACCATATCCACTACCACACGCAAAATTAGAAACTGACCACAATTTAAAAGACAAGCTATGTCAAATTCCAATTTCATAGTGAAGACAGACCAATGGGTAGTCATGCCATTCGGTGTTCATAATGTGCTAAGTGTCTTCAACCATATTATCAGAAATGTACTCGAACCGTTATGGGGAATGGGAGTTTCAGACTTCATGAACGATTTTTTATTAGCAACAGGTACTTGGGAAGACCATATAATTTTGCTGAGAAAAGTTTTAGAACAATTTAGATTGGACTTACTGCATGACCATCTAAGTGCCATATAGGATTTAGAAAAGTAATCTACCTAGGTTACACCCTCAGCAAACACACATTAACCCCATATAGTTCTAAAATTGATGAATTTAGGAATGCTTTATGACCAGTCCTAAGAGGCTCAATCTTTTTGGGCATTGGCATGGTATTGTTGTCGGTATGTTGCTAACTTCAGTGCTATTGCTAGCCCATTGATCAACTTAACTAGGAAGAAGGCTCCAATGAAGGTTATTTGGACAGACATTTGTGACCATGCATTTCAGATGTTAAAGGACAGGCTAATGTCAGATGCAGTATTGAAATTGTACTAGCTCTTCTGACAGAAGTTTAGGGACAGTGCTGTTGGAAGAGTATCATGAAAACATATTTGTACTAGCTCTTCTGACAGAAGTTTAGGGACAGTGCTGTTGGAAGAGTATCATGAAAACATATTTCTGATTGCATATGGTGGTAAGAAGTTGTTGAGTGCAGAACACAATTTTTTGGTCTTTGAATGCTTAGCAATTATTTTGGGGGATATCTAAATTTCAACACTACATGCATGGATGAAATTTTATTTTGGAAATTGAGATAAAATGTTTAACTGAGAAAAAATGCTTAACTGAGATAAAATGTTTAACTGAGATAAAATGTTTAACTGAAGGAAACATGGGCATCATCCCCCAATAGAGTTCCCAATGTTTGTCTTGAAACAGTAGCAAAATTATGTCTTATTAACAGGGCACTATCTTCATAGCCATATGCCTATCACCTCTTACTAGGGTGAAACATTTCAGTGTTTAGCCTTGTGTCCATATTCCAAACAGTCATGCTCTATTAATTAAGGCATTCAGGCTTTGAACATCAGTGTCAATTCTCGTAGAAACAATTATAAGGAATACCTTACAAGTTGAGTTGTCCAAATAGATGTTTTTCAGAATATGTTAAAACCTTTCTGTAAGCGTGCAAACATTGGTAGCGATTTTGCAGTACATTTTGTTGGGATCTGCATGACACGTACCCATTAAGATTGATGTGTTGGCTAGGTTAGTTATAGCTTGGCAACTTTTAATAATTAATCTGTCCTGTTTGGGGCATGAATTGAGTTTTAATTAGGACCTGCTTGTTAACAGTCAGAACAGATGGAGGTGGGGGGTGCTCAGTGTTAATGTGAGGTCATAACGGTAAAGTGCCCAAAATGACATGCACTAGGAGAGGATATTTTAGGAAGCAGTGGTTCATTCAGGACAAGTGTCATAAAATGATATATTCCAGAATAGTTATTAATAAATGTTGACTAGAAGAATATTTTTTCTGAGTTATATGGGACTGATAAGATTTTTGGCGGGTAAGGTAGTAATCCTGATTGGCTAATGTGTTGTCCATAAAGGACATCCAAAGAAAATACCTGTTATCCTACCCCCTTCACCCCTTGTCCGCTTTTGTCTGCATGTGGCTTAGCACCCCCCCCCCCCCGGCTGTGGACATCCCCATCTAGCATTATATACTACTCTATGGTCTGGCAGTGATCTAATCACAGCATGTATCTCAAAACAAAGAAAAAATAAACAGAGTTCTTTCGTTAAAAAAGTCTTTATTCAGGACATAGAACTAAAGTTGTCATCCCACAGAAAACTAAATTTGATAGTCTGTCAATGCCTTACTCCACTTCAACAAACGCAGACTGTAGCCAGTCAAATACTGTACTGTGCATAGCAGCAGTGTAGTGGTGGCTACTACAGCCAGCCACCTGCTTCAAGGGAGGCTGGCACTAGCTCTGCAGTCACATGGTCAGCCAGGGTCTTCATCACAGTCCAGGCACTGTATTGTCTGAATTGAGGGCATTATACAGGCCATGGTTATCATCACAGTCCAGGCACTGTATTGTCTGAATTGAGAGCATTATACAGGCCATGGTTATCATCATAGTCCAGGCACTGTATTGTCTGAATTGAGGGCATTATACAGGCCATGGTGCATCTTACCTGGCTATTTGTATACTCGCTCAGGTCCACAGGGCCGATATGTCAGCCATGTAATCAACCTTAGGCACTGGGAGTCAGACCTATGTATTAATGCCAACCCATTCATATATATTCTGTGACACGAATTGTACAGATTGAAATTAACAAAAAATTTATACTTAGCGATCCCCCATAAAGGACATCCACAAAACATACTGGAATACATGCAAGTAGGCCTAAAGCAGCTGTTCAACACAGAAAATTATAACAAAAAATACTATTTTGCAGACGTCCACAAAGTCCTTTACACCCCCTCTCCCCCTTGTCCGCAGTTGTCCGCATTTGAACAAACCCCCCTCCCCCCATCTTTGTGAACATCCTTTATGGATGATCCCTAAGTTAAACAAGGGTTCTGTGCTGTGTTGAGTTCAAGAACACATGTATTAACTTCAATGCAATTAAATTATCCAAAAATGCATTACTGATAAAGCGAGAACCTAAAATCCAGGCTTCTATACTGGGAGAAATTAATAAAGTACTTTTAGTTCAATTTGCATCAAGACCAAAGGCTAATATGATAATTCACAAATCTTCTCTTGATTTTCATAAAAACTTACTTAAATTGTGGGTTTTTATCTATTGAAATGTATGTCTGGTGTAAGGGAGATAACTGAATGATATACATAAGGTGTGGTCTTTTTATTTTATGCAATGTATTATACATGTAATATAGTTGAGTTCAAGAACACATGTATTAACTTCAATGCAATTAAATTATCTAAAAATGCATTACTGATAAAGCGAGAACCTGAACTCCAGGCTTCTATATGTAGTAGAGACCTCAAGAATGATTATCTAACTAAGGAATCGCATGTTCATTTTTCAAGGCACAAAAGTTTACAACAGAAAAAAAGACAATTAGAGCAGGACAATTCAAATCAAAATAGGAAGGAATACCATATCTTTAATAAATTACCTAAAATACTCATACCAGAACATTCTTTATGATACAAGTGAACTATCTACAAGAGGACCAGGAGTGTCCTATATTCCTGGTCTATGACATGCTTTAGAAGAACATAAGAGTTGCTTTTTATCCATGAGTTTTCATCTTTTACGCATAAAATAGTCAATATTTGGCTAAAATTAACTAAATTAACTTTACATAACTTATTTTTTTTGCTTGTATGCTAATCTTGAAGCTGACTACACAGACACAAAGCCATCAGTCTATATATGTTATAGGTATAGTTACAAAAGCCTCATTCCAAAGCTTATGTGTCTTATTTTCTGAAGATTTTATACATTTTCTATGTAAAAGACTGTCAATATTAGACAAAAACTTCTCAATATCCATTGTTTAACCAAATGACACTATGACAGTATATAAATGGTGGCTATGTATACTCGGTGCTATGGATACACTGTGAAGCTGGTATTACCTTTTAGGTATCACGGTACCAATTGTTTTTCCATAGACCTCAATGCTAATATTTGGAGAGATAAATATATTTTCTATCCTAATTTAGCATGCATCTCACACACTGTTATAGAGAACGATGTTAGATTGTCAATTTGATGATGACAAAACCAGGTACTCCATTGCATTTAAGAGAGATAACTCTGCTGGAACTAGACAGGGGTATGAGTTATCTAGTCACAACATACCTATTTTCAGTCATGTCTATGACATTTTCAAAAAAATCATAAAAAATACAAAATATGATCTGCATAGGAATTAACATAAATTCACATGTTGCCAAGAGGCTAAACTATTTTTTAAGCCTAACAGAAAGTACAACTCTTACATAATCCACCAATCATAGCTTGTGTTGTTATTTATTTCTGATTGGTATGGACCCTACACCTTACGCTCCACCCACATGGACTTGCGCAATTGGTACCGTTATACCATAAAGTACAAAGGTTGGACTCATTTGTATCTTCATTGGTGTAAGCTTGTAATTATTGTTAAATTATTGCCAATTTAAATTCATACTTGAATTCTCTTCAACTGAGAATCTTGGCTGATAGGTGAGTTGATAAATTTATGTCACAGCAGAGTGCAATAGATTATCTAATTATGCCCTGAACTTGGTAGGAATGTGAAGGCACTAAAAAAGATATAAATTCATGATCAATAGGATTGTGTATCAATAATAGGAAAGCGAATCAGTTGTATGTAATTGATTAAATTGTTATATTTTGCATATGGGGCTCATGTTATTTTATTCTATTTCTCTGCTTAGTTCTCTGTTATTCCATCCTTTAATTTCATGTTTTATGTTATTAATTGGTAGATCTGGGCAAAAACACCATAGTCGACCATCTGCTAGATAACAATAACCAAAAACCTTAAGGAGTGTGGAAAATATCTCTCACATCATGCAACAGCACACCACCATTACACTTTCTTCTATTTGTTCAATCTCAGTGTTGTTATTAACACCATTTCCTTCAATACTGATGATACACTTTATCAAGTTGAGAAATGTCTGTTTTTCTGATTACATCAAGCATATAACCTGTTCCCACCATAGGTAATGACTTGACTTTGACCCAAGGTTGAAGACCTCTTTTACTGACATGTTGAATGACTTAGTCACCAATCAGAAGTGTTTGTTTCATGGAAATTTCCTGATGTTTTGATTTTCTTTGATGAGAAGAATGCAATGTACTGGTACTGGAAGATATGCCATAACTTTCACCCTTCACATATTTTTTTTACCTAAGCTTATCTTCACAGAATCATTTGTATGATCTCAGCTGATGGGATGCTTTGAAAGTGAAGATGAGAATTTGTATGTGCTGTAGTAGAGTTCATAGCTTTCAACATGGATTTATTCTTCACAAAATTTTCCATATTTTGAGTCTCTGCTATGATAGACTTAAGTAGGTCATCAACGGCTATGACTTTTTCATTGGTGTTCATTACCTTGGTGATATTATTCCTGCACATTTCAGATTCTTCTTTTACCACACTTACAATGTCAGTTTTGAAATTTCTAATGTCTTCCATTATTAATAAGAAAATTTATGGATCAATAGCAGCAGAACAATATTTTATTTTTGTCTTTCTCTGATGGTAGATTATCATTGTCTTTATTTAAATGCTTCATGTTTTCCTGGTTTCTTCTTCAAGGATGAAACAGTGATTCAATAATTGGATAAGGTCACATTTATTGTTTCTTTTTCCAGCAATTCAGCTTTTATCTTCATATTTGAAAGTTGTTCAGCTAACTTGTCATGTCTGTCTTTTTTGACTGATATATTGTTTTCAAACATTCATGTTCTTTTGATACTTTTGTTTGTTGGGTCTTGAGTTTTTGCAATTTCCTCATGCAGCAATTTATTTTCCCACATTAGTGCTATTACCTTCTTATCACTGCCCTCAGTAACTCCAGTTAGTAGAGAAATGTTTTCAATATCCCTTGTTAAGGCTATCATCTGTTCACTGCCTGATTCAGATTGCAGCTGTTGGAAAAAAAAGGGGGGGGGGGCCTGGACTCAGTGGACTGTCTGGCTGGGATTTTTGAATAGTTTCACCCAGATTGATTTGGTACTGCCATATCAGAATTCCCAGTGGGGAGAGAGATTTATTTGATCTCCAGTTAACTGAAATTTTATAATCATCACATGTGATGTGGAAGACTGGTTTGGGATGCTACAAGCCTGAAATATACTTTGATTGCTGTCATGGTTACTATCACTGGTTTTAAAATATATTTCTTAAGCAATGAACTTCAATTCAGTGTTAGTTAATTAAAATATTTCATTCATATGATTGAAAAAGAACATTTTTAATATACTCAGCTACAAGAGATTCAGAATTTAGTCTCTTAATATGGGTCAGAATTTAGTCTCTTAGTATGGGTCAGAATTTAGTCTCTTAGTATGGGTCAGAATTTAATCTCTTAGTATGGGTCAGAATTTAGTCTCTTAGTATGGGTCAGAATTTAGTCTCTTAATATGGGTCAGAATTTAGTCTCTTAGTATGGGTCAGAATTTAGTCTCTTAATATGGGTCAGAACTTAGTCTCTTAGTATGGGTCAGAATTTAATCTCTTAATATGGGTCAGAATTTAATCTCTTAATATGGGTCAGAATTTAGTCTCTTAGTATGGGTCAGAATTTAGTCTCTTAATATGGGTCAGAATTTAGTCTCTTAATATGGGTCAGAATTTAGTCTCTTAGTATGGGTCAGAATTTAGTCTCTTAATATGGGTCAGAATTTAGTCTCTTAGTATGGGTCAGAATTTAGTCTCTTAATATGGGTCAGAATTTAGCCTCTTAATATGGGTCAGAATTTAGTCTCTTAGTATGGGTCAGAATTTAGTCTCTTAATATGGGTTAGAATTTAGTCTCTTAATATGGGTCAGAATTTAGTCTCTTAATATGGGTCAGAATTTAGTCTCTTAGTATGGGTCAGAATTTAGTCTCTTAGTATGGGTCAGAATTTAGTCTCTTAGTATGGGTCAGAATTTAGTCTCTTAATATGGGTCAGAATTTAGTCTCTTAGTATGGGTCAGAATTTAGTCTCTTAGTATGGGTCAGAATTTAGTCTCTTAATATGGGTCAGAATTAAGTCTCTTAATATGGGTCAGAATTTACTCTCTTAGTATGGGTCAGAATTTAGTCTCTTAATATGGGTCAGAATTTACTCTCTTAGTATGGGTCAGAATTTAGTCTCTTAGTATGGGTCAGAATTTAGTCTCTTAATATGGGTCAGAATTTAGTCTCTTAGTATGGGTCAGAATTTAGTCTCTTAATATGGGTCAGAATTTAGTCTCTTAATATGGGTCAGAATTTAGTCTCTTAGTATGGGTCAGAATTTAGTCTCTTAATATGGGTCAGAATTTAGTCTCTTAATATGGGTCAGAATTTAGTCTCTTAATATGGGTCAGAATTTAGTCTCTTAATATGGGTCAGTATGCATGAACCAGAAAGAGTATATTTTTGACCTAATTCCATAAAACAATAATGTAATCATTAATTAATTCTAAAAAATGTGTCAATGTGTCAATGTGTCAATGTGTATGATAGGCCATGATAAAGTTTTTTAAGTATTATATTTTATCTTGCTATTTTAAAATATGCTAAAGTTAATGCCATAAATATATCATTTATAAATTTTACTCCTTTATTGCACCTAAAAATCTGATACTGTTAGTGACAAATGAAACTATATCCAGACATGTCACAACATTCATAAAATCACAATTTTTTGTATCTTTGTTTTGTTGCATTCGTAGGGAAACTGGAACTTAAGCTATTTTCTGTTATGCATTGTACCCAATAATTTAAAAAAAAAACCATTATTTATTTGTATTACTATTTTTATCAAAGTTCCTGAGAACCATCAAGGATTAGTGTGGTACCATCTATACACTAATTTTATGCATTTTTATTTACAACTATACCTTAAACAGCTTTATTACCTTTTTATTTACAACTATACCTTAAACAGCTTTATTACCTTTTTATTTACAACTATACCTTAAACAGCTTTATTACCTTTTTGTTTACAACTATACCTTAAACAGCTTTATTACCTCAACAGAAATAGACAGTGTCTCTGCTCAGAGAAAAACCATACATTGTGAGTTTGAGTCTATGTGTATATAGCCTTGTATAATAATTTTAAAAAAAACTTGATGTAAAATCCATCTATATCACTGCTGAGGATGTATTTGTTATAGATATCTTCACATGAATTTTAATTATAAAATAAATGAAATTAAAACACTTTATAAATTTTTCAGAAAGAAAATTCCAAGATATTATATCAAATGCTTTTTATGGACATTGATAACTAGTAATATTATACAACAAACACCATTCAAGCCACTGCTTTCTCAGGTTCTTTGGATAGGTAGTTATGTTAGAGTGGAACCCTTCTATATCTGTATTATAGGTGTGGCATTCCAAAATTTGATAGATCTCAGTATCAGCATGCTTTGTCCTATATTTGGCTTCAGCTCTCCACCTTGTCATTGACTCAGTCATTCACTAGGTCTCTGACTGTGTCACTCTTATCATCAACTTTATTGTACTGCAAGTCACTGACATGATCTTGTTCTGATCCATCCAATGGATTTTAGTTGATACATCTATCTGTATTGTGCTACAAGTTGCTAACTGCTTCATAGTCTTGAGTTTAACCTGCCTGATTTTAGTTGATACATCTATCTGTATTGTGCTACAAGTTGCTAAGGTTCTTGAGTTTAACCTGCCTGATTATGGTCAGTATCACTGACAGTGTCATGGCAAAGTTTTCGCTTCTTCAAGATTGACAGAATTTCTTTAAATAGGCAGTTGGACTTTTGTAAGTTGATGCAGCACAGCAGCAAACAGCTTCTTAGCCCGATTTTTCTATGTCAGCAAGCATTTAATACAGTCTGTTAACATCACATGGGTGGCACACCATGCTTCAGTCTGGGTATTAAAAATGGCACTGGACCTGTTCTGATGTCCTGAAGGTGAATCTTGCAAAAGTCACTAAGGTAATTTTTTTCCATAAGTGTTTACCTACCATCAGTGACCAACATTTATTACAATCAATCATTGTTACTTTGGGAATATACAGAGACAGTTAGTACTTCTAAAAGAACATTTTTTTTTAGCCATATATTAAAAAGTCCAAGTTTTATATTAGTATAGACCCTGGAGAGCATAGGGGGTGGTGTGCTTTTGGGATTTTCTGATTATATTTACAGTTTGCTCTGCAAATATGTGAAGGGTAGTTCTGGACTGCATTTGTGCTGGATTTTGGTGGCCATGATGGGACCAAGCTCTTGTTTCTCAGTCATCCTTTTTGTGCTAAGGGGCTGATTCAGGGATGTGGAATTAGGTGGACAAAACCACCATCTCCAATACAACTTATGGTAAATTTGATTTAGATGAAAGTTGTCATCACTAACATCTTCAGTCTTTGTTACATTGAGCCATTGATGATAAAATAAATTGCTGGTACATCAGGTATTTTTAATGTTGTGTCTGATTTTTTAAAAAATGCTTCAGTGCTGATAGAATTTTATTCTGCAGGTACAAAACATTTACAAAACATGGTTGGTTGGAATAAATCATAGGCAACTATTATGTTCTAAAATAGCATATCAGTGATGTAACCATGAAACAAAAAATATGAGAGTTAGATAATGGCAGTTATTAGGTTGAGAGCCTTTACTAATGTAGTTGTTGCTAAACGTAAATCACCCATTCTCCATCTTGAATATAATAGAAGTTGTTAATCTTTCTCTCTGGCACTTATTATGTGGTTTAATATTTCTTTCTTCAATTACAGTCACTTCTCCAGTACAGACTATTTTGGGATGGAATGCCAGTTTTAGTATGCAGCTAGATCCATATCCTAGCATTGATTCAGTAATCACAATAAACAAGAATGGTGTCTTAATAATGTATGCAAAGGGCACAGTGTCTAAGAATGTAGCAGAACGGTTTGAGTTCACTGGAAACACACCTGAAAACCGGATCTCTTTCATCTTGAGAAATGTTACACTTGGAGATGCTGGGACATATTTTGCCACTGAAACAGGTTATCCACCTGGAGGAGAGCAAACATTAATTGTGAAAGGTAATTTTTTTCTACTTTGTAATTAAACAGCAGAAAGTATACCTCTTATACAGAAATAATTGAAGTAATTATCAATCCAATATTATTGTATGCATGGCATTCCCATATTTAAAAATTCGCCTAAATTTTATGTCATGCTGATTTAACCTATTTTACTATACCCTGATAATTCTTTCTAAAGATAAATATATAATTAATATGCACATTATAATTGAAGTCATCCAAGATCCAGGTGATATTAATCTATGGACTTCTCCAGTGTCTTAGATGTTAGAACGTCCACCTTGGATGCGGGAGGTCTCAGGTTTGAACCCCAGTTGAGTTGTACCAAAGACTTAATAAAATGGTACTAGTAACCACCTTGCTTGGCACTCAGCATTAAGAGGCTAGTGTTGGACTGGTTGGCCTGGTGTCAGGTTAATGTGACTGGTTGTGGGACATGATTCCACATGTCTGCGGCATGATGCCCCAGTGCAATACATCACTATAAACTGTCACACTGCAGATATCATAGTGATATGACTGGAAAATTGTTAAAGCTACGTTAAAAGTCCAGATCTCTCACACACACACATACATGAACCCATTTATTCAAGTTTTTATAAACTGCATGAGACCTATAGACTCTATATACTAGTGATTATACAATCAGCTAATCAGATGCAAAGTGTCTCATCAGTATGGGCAGATGAAACCAATGAGATACAATATTTCCTAATTCATATGCATAGGTCTTGTGCATAATCAAATTGGTCAATATCTTGATAATAGAGAACTATTTTACAAGTTTAATTACAATCTGTTGAGCAAAATAGTTGCTAGAGAGATGACAAGCTCAGCCGTCATGCAAGGTCATATCGTTAATATGTGTAGATTTCAATCATAATCATGCACAGTCAAGATCTTGGTGACATGGGCCCATTTACCCAGTTTGATCAAACTCCTATTACAATCAGTCTCTGGAGTGGTAAACATTTTCAGTCATTTTGATGAAAGATCACCTCAGAAATAAATGTAGGTTTTCCTCACTGGCCAAGTATGATCAAAGTCATATCAAAACTACAGTCTCTAGTGTGGTTACAAAACACCCTCAGCCAATCAGATGTAGGATTACTTCAGAATTATACATATGTCTTCCTCATAATGCAAATCATCCATCATCTTGATGATGTAGGAATTTGTACCGTTTGTTTAACATCAGATCAAAATATCCCAGGCGTTGTGATGCTCAGCTAAACATATGCAATCTCACTTTATTAATATGCATACATTTTAATCATAATACATTACTTTATATATGGCCTATTTACCATATTTGGTATAAAATATATAAGCAGAAAAAGAGTAACAAATTTTGAAAAAGGCAAACAAGGGCAAAATTATGGTAATAATAATAATAATAATATTGACTTTATTTAAAGACGGTGACACAATTAGTTGCATGGTACTAATCCTACTTGTGGCCATCTATTACATACATAGTTACATTCAAAGTACATGTCCATACTTATCAAATGGACACAAAAAAGTATTGACAATAAGCTACATTTACACATGGATTTAATAAACATAAAGTTTTGAAAAATTATCATAATAATAATAATAATACTTTATTTATAGAGGGTGACTCATTAATTAAAGACTATTCTCCTTTTAAGGAGAGTATAACAATGCACATTATATGAAAGATAGCAGTAATTACTGTTTATTTTAATGTGTTTAGAATTAAAATACTAAATTCCATTATCTATTAAAAACACATACATGCTCATTGTATTTCTTCTTAAATACTGTAATATTTGCAACAGATTGTACGTGTAGTGAAAGCTTGTTCCACAGAACTGTACCAGAGTATTGGAAACTTTTTAATTGCTCTGTTTTTGGTTTTGGTGCTAGAAGCTTTCCATGTGATGTTGATCTCAACTGGTATTGTGTTGAAAAAGGCCTGAATAAGTCCTGTAGATACTCTGAGTCAATTTCATGTAGACATTTATATATAAAAACTGCCTTGTGAAAATCTATCCTTTCATATATTGTAAACCATTTGAGTTCTGTAAATAATGCTTTTGAGGAATGATCTAAAATTATGCTTGCTGCACGTTTCTGAAGTTTATAAATCCTGTCAAGCTCAGATTTAGCAGTTTCCCCATACATTAGAACAGTAATCCATTGTTGGAAGAATATACGTCTTGTAGTATAGATTGCGAGTTTCCATAGGTAAATATTTCTTGATTCTACTGAGAAGGGCAATTTTGGATGACAGTGTTTTACAAAGCTTATCAATATGGTCATTCCATAATAAATTATTATCTATGGACACACCTACAAGCCTTTCATGATTGACATTTTCTAATGGATGATTATTTATTGCAAGAGATAGTTTCGGGTTCCCTGACTTGTGTAGCTTTTGTGTCGTCCCCAGAATGATACATTTTGTTTTACCTTCATTAATTACCATCCTATTTTGTTATGCCCAGTTTTGGACTCTAATAAGGTCTGAGTTTAATCTTGTTTGGATAACTTCAGTATCAGAACTAGATGTATACAAGGTTGCATCATCTGCAAACAAATCTGTATTTGTGGATTCACTATTTAATGGTAGATCATTGATATAGATAAGGAATAGGAGAGGGCCCAAAACTGAGCCTTGAGGGACTCCTGAATGAATAGTGCGATTTTGAGAGCTAATATTGCCAATGCTTACTAGTTGAGACCTTTGGCTTAGGTATGATCTAAACCAGTTTAAAGAAGGATTGTCAAACCTATAACAGTTCAACTTTTGCAGTAGAATTTCATGATCAACAAAATCAAAGGCTGTCTTGAAGTCAAGGAAAACAATCCCAGTCATATGTTCATTATCCATTTCTTTCAGCCAAAGATCAATTAATTTGGTAAGTTCTGTTTGGCACTAGTGGTATTTTCTAAATCCTGATTGTGCTTTATGAAATAGAGAGCAAGTTTTGAAACATTTATAGACCTGAATGGCTACTTGCTTTGTAAATTATTTTGATAATGCTGGTAGAATTGATATTGGTCTGTAATTCCCTGGATCCTTCTTTTCTCCTTTCTTAAAGATAGGTGTAACCTTTGCACATTTCAGTTTTTCTGAAAAATTACCACTCATTATACTTAAATTTATGATATGCGTTAGTGACTTTGTTATTACTGGTGCAGCAATTTTAAGGATTTGTGTACTAGTACCATCCAAACCAGAGGATTTATTAATATTCAACTTAATTAGCATATCAAAAACGTCCGCTTCACTGACATTAGCTATTGAAAAATAATGATCTTCAGGAATATTAGCTCCTATTAATGATAGAAGAGCATAAAGTTTAATTGGGATGTTAGTCTGGTTCTGAATACTGTAACTGGAGATGCTTGTGAAGAAATTGTTGAACATTTCTACAATGTCTTGTACAGATGTTGCTATATCATCATTGTACTTAAGCCTAGGGGGAAGACAACTGTTCTTGGCTGGGTTCAACTCTTTTAGATGCTTCAACATGATCTTGGTACTCTTACTTTCATCAATAGCCTGTTTATATTAATTCTCTTTTGCCTTATCTATCAGGTGCTTAGTTTTATTCCTCCACTTTCTATAGCTTTTCATGTCTTTTTTCTTGTGGAAATTATCTCTTAGGTACCTAGCCTCATTGATCTCAAGGGAAATCCATTTAGGTGTAATTTGGTGTTTAGCCCTTTTTGTTTTAATTGGGGCATGCTTGTCTAAGGCTGCATTGAACATCCAATACCATTTGTCTAAGGCTGTGCTGACATCAGCTATATTGCAGTCTGAGTTGAAGGGATTGCAAACTAAATCATTTAAGAACTTTTCCTCATCAAACTGTTTAAAGTCCCTGTATTGTATTTCAATGTGTTGCCCATTTTTAGATGATTTCAGAATATGTCTAGTTATACAGACTGGGCAGTGGTCACTCAGTGCATACACTGGCACATTAAATTCACTTATGTTTTCAGGTTTATTAGTATAGACGTGATTAATGATAGTAGCACTATTATCTATTCCTCTAGTTGGAGTGTTAATTAATTTTGTTGTAAATTTCAAAGTTACTTATCCATGTTAATGGTGGAGTTTTCATGTAGTCAATGTTAAAATCACCTAATATGATAGCTTCTAAATCTTCCTTTAGTAATGCTTTTTGAATTTGCACCTCAAATCTATCAATCTAGTCAGCTGTGGAACTAGGTGGCCTGTAAACTGAACATAAAAGTATTGGCTTTGACTGCGCAAGGGTTACTTCAATCCAGATACTCTCTACCCCAATAGTTAATGGAACTGTCTATGTAGAGAGAACAATTCACCCCACATGGATTCCCTATCTTTTCTTTCAAAGTTGAACCCCTGTCTTTGGAGAGCCAAATCATCAGTATCATCAGAAAAAAAGGGTTCACATAGATGTAGAATATTGACTGATCTAGTTTGCTGTAACAATAATTTAATCTCATTCTGTTTTGGGTGGATGTGTTGAATATTTAGGTTGACTACTTGCAGACCTCTTTTGAGGAAGCCCAACACATGACAATTTTGATGAGTGGCTTCATTTTCAGACAAGGCAGTATGCCATGTATCGTTTTTAGACTTGACAGATTTCTGAAAACAACAAGTTTTGTACAATGTAAATAAGAAAAAGAACTTAGTTTTACGAATAAAATCCAAAAGTAATCCAAGAATTAAAAAATAGAAGTCCGAGTAATAAAATGTCCTAATAAAACTGAGTTTGAATCCTGATGAAATCCAAAATGGAAGGCCATGACATATGCTGTGGTCCGTGTCGTACTGATGTGTCAACAGTTCTTTGTTGAATCACAGAAAATAATATTCCAGTGTTTGAATTCTGTAAATTTTGATAACTTTCCTTGTCCAATAATTAATTTAGAGCACAAGTTTTTCCAGGGAAAAATAATCTCTTAGAATCCAAATAATTTAAAGAAAAATTAAAAATTCAACTCAAACTGGTCACAACATAAAACACTTTGACTTCTCAAGTGTTAAGGCAAGAATAATAATTATTTCTCTATACATCAATAATATATCTAGCTATGGCACAAAACAGATGCCCAGATATGGGCCAGTCCACTGTGAAACCCTAATTGATACATGTTATTTATCATGTACTCCCAGTATGGCCTCGAATTCACTTTTTTGAATGTTTACTCTGAAAAAGAATTTTTTTAAAAATAAAAAGAAGTTGTTTACTTCAACTCTTACAGATTCTGAATCAAGGTCAGGAACTAGGTCAGCATTAGTTACAAAGTTTCTATTATTAGGTTTACAAAAAACTGAATTTCTGGAAAATGTCAAATCCAGTAATTAACATTATATTACAATAGCATGTAATGTAATAAAAAGAATTTAAAACTAACAACAAGAAAAAAACAATTAAATTAAATCAAATATAAATTAAATCAAATATACATAACAATATATATTAGTTGTATACAGAATAATAAAAAAAATCAATAATTCAGGTCAGGTAGAATATAAACTTGATTTTGGACAAGGTTAAGTCCAACATAGAATATTACATTACAATAGCATATAATTAAAATAAGAACAAAAAAACTACCCACAACATTAAATGTACATGACAAATGCTATTCAGCAAGGTAGTGCTTGCTTGATCACTTAATACACCAAGCACAGATGCAACAAGTATATTTTTATATGACTGTAATGCTAGACCACAAAAAGGTATAATTATTGAAAATTTAAATATTCTTTAGGCAGAGATTTTCTATAAATATATGACAGTTGTTCCATTTGAAAAGTGTAATTGGTAAGAAGTGCATATTACACCTGGGCATGATGAGTCCAGACAGGGTCTGCCTGTTGAGCAATTGTACTATGCAGTTGTATTATTAATAGATGTAAAAAAAAAAAATCGAAGCAGAGCAACAGAGCCAGATGAATTGAACAAGAGATCATGATAAACCAAAACATGTTTGGTGGTTGATGCTATTTGCGGTCGTACTGTTGCAACAACTGTTGGTCTTAGTGTGGCTGGAGTAGCACCCATGACAACATTCTAGGTGCACCAACTGTAATTATTGTTGGGGCTAATTTAAAGAATTTTAATGAAACTCAAGTTTTTATGTGTCTTGAATTTACAAAGGGGAAGGTCAGGACAAATAATACAGACATGAAACTTTATTCAGGTTCACACTTTATCATACTATAGTGAAGTCACTAGATGAAAGGTCAGAGACATTAGTAAGGTAAAGGTCATATTTTTTGCTGTTTGTGGTACTCTTATTTAGCAATGTAATTGGTCCTAAATGCAGCCATCATAAAAGTCTATGACTCTTTCAGTATCAGACAAATTTTATCTTTATTTTAAGTTGAGCTCATTGCAGTTAATAGAGAGTTTTATTTTAATATACAAAACTGTTTACTTGCATTTAGCTTCTCCATCCAGGCCTCAGATAATTGCACTCACCAGTTCTGTATTGGGATCTGACTACCGCCTGAATTGTTCCTCTGTATCCAACAGTGCACCTCCTGACCATGGCCTGACTATGATGTCAGAGTGGAAGGTAAATGACCAGCTTATTACAGTAGGGGAACGCTATAAAGTCCAGGGAACAGAACTGACCATTGCCAGTCTTACAAGACAAGACAACAGTGGCAGGGTAACATGTGTGACATATGAGGATTCACTAGTGAAGTCAGTTCCAAGCAATGAACATGTCATTGATGTGAAGTGTAAGTATTTGTTTTGCTAATTTTAAGATGATTGTATCAAAATTGTCAAGTATGCTGCTGGTCAAATTATTATTTGGTTTAGTCCAAATTAAGTTTATGCATTGTTTTTTTTTATTATTGGCCTTCACTATATATGTGAGCTAGGTGAATTTCTACTACAGGAAATGAGATAGCATGTCATCACAAATAAATGTTCTTTGGAATTTTGTTTTCATGTTAAAAGCATCTATACCTTAGTAGTGTCATAACTCAATGTCAGTCATCTTAACCTGTGATTGCATTACACACATTTGACCTTTTGAAAAAAAAAAAATAAAATGACAAATTTAAGTGTACACTACTCTCAGTCAGTAAATCAAAAGTGGACATTAAAGGGCATATTTTATTATTCAGGTTTCGAATTCCACCTGTCAATAGAAAATTGGGAAGAAAAATGGGTTTGTCCCTAACCAGGAAAATATCTATATTGTTGCAAAAAAATTAATTAAATTCAAAGGAATTTGATAAACTCACTTTGGATAGGTCAGTTTCATGACAGGATACATTAAAAATAATGATTTATCTATTTAAGAATGAATGTTTCAGTCAGTTGCATGCGTCTTCTGGCTGGAAGCATGTGCAGTAGTCAACTGGATTCCTTATGTTTTAGAAGCTGCACAAATAACCTCAAATAGACAATTCCAAGTGATTAACTCTTCATATCACTGAGAAATCAGTCACAGCAAAATGATGTGCAATTTCTTTCAGGTCAGGATGAAGTGGCAAAATGTACTTCATAAAGAAGAATGTTATGACACTAAGAATGTTATGACACTAAGAATGTTATGACACTATGACACTAAGAATGTTATGACACTAAGAACAGTACAGGAGTACAGATTTTAATGATTTATGAAGTGGTTAACTTTTTGATTAAGGATCCATATAAACTACTTTCTTAGTAGCATGCAATATCACTATTTTCAAAGAATGGTATAACTGTGGAAGTCAAAATAAATGGAGATAGCTTTGAAAATTATAGTATATTTCCCATTTCATGTTCAGCTTTATCTTCGGTCATTAATTTTCTATTGTGACACCATAAAATATCCATTTCTTGAAGTTTGTATTCTGCTGAGGCAGCATTACTACATTTGAGTACTAGACTGTTTGACTCCCTGTATGTTTGTCACTTTGACTCATACTAATAAGATAGTCTAATAGACTCATGCTTTTCAGGATGATTTTAGACATTAAATATACAGTGTATATAGATTGCTGAAAAACAAATATAAGCTCACGCCCATGTTTGTACAGTTGATTTGTGTTGATAAAGCATTAACACCCATACTGGATACTGTGTATTACCTGTAAGGTCCCCATTACACTTGAAAATATGATATTCTTCTCAATGAAATATTCAGTCCTAAATGTGACATATATTCATTCTTCTACAGAGACAGGCATATCTCATGGTCATACACAGTTCTGACAATGTGACATATATTCATTTTTCTACAGAGACAGGCATATCTCATGGTCATACACAGTTCTGACAATGTGACATATGTTCATTTTTCTACAGAGACAGGCATATCTCATGGTCATACACAGTTCTGACAATGTGACATATGTTCATTTTTCTACAGAGACAGGCATATCTCATGGTCATACACAGTTTTGACAATGCCAACATTATGATCATTATGAACAACTCTGTTATGACAAGGTTCACTCAGAGAATCCAGCAGGGAAGTTTAGACACCAGTATCATCCAGTTTCAGATTTTATTATGTTCAAAAGATAAAGCAGTGTTCAAAAGATAAAGTTGTGTCATCTGTGACCATGTTGGTGGTGGATAGCTCAGTGTGGTACGGAAATCAATGATGACCAATAGAAAGAGTAATGGGTACAGTAGATAGAGTAATGGGTACAGTAGAGAGAGTAATGGGTACAGTAGAGAGAGTAATGGGTACAGTAGAAAGAGTAATGAGTACAGTAGAGAGAGTAATTGGTACAGTAGATAGAGTAATGGGTACAGTAGAAAGAGTAATGAGTACAGTAGAGAGAGTAATTGGTACAGTAGATAGAGTAATGGGTACAGTAGAAAGAGTAATGAGTACAGTAGAAAGAGTAATGGGTACAGTAGAAAGAGTAGTGGATACAGTAGAAAGAGTAATGGGTCTGATGGGTCATAAAATAGATTGAATTACTGACCAAGGGATATCTTTCAGTTCATTAAGGATTATTTGTGAATTGAATCTTTTCATTATTAGATACTTTTTATATTTGTGATGATAAGTTTTACTTTTTTGACTTAATCTTCATGTACAACATATAGGATAATGATCACTTATGGAATATTGGGGAACTGCAACTTCTGTAATATTGTCAGCATTGTTAGTATAAATATGATCAATTAGTGTTTCAGATAACTCTGATCCTAGTGTGTACATGAACTAGCTGTTGATAATTCAGGGAATTCATGGTTTTAATCCAGGTTTGGTGTCATAAAGTAAATTGTAATTGAAGTCACCCACTAAACAGGTTTCTGTGTTTTATATATACAGAGTTTCAAGCTTATTTTGAAATATAGTGTACCAAGTAGTGTCAGTTTTTAGTGGTGTATGTACATAGCCTAATAAAAATGGTTTTTGGACTTTATGTCTCATTTCTAGCCAGATTATTTCCATACCAACTTCCTCAAGGTCATATCAATGTTTGAAAGAAATGCCATCCTTAATGTTAAAGAAGAAGTCCACCACCCATTTGAAAAAATTGGTCTTTTCTTTGAAAACTGAAGTTAAGAATTTTATCATCATGAAAAAGTTCATGTAAGAAGGTTTAACTGAATGCAAAAATATCAATGAATTTTTTTCCTGAGAGAAGTAATTTTATAATGTCTAGTTTTGGAAAAACATAATGGATGTACCGATGGCAAATTTTGAGACCTTTTTGCTTAAGCCACCGATTTTGAGAGACTTCTAAGTTTTGATGGTTTTGAGATGAATGATATGGAATATCGGAATTTTTACTTTCAGTTTAAATGCAACTGGTCCCAATCTAATAACCTATATGACCACTGTGGTGGTCATCTTGGACATCTTATTTTTTAAGAATACAAGAGATAGTTTCTACACCATGCAATTAAAATGAAGAAAGCAGAAATGGTCTTATTTTGCATTTCTGGCATTCATTTTGGCCAATTGAGTATCAATTCCTTGAGGAACTCTTGGTTTTGACTCTAGGCTAGTCTCCATTATAAGGAAAGGGTGTGATGATGGTGAGTTGGTTTTGACTCTAGGCTAGTCTCCATTATAAGGAAAGGGTGTGATGATGGTGAGTTGGTTTTGACTCTAAGCTAGTCTCCATTATAAGGAAAGGGTGTGATGATGGTGAGTTGGTTTTGACTCTAGGCTAGTCTCCATTATAAGGAAAGGGTGTGATGATGGTGAGTTGGTTTTGACTCTAGGCTAGTCTCCATTATAAGGAAAGGGTGTGATGATGGTGAGTTGGTTTTGACTCTAGGCTAGTCTCCATTATAAGGAAAGGGTGTGATGATGGTGAGTTGGTTTTGACTCTAGGCTAGTCTCCATTATAAGGAAAGGGTGTGATGATGGTGAGTTGGATGCATGTTTACTTGAATAAATTGCTTGCCTTTCCTTTAGTTATTAAATTAGCTTTAATGAAGCAAACATAAGGCTTTCAAGTTTAAAATCAAATAAATAAGTTAATGAATTAGTTGATGTATAGAACATGTTTTTTTTTTGCATTTAAATGTTATTGACTCAGAGGTTAGGTAAAGAAAAAGTGCATCAGGGTTCTGAATGTTGATAAAATTGCAAAAAGTACAAACAATTAATACACCTTCATGTGCACCTCAGGATGTCCACAGTCAAGATGTCTCATTTGTAATATTTGTGTCTTAATAAAGATGATCACGCTATGGTGTGCTTAGTTTTTTTGTTTTAGCTTGTAAGCTGATAATTTGTTTCATATTTTCAGATGGCCCAGACAATATACAGATTAACCCCTCTGGTGGGATTATCAGGGCCATAGAAAACCACTCAGTCATTATTCAATGTACAGCAGACTGTAACCCTACCTGTAGTTTCCAGTGGAGGAGAGGGTCAGTGCCTGGATATCTCAAACCCAACCAGATCTTAATGATAGACAGAGTTGGCAAGAGTGATACAGACAACTATACATGTACTGTGTCCAACAGCATTACTGGTAGATCTCAGAGTCTTCAAACAACATTGATAGCCATATGTAAGTACAGCAAATAGGAATCTTTCAGACAGTAACACTATACTCTGCTGTAGCTTTATTCACCAGGCCAAGACCAGAAAGATATATACAGCTTCTGAAAGTTTGAACCCCATGCCAAACAAATATTTGCAGAAAAATGTATGTCTCCACAGGAAATTAATGAGACCTATTCTAAAAACATTAAGTATATGTAAGTTAATAAATACTTTCTAAAGCTATTAAGTACATTTAAAATAATAACTTATATACTAAAACCATTAAATACATGTAAGATAATAAATCATTGTTTTAGATTTATAAATTAAAATATAAAACCTTTTTAGGTGTTTTTTTTTACATACATTTATGTAGTCTGAAATAAAGAAATCCTATCATATCTGTATTTGAAGATACACTTAAAACTGCTGAATGTGTCTGTCATTCTTAAGAGTAGTATTGAATTAGGGTTAAAAAAGAAAATGTTTCCATCTTTCTATAACCTGAAAATTTAAATGAATATCATTATAGTCTAACTCAGAGATTTCAAGAACAATTCTTAATATTGTTATCATCATTGAAAATACAAACTTTCTCATTAAGTCATCAAAACTAAATATATTATTGTTAAAAACATGATAATTGTTTCCTCTTGGAAGATTACAACAAAGACCGTTATTATAACCAGTGATTTTTCTTTTCATACATTCAGTGTAGTTTGTCCACCATTATATGCAATACATTGTGCATCAATAAGAATTGAATAATCTAATTTTGAAATTCAAATTTTTTTTTATAATTTACATTAAAGTATGTTCGTTTGAGTATATAAAAATCTGTAATATCTCATAATCTTTTTCTTCATCTGATAAACTGTATTGTAAAATATGACCCAAATAAGTATAACTGTATTGTAAAATATGACCCAAATAAGTATAACTGTATTGTAAAATATGACCCAAATAAGTGACTGACTGACTTGGGTATTTTATAGCTGCAACCGTCTACTAGAGACATATGTGCAGCTTTTATAGACACCATATCGGTGTCCATTTAGTTCCTTCAGGGAGGGGAATAGCACTCCCTCCCCTTAGGGTTCAAGTGCTTAATTGCACCATATTTTAGTCATTGATAGGCGTTCCCCTGAATTACTAAAAAGTAACTATCAAGGGAAATGATAGCCTGTAAGGTGGGTAGGAATGGCACTACACACACCCACCCTACTCTAGATACCAATCAGAGCAAAGCAGCAGCAATGGTAGCGAAGGAAAAAGTTGTCCCGCTTCGCTAGTAATGTACATGTCCGGAAGCGGAAAAGGCAGAAAGGTCCAAGGCAGGGCTCCAAGGTACTGCAACCATCGTCCCACACGCAGAGGCAGCGAACGCACATCCGGACCCAGAAACAAACAAACCCGAGGAGAGCCAAAGTCCCACACCCTTATTTTAATATTTGCAACCCCATAAGACATGTAAAGATGGATATGCTATATTGTTGTGTTGTGTATTATTTTGATGTTCTTACTATATCTCTCTACTATTGCAACATTGTGTTGCGGGGGTCTGATAGTCCTGGGTTAAGACTACCTTATATATTCTAATGAGGTCATAGTGGGTGTTTGCAATGTATGCGTATGTGTCTATGAGGTTGCAATCCCTGTCAATTGATTTCAATTTAATCCAGTTTTTCTAGTGGAGGCCCTATACCAATTATGTGTAAGCCACCTGTGTAATTGCGTCAAGCTATATGAGTTACGAATTTCCTATCACTTATCGCTATGCCCTAACGTAAGTACTTAGTATACTATATAATCGCCACCATCCTATCGGTAAAAGTTCCTTTGAGGAATTTTTACCCTAATAAAAAAAAACAAAATATCTACACGAATGTGTCAAAGTGACTATGTAAGTTTGTTCTTGGTAGGTTATTTCAGTTTTAAATTTTGATTGGGTGTGGTCCAAAAAAGCCATATTGGAAGTTAGTGTTTGGTCAGCCAAATGGAATTCTCTGTTACCAATCGAGTTTGAGAATTCACTATAGAAAATAAACATTTAACAAGACAAGGACATAGAGATTTTAGAGAGAGAAGGGAAATGAGTCAACACCAGCTTCCCAGAGAGACTGATAGGATTAGACACAGAGGTACACCTGACTGTGTACATGTGCGTACACCAATCCAGGCGATTTCTAAATAGAAAAGGCCTGTGTCCCTACTGTTTCACTAGCCTTCCCCTATTCCCAAGAATCACAGAGGAAAGGAAAAGTAACATTACAAGACAAGTACAACGATAACATTTAACAATTATATTAATATCAACTTCAATTAATTATTAAGTAACAAGAACAAAACAAACAAAAACAATAAATAAGAATTGAAAAAACGAGAACAGAACAAGAACAATAATAAGAAATAACCAAAATTAGAACTATTATTATAACACAATATTTAAAGAACTAGAATTATAACATAAAAAACATTAAATAGCCCTGAAAAGGGCTGTTTGAGAATCCTGATAAGCTGTAGTCTGTTCCTCCACGTTTCCATTGTCATCATAGATAGCGCCATGAATTCCATTGATATTCTTAAAGCTGTCCATATTTTCTATAGTTCCAGTTTATTGTACATTTTGGAATATCAAGTGCCAATGACTTTGTTCTAACAGTTAGGAAAGTGGTGGAGAGTGGTGTTAATATTGTTTTAATCACAGACTACATTTTTAAGTTAACATTCTAGCGGTAATCCCTGTCAGGTCTATATTCCTAGATGGGTGTAAACTCGCTATCAGCGTATAAGTTCAATATGAACTCAATATCGACATCCATCTATTTTACAGTCCCAACAGAGTCACAGGCTATGTCAATGATTGCAAAATCCTGTCCCATAAGTATATTATAGCGGTGATCTCTGCAGAACACAATATTGAGTGGGTGTAAACTCGTAAGATACGTATAAGTCCATTATGAACTCAATATCGACACCCACTCACATCATATCTCATTCAGAGTCACAGGCCAGCTTAAAATCCCTTGCAGTTAAATACTAGTTTTATAACATAGGTTTACAATCTATATATTTTGTTGATAAGTTTTAAATGTATTGCTATTATTTGTAAAATAATTTATCAATTTTGTTATAATGGGGAAATTGTGATTGACTTTTAATGGTTGTAAAATCCTGTCACATGAGTATATTATAGCGGTGATCTCTGCAGAACACAATATTGAGTGAGTGTAAACTCGTAGAATACGTATAAGTCCATTATGAACTCAATATCGACACCCACTCACATCATGTCTCAATCAGAGTCACAGGCCAGCTTAAAATCCCTTGCAGTTAAGTACATAGAGAGTCAGTATTATATTTTGTGCATTAAGTTAGAGTTTATAAGAAAATCCATAATATTTGTAGTAGCTAATTGTATATTTGGCTGTTTTAAATTAAGTAATTTTGGATATAACTTTGTTGTTTTATTTATTTTTAACTTATTTTTAAGAATATTTCTATTTATTGTGTTATTAGAACATTTATTAAAAATGTGATCCAAATCTTCTACTTGGTTGCACATAAAGCAGTTAATATTATGGGGAAAAGGTCCTAAATATTTACCAAAACTGTTAGCCAGTTTTGTTTTTCCTACCATTATTCTATTCATTTTAATTTGTTGAGTTCTTGTTTTACCTAAAGGAATAGTTTTCCTTTTAACTATTTTAATAATATTATATAGTAGCCTCCCTTTAGGTGACAAATTCCGATTTTGTTGCCATACACTATTAATCATGTCAGTAATAAATTTGTATACTTCTGTATGGCTATACTGTACTGGTTCATAATGTAATTCATTTAGTTTTTCTTTTGCAATTTGATCTGCCAAATCATTTCCTTTTATATCTATGTGTGAGGGCACCCATAAAAAGTCTACTGTAATATTTTGTGTATTAAGTTTAGTTATTTGATATTGCAATAAATATAAGAAAAATTTTCGGCTGTTAGAGTTGTTGGTGATGATAGTTTTAAGAACACTTAAAGAATCACTAACAATTAGGACTTTTGTGGAGTTTAAGTTATGGTGTTGTATCCATTTTAGTGCCTGAAGGATAGCCCAGAACTCCACACTGTATATAGAACAGTAATCTGGTAATCGTATGCCTTGTTTAATGTTTAACTCAGGTACAACCCATGATGCTGCTGTTCTTGCAGGATCTATTTTTTTTAACCATCTGTATATATTTTTACATGATTTTTATACTCATTATTTAGTTTTTCATTGGCAAGCATTTTAAGATAGTGAGAATCCTGTATTTTATTGCCTTTATCTTGTAAGGAGATATCTACTTTTATTGCTTTTAGTCTCCATGGAATTATAATGAAATTTTTAGTTTTTTGCACATTAAATATGTCAGTAGGTAAGTTTGTTTTAAGTCTATAAATTTGTTTACCAAAGGAAGTGGAGTATTTACCCCGTTTAATTAGCGGTTTAGTACACTGCTTAATTGCCTTCAGAGTGGGATGCGTATTATCTTGAGTTGACAGTCTAGCAACATATCTTAACATGAGTTCCTGTCTTCTCAGATGTAATGATGGTTCACCAGTAAGTATTTGTAATTCTTCTGTTGAGGTAGATGGTAAGGCTTTAGTTGCAAGAAGTAAAGCCTTACGTTGTATTTGAGTGATTTTATTAAGGAGAGTTGGCAATGCCGTGGCATAAATATGACACCCATAATTGATCTTGGAACGTATCAAAGATCTATACAGTGTCATAATTGTATTTTGACAAGCACCCCAGTGTGTGCCTTGTATACTTCTAATGAGATTAAGATCAAGGTTACATCTACTAATTAAATCTTTAATATGGTATGTCCATTTCATATTTTGATCAAAATACATCCCTAAAAATTTAACCACTTTGACAAAAACTATGTTTTGATTTTGAAGGGTAAGTTTAGGATATATTTTATTATAGTTAAAGGGAGAGAATACTACTGCTACTGTTTTTTGATGAGAGAATTTAAATCCCCATTTATCAGCCCAAGTACCAATATTATCTAAAGTTTCTTGTATCTCAGCAATGTGTTTTTTATTGGTTGGATCTCCAGCACGCCAGAGTGCACTATCATCAGCAAACTGAGACAAGTCGATATGAGGGGTAGCTAAATTTGTATCAAGATCATTAATCATAATATTAAATAGGGTTGGGCTGAGTACACTCCCTTGGGGTGTACCATTGTCTAAGACATACTTTTCGGAGTATGTTGTCCCTAATCTAGTTATAATTTTACGTTCACTTAAGAAATCCTTAATAAAATTAAATATATTTCCTGTTATACCATACTTATTTAGTTTGGTTAATAGACCTTTAGTCCATACTAGATCAAAAGCTTTTTCCATATCTAAGAATACAGCAATAAGGTTTCTGTTTTTACGTTGATGACTATTAAAAGCTAATTTAATTGCTGTTTCTAATTTAATGAGTTGATCTATAGTAGATCTATTATTTCTAAAACCACATTGATTCTTAGATATAAAATTATTAATTTCTAGGTGATACTTAAGTCTGTTATTAATTATTATTTCCATAATTTTACATATGTTATTGGTAAGGGAGATAGGACGATATGAGTTAACATCATTTCTATCTTTATTTTGTTTTAGTATAGGTATTACTACAGCTGTTTTCCATTTAATGGGAAGCTTTCCAGTCTCCCAAATCTGGTTATACATATTTAGTATTATTTTAACAAAGTTAAGAGGTAATTTCTGATAGATTGAGTATCCTATGGTATCTTCTCCAGGTGATGTATCCTTTTTAGTTTTAAGAGCCTGATACCATTCATTAATTGTAATTTCATCATTTAGATAAGACTTTTTATTTCCCAAATCTGAAAAGTTGCTTTTGTTATTTGTTTCAATTTTAGATCTATATTCCTGAAATTCCTTAGTATGATTTTTATTACTGCTCATAGCTTGAAAGTGCTTTGCTAATGAGTCAGCCTGCTCTTTGTAGTTATTAGTGTTATTGATTTTTGGTGTATTGTTTGTATGCTTACCCCTGATTACTCTAATCTTATCCCAAACTTGTTTTGAATTAGTTTTATAATCTAAGGTACTGCAATATTGCCTCCAAGTATCTTGTTTAGCTTTTGTAATGGCATTTTTTAACTCAGTATCTAATTTTTGATATTCTTTGAAACGCTGTGTATTATTAGTACGTTTAAATCTATTTATCGCTTTTCTTTTATTTTGTCTAATTGTGTTGATTTCTTTAGTCCACCAAGGGACTCTAAGCTTAGTAGGATTACCTTTAGTTTTAGGCATGGAAGCATCAGCTGTCCTTGTTATAGCATTAATTATATTGTCATAGTAATTATCTATATTTTCACATTCAATGCCCTCGAGCGTTTCATATTTTATATTTTGTTGGAATTTAGTCCAATCTGCTTTTTTATAATTCCATTTGGGGATTTTATTGTCATTTTCAAGTTGGGCAGAGTTTTGTAATGTAGTTATTATAAGAAAATGATCACTCCCCATACTATCTTCTTGATCGACACTCCATGTTGCTAAAGGAGCAAGTTTAGGAGTGCATAATGTAAGATCCAAGGCTGCTAAAGTGCCATCTACCGGATTAAGTCTTGTTTTAGTGCCGTCATTAAGTAATACAAGTTTTGTTTTATTAATCCAATTTTGTATGTTTTTACCTCTACTATTAGTTATTTCACTTCCCCATATTACATTATGGGAGTTAAAGTCACCTAACACAATAGCTTCATAATAAATAACTGATGTCTATGTTTTTTGCGTTACTAATGTAACGACCTATTTCTGAAATTGCTAGACCTATTGTAGTTAGACCCAGATTATTTGTTAAATCTATGGAGTGTTCGGTTTAAGTATAACTGTATTGTAAAATATGACCCAAATAAGTATAACTGTACTGTAAAAATAAGTATAACTGTCTTGTAAAATATGACCCAAATAAGTATAACTGTATTGTAAAATATGACCCAAATAAGTATAACTGTACTGTAAAAATAAGTATAACTGTCTTGTAAAATATGACCCAAATAAGTATAACTGTATTGTAAAATATGACCCAAATAAGTATAGCTGTACTGTAAAATATGACCCAAATAAGTATAACTGTACTGTAAAAATAAGTATAACTGTCTTGTAAAATATGACCCAAATAAGTATAACTGTATTGTAAAATATGACCCAAATAAGTATAACTGTACTGTAAAAATAAGTATAACTGTATTGTAAAATATGACCCAAATAAGTATAACTGTATTGTAAAATATGACATAAAATAAGTATAACTGTACTGTAAAATATGACCCAAATAAGTATAACTGTACTGTAAAAATAAGTATAACTGTCTTGTAAAATATGACCCAAATTAGTATAACTGTATTGTAAAATTTGACCCAAATAAGTATAGCTGTACTGTAAAATATGACCCAAATAAGTATAACTGTACTGTAAAAATAAGTATAACTGTCTTGTAAAATATGACCCAAATAAGTATAACTGTATTGTAAAATATGACCCAAATAAGTATAACTGTATTGTAAAATATGACCCAAATAAGTAGAACTGTACTGTAAAATATGACATAAAATAAGTATAACTGTACTGTAAAAATAAGTATAACTGTCTTGTAAAATATGACCCAAATAAGTATAACTGTATTGTAAAATATGATCCAAATAAGTATAACTGTATTGCAAAATTTGACCCAAATAAGTATAACTGTATTGTAAAATTTGACCCAAATATGTCTAACTGTACTGTAAAATATGACCCAAATAAGTATAACTGTATTGTAAAATATGACCCAAATAAGTATAACTGTACTGTAAAATATGACCCAAATAAGTATAACTGTATTGTAAAATGTGACTCAAATAAGTATAACTGTATTGTAAAATATGACCCAAATAAGTATAACTTTATTGTAAAATATGACCCAAATAAGTATAACTGTATTGTAAAATATGACCCAAATAAGTATAACTGTATTGAAAAATGTGACCCAAATAAGTATAACTGTATTGTAAAATTTGACCCAAATGTGTATAACTGTACTGTAAAATATGACCCAAATAAGTATAACTGTATTGTAAAATATGACCCAAATAAGTATAACTGTATTGTAAAATATGACCCGAATAAGTATAACTGTATTGTAAAATAGGACCCAAATAAGTATAACTGTATTGTAAAATATGACCCAAATAAGTATAACTGTATTGTAAAATGTGACCCAAATAAGTATAACTGTATTGTAAAATTTGACCCAAATGTGTATAACTGTACTGTAAAATATGACCCAAATAAGTATAACTGTATTGTAAAATATGACCCAAATAAGTATAACTGTATTGCAAAATATGACCCAAATAAGTATAACTGTATTGTAAAATTTGACCCAAATAAGTATAACTGTATTGTAAAATATGACCCAAATAAGTATAACTGTATTGTAAAATATGACCCAAATAAGTATAACTGTATTGTAAAATGTGACCCAAATAAGTATAACTGTATTGTAAAATTTGACCCAAATGTGTATAACTGTACTGTAAAATATGACCCAAATAAGTATAACTGTATTGTAAAATATGACCCAAATAAGTATAACTGTATTGTAAAATATGACCCAAATAAGTATAACTGTATTGTAAAATATGACCCAAATAAGTATAACTTTATTGTAAAATATGACCCAAATAAGTATAACTGTATTGTAAAATATGACCCAAATAAGTATAACTGTATTGTAAAATATGACCCAAATAAGTATAACTGTATTGTAAAATTTGACCCAAATAAGTATAACTGTATTGTAAAATTTGACCCAAATACGTATAACTGTATTGTAAAATATGACCCAAATAAGTATAACTGTATTGTAAAATATGACCCAAATAAGTATAACTGTCTTGTAAAATATGACCCAAATAAGTATAACTGTTGTAATATGCAATATGTAACTGGTCATTAAGAAGTACAGAGGGAGGTGATGATATTTTGAAAGAAGTTGACTGAAAATTCATGCATGCTGCTTTTTGTGTATTATATGTGACATGATTCTCAAGTGCATAATGCTCACATATCTTTAAAAATATTCTTGAAAGTGATAGAAGGACTTAGCAATGACATATCAACATCAAAACTAAAATTGGAAAGAAAAAAAGCATTTGATAGCAAATGCAGTGCCGTATTATTGTTTAGCCATCCTATGATTTAAATTGTATAGGTATATGTTAAATAACAAAGATGAAAAAGAAACACATCCTGCCTCACTCAGTTGGTTATATGAAAATACTTGGATACTGCACTTTTCCATCTTGTAACTGTTTGCCAAATTGGTTAACATGGGTATGAACTGTATGACAGGTACTACATTGTTTAATAGATTTTAAAATGTACAAAATAATTTACCCAATGAAAAATCTTTAAAGCATGCAAGCACAGGACTGCCAAGTTCTAAATAATAGTTGACAGTTTTCTTTCAACCTGGATTTTATTGTAGCCATCGTTAAAATCATGTTATTACTATTCTGTAATGGAAAGTCTTATTAAACATAGTGTTTTGCCAGGAGACTAACTATTATATCTAGTAGGTCTTGAATGAAAAGAATGCTTATCTGACCTCAAATACGGCCACCATGACAGCCATTTTGAAAATGTTTTTGTCACCCCTCCTCCTAAACAGAAAGTCACATTTGGAATGCATATGTTGCCAGAAGACTTCTTATGGTGTCCAGTTGTTCCTAAATGAAAATGGTGCCAGTCTGACATCCAGTATGGCTATCATAGTGGCTGTCTTGAAAATCTTATCGCTATTCCTTAAGAATTGTTGATTATATTAGTACAGTGTGACCCCGCTATAGCATGCCTGGTTGTAACATGAATTCGGATATAACATGGTCATGGCGTGGTTCACAAAATTTTATATACATTTATTTTTCTCGCACATGTTTACTGTAATTTTGGGGAAGGGATTACGCATGAATAATACAAGATGATCATAGCGTGGCTCCTGAAATTTTATATATATTTTTCTCTTACATGAAACAATAGTTTTTTCTTCTTAAGAGTACGAAAAATAAAGTTTAAAATGTTTATTCTAGGATCGTGTAGGGCTTTGCCAATGTTCCAAACTGCAATTTTATATTCCTTATTGGTGGCAAAATATAACATGTAACGATTATTTTTTTATTGGTGACATTGTTGGCTATTTAAACTTGTATATACAACCATTGTGGAGAAATTCAGAGGCCCCTTGAAAGGAAGCTGCAAACTTGATATAAAATGCACTGATATTTATATATTGTTAAATAAACAATTTCTTTGTCCATATTGACAAACCATCTTAACAGTGCATTGTTATATCATAATCTGCTTATGTTGACATCAAGCATGAGTATTGTATGTTGTGAGATATCCACTTTTTAGCTGTTGACATTACTGGTAGTGGAGATCAACTGGACAAGGTATTATCTTATAATCTATCTTTCGTCGGATTTTTGTCCGCTCACTAGTAATTAATAGATTCACATAGACTGACATTTGTGTATGGATGGTAAGTAAAATTCCTCTTCTTTCCACTCAGAATTAAATCATTCAGAACACCCACATTTTCTGTACTAATTCTTGTCATTAGACCAGAACACCTGTGTCTCTGTTGTATGTTGACCCTTTCTTAAAATTCTGACGCATGCATGGAAGGCACAGCTACCACAAATGTAAAAAAAAAAAAATAAAAAAAATTCACTTACTTGTTGGTCTATTCAATAGGCAGGGAGGAACTGTAACTACAATCAACCAAACAGTGGCCAATTACTTTTTTACAAATGAACCCAGATAAAACAGTTTGCTGAAATTTCAAAAGAAAACATTACCTTTGAAGAATTGACTGTTATGAAAATGTACTTAGCAAATGGAAAAAAATCAGTCTCAATTATGCAATACAATTATTTGATGTTACCACCACAACAAGAAACTGACATTTTTTGGGTTCTCCAAAGCTGGCCTTTAGCGGTGACTTCAATAATGCATGCACCTTTCATCAAAGGAAGCCAACTACAATCTCCAATAAAAACTGAACTTTTCTTCAAAGAAGTCAGTACCAAACTTAAATAAAAGTAATGGAATCTGTTGGATTTTTCACTTTCCAGCATGACTGGAACACGTTTACTGTGCCACGAAAATTTACTTTTTTGAAGGGGAAAAGTTTGTGCCTATGAACGCTACCAACGGCGGCTTAAAATGCAAACTAACTTTTATCAACTTGGGATGTATTGAAAAGCAAATGGACATTCGTCATTCGTTACATGATTGTGCTGTGTTTTTCCAATGAATTCAGACCTATATGATTTGAATCTGTGTGTGCATTTTTTTGATGGAATTACTTGTATTGTGGATTCAATTTATGTGATATGTGATGAGATTTGCAGGTGAGTACATGGTGATATGCTCTATTCATGCAATACATAAGACATATATATAAACAGTATACATGTATATGTACCAATCCGTGGTTCTCTAAATAAAGTAAAATATTATATATGCTTTCTCTGTTTTTACTACAGGTGTATTTCCCATTTAATATGCACTGATTTAAGATGGTAACTGTGCCAATGAAGCACATATTTTACCACCCGCAACCCTACCCCCCAACCCCCCCCAAACCCCCGCAAATTTTTTGGGGTACATGCATCATTTTCTTCAGCTAACCTGATAACCTGACCTGGTTGCTTATAACACGGTTCGGCCTATAACACTGTTGGTTTCTTTGGCTCAGAACTACTGTGTTATAGCAGGGTCACAATGTATTTATGTTTTCACAAAGACTGCTATGATATCATGTTGGTTCTAAATGAAAAGGGTGCCCTGCAAACATCCATTATTGCTGTAGTGTCTATTTTGTCCCTGATGAAAATAATACTGGTTTTGTGTCCAAGCCAACTGCTACAGCTCCCCCATTCCCCCAACGAAACAAGAAACATTCAGTTTTAGAATAGTCCCTGAACTTGTTTTAATCAGTTTTTAGACACAAAGTCTAGAAAATGCATAACACTTACTCAGTAAGCACATTTGGTTGATACTAATGATCAACTAGCTCTCCAGACATTATTATTGTGGGTGATAATAAAGGATAATTTTTCGTCTTTTTGTTTGATTCTAGGGTTTAGGACACAACTGTACATAATAGAAAGATTTCAGACATATTTCCATTTAATCCGATCAGGCATTTGCAGTGGGTGGATTTGGCTTTTTAAAAAGTTGTCTTTACTTTGAAAATTGACAGCTTATAACTTTTTGCCAAAGTTGTGCTTAGCTTCATAGCCCAGAACCTTAAAAAAAATTTGCCTAAAACCCAGTAGTGCAGAACTTTGGCTAAAATTTCATTTAGCTTTGATGGGTTGAGAACATTAGCTAAAATTGGCTAAGCCTTCAGAGTTCAGAGCTTTGCCAAAAATTGGCTTAGCTTTGACAGCCCAGAACAATAGGTAAATGTGACAAAACATTGTCTGTCCATGACATTACCCCAAATTAGGTTCAAATGTAGCTATTCTTGCTCATAAAAGAACCTAGTTACCTAGTTAAGCCACTATTCATTTTGCAAAATAAGTCTCCCCATTATGATCTCACAGTTTTGTAACAATAAGTATTTTCATGCATAGGTCATTCTCTATTCTGCAGATAGGCCACTCTTACCATTGTCCAACAGTTATGCATACATTTTACTATAATTGTCCTGCAGTTATGCATACATTTTACTATTTTCCTGCAGTTATGCATACATTTTACCTTTGTCCAACAGTTATGCATACATTTTACCATTGTCCAACAGTTATGCATACATTTTACCATTGTCCTACAGTTATGCATACATTTTACCATTGTCCTGCAGTTATGCATACATTTTACCATTGTCCAACAGTTATGCATACATTTTACCATTGTCCTGCAGTTATGCATACATTTTACTATTGTCCTGCAGTTATGCATACATTTTACCACTGCCCTACAGTTATGCATACATTTTACCATTGTCCTGCAGTTATGCATACATTTTACCATTGTCCTGCAGTTATGCATACATTTTACCATTGTCCAGCATGCATACATTTTACCATTGTCCTGCATGCATACATTTTACCATTGTCCTGCATGCATACATTTACCATTGTCCTGCATGCATACATTTTACCATTGTCCTGCATGCATACATTTTACCATTGTCCTGCATGCATACATTTTACCATTGTTCTGCATGCATACATTTTGCCATTGTCCTGCAACCATACATTTTACCATTGTCCTGCATGCATACATTTTACCATTCCTGTCATGCATCTGTGCCTTGGTTTATTAATAGAAATTATAATGGTAGGTTTTATTAATAGAAATTATAATGGTAGGTTTTATTATGAGTGTTCTGCAGTTCATGTACTTATTAAAGTAAAAAAAAATCATTTCAAACTACACTATACCTCAGACAGTAGAAAAGAAATTCTGATCGACTGGTTATTTGACTTTGTCTGGTTCTGTGAGTTGACAGAACATGTTGAACATATTGTCAGATTTGAACCAAAATTAAAACACAAAGGCAGAGAACAGTTGACAGATAGAAGTAAACTGGTTTGTTTTACTGTTTAATGTTCAAAAACAGATTCACAAATAGAGCATATTGGTAAGGCTATATTAGACTAGGACATAACGGTATTGATAGGTCAGACCAGGACATACTGTCAAGGATTAGTTAGACAGGATATACTGCTATGGAATGTCAGACCAGAACATACTGTCAAGGATTAGTTAGACATGATATACTGCTACGGAATGTCAGACCATGACATACTGTCAAGGATTAGTTAGACAGGACATACTGCTATGGAATGTCAGAACAGGACATACTGGTATGGAATGTCAGAACAGGACATACTGGTATGGAATGTCAGAACAGGACATACTGGTATGGAATGTCAGAACAGGACATACTGGTATGGAATGTCAGAACAGGACATACTGGTATGGAATGTCAGAACAGGACATACTGGTATGGAATGTCAGAACAGGACATACTGGTATGGAATGTCAGAACAGGACATACTGGTATGGAATGTCAGAACAGGACATACTGGTATGGAATGTCAGAACAGGACATACTGGTATGGAATGTCAGAACAGGACATACTGGTATGGATTAGTTAGACAGGACATACTGCTATGGAATGTCAGACCTGGACATACTGCTATGGAATGTCAGACCTGGACATACTGTTATGGAATGTCAGACCAGGACATACTGTTATGGAATGTCAGACTAGGGTGTACTGGCTTGGATAGGTTAGACCAGGATTTACTGCTTTAGATAGGTCAGAATAGGATGTACTAGTATGAATAGATCAGACCTGGATATACTGGTATGATGGGGTCAGACTAGGACGTATTGGTATGGATGAGTCAGACTAGGACTTACTAGTATGGAAGGTGAGACCAGGACATACAGGTCAATATGTAATTAATGCCTGACAGAGATTGATCCTAGGTCCCGCCCAGAGTAAAAACACTGGAAGATAGAGACTCTGCCCCTGCCTCCCCTACGCCAGATCAAGGCATCATCAGCATAATGTCTCAAGGAGGAAAATGCTGAAAGAGAGCTAGTGTACCCCCCAGCTAGGCCATGAATAGCATCTTTCTAAACTCAATGTCACAGTGAAGGCTGAGAGCAAGTTGCATGTCCCAGGGAAGAGAGAGCCGTGATCATGCTAATGTTCTTTTGATGGAGTCATATTTTGACATCTAATTGTTTCTACTGTCAAATGGTGCTGATCTGATAGATAAACATTGCAACATGGAGTTTTCACCAAATGACTTCAAATGATGTCTAGCTTGTTCCCAGAAAGATAGTGTAAAACTTCTAACCAATAGCAGCTAATTTGAAAATCTTGTTAGTGCCAAAAATATCAGAGATGGTTTCAGTATTCAGCAGTTACAAAGAAAAATGGTTGTATCTTCCTTGCTTAGCAAGAGGTGCTTGAACAAATTGTTAGTTTGGTGCTAGGGTAAGTATTGCCTGCCCTGTTTTGGTTCCTGAATTTTTGTGTGCGATTCATTTTATTTCAGTACTTAATATGTTGCAAGTTGAGGGTAAATCTGCTTGCATGAGGTGGTATATACAACTAACCTACTTCTTACGCTTTGTACAAGCATTGAAAGATGTCTCATTTGTTGACCCAGGATATAAAGAGGGAAGAGGGAAGAGGCCTATCTTCCTTTTCATCACAGGACATCTCCCTCTATTCTCAGGACAGGTCTGGCATGGTTTTATAACTTTGCCAACTGAGGATGTGTTTACTGATACATTTATTATCAAAATGATGAGTGAACAGGCATTGGTTACATTCCATCATGGTTAATATAATCAGGAAATGTCTCAGAATTGCATTGTAGACAAATTTGTGCCATTTTATTTCAATCATTTCTGTGAGATTTTACATCTTATATTAAATGAATTTGAAAGTAAAGATGGTAAATTATGAATACCAAAGTGAATTCTAGTTACATCATGTAGTTTCTTTTCTGAGACCCTTTAGCTTCAAGTATACAAGGTCATATTGTGTTGAGTTTCAGGTTGTCATGGTAACATTTTTCTTCTTGTAAGCCATGCACACATAGAACTATTCCAAGAAAAGATGTACATTACTTTTTATTAATGTTAGATTGAACAATTAAGCAGGAAATTCAGCAAAATTTTATGTCAGAAAAATGTCAAAATGTTTTACATCTGCATTAATATTGAGTCCATACAAAAGAAGAATCTATAGACACTTACGCATACACACACACACACACACACACAGTCCAGGAACATAGGACTGTCTAAAAGAGACTGTGTATTCAAGGATAAAGACATATCTGTACTTGAAGAGAGGCTGGCAACAAGCTTTGTTTATAACTAATTTTAAAAAAATGTAGCAACCATGGTCACCACTATCACCCATTTTGGGCACATGTGCATATATAATAAAATTTTAATAAGCTTAAAGGTAACATACAATATGTATATGACTGGCAAGGATGTTAAGGTAACATACAATATGTTTTTGACTGGCAAGGATGTTAAGGTAACATACAATATGCATATGACTGGCAAGGATGTTAAGGTAACATACAATATGTATATGACTGGCAAGGATGTTAAGGTAACATACAATATGTATATGACTGGCAAGGATGTTAAGGTAACATACAATATGTATATGACTGGCAAGGATGTTAAGGTAACATACAATATGCATATGACTGGCAAGGATGTTAAGGTAACATACAATATGTATATGACTTGCAAGGATGTTAAGGTAAACTCCAAAATGCTTGATCATCTTCATTTTGTTCAGCTTTCTTATAGCTTCTGTCTGTCTGTCTCTCCTCCACACATGCATGAATAGTCATAAGCAGAAGATTTGTATTAATCAGGAAACAGTGAAATGATAAACAGCAATGAGCTAGATAATGAGAAATGTAAACAACCAGTTGAAATCGCAGTATTTGAATTCAAAGTTTAGTATTTAGTATATGAATTGCTTATTACATGTAGGGTGCCTTTGAAAGCTTTCTTCTTTATGGGTTCAATTATGATAGAGTTTTTGCCCTTTCTTAGTCAATATTACATCTGTCCCACAACAGATCCCTCCCTATAATCAGTATACCTTGGAAACCATAGTAAATTCTGATGCAGTCTGGTGTGTGTATCATCACACAACCTCGATGTGTCTTTGATGTGTTTTGTCTTTGTCAATTCTAGCTGGAAAAGAGATATTACCCTTGAAAATTAACTTATAAAATAAGCTGGTTTGCTTATCCCTGTTGTGGAGGAGACCAATTTTTTTGAATAGTATTTGCATTGTAAACTAATTTTCCTTCTGCATATTAAATGTCACAAAAACAAACATTAATAAGCCCTGGATTCAATATGAGTTGTGGTAAACATAGGTTGGGGAGTAGACCAGAAGGTTTCAATCAAGTTATACAGGACTTTATTTAGATCTAAACTTGACTGAGGCTCAGTTGTGTACAAATTAGATTGTAATTCTTACCTATAAATTCTTATTATGATACACAAACAGGGAGTATATTCTCAGTCTGGCAGCATTGATGACTTCCACATTAGAAAGCCTCTGTGTTAAGGCAAATAAACCATTACTTTATCACAGACAAATGATTGATTATACTACCAAACCATCCTCTATTCCTTCTAATACTGCATATGATGCCATTTTTAGACTGAAATGCTGAAATACACTTTTTACACTTAGAAAACAAATTTCATTTAACTTTTTTGGTAGACAAAATTGTCATCACTCAGAAGCAGCAAAATTAAATCTAGCAAATACTCCAAATGTACATAATTCATAATGAACAATGTGGTTATGAAAAATAATATTTAATCTTTCCCTTGTCAAAAGTCCTCAACAAATTCTCTTACTGTTTGGAGTTGATTCAATGAAATTATAAGAGGCTTCTATTATGATCAGAAGAAGATGCAAAGTTTGAGTTGCTGCAACAGCAACCAATTGCACCATCTAGAGCCAGTCAATAGATACAGCAGCAGCCAATGGCACCATCTAGAGCCAGTCAATAGATACAACAGCAACCAATGGCACCATCAAGAGCCAATCACAAGACACATTTTTTGCTGAAGGTAGTTGCAGCCATATTAAAAGTTTTAAATTGCATTGAAACCTCACAAAATGCAAATTTTGTCTTCTTTTGAGTTCCTTTTCCACATTCAGATTCTTGCAAAGCCTTAAATGTGACAAGCATTTAATCTACCAAATGTTGGTGTGGGGGTTTAACACCATTTTTCAGCACAAGATAGGCTATACATGATAACCAGTATAACTAGTGGGGGAAAAAAAACAGGAGAAGCTAGGGAAGAATTACATACCCATGAAAAGATACTGGCAAGCTTTCTCACACATCCACATTAGCCAAGTCTGAGAGTCAAACCCACACAGATAGAGGTGAGATGGCAGTGATCTGACATATTGAGCACTTTAGACCACTTGACCACTATGAGCCCCAGTATCCCTAATGTTGCAAAAATTTGATTTGCTGATACACTCTGGCAAAACTGTTTTGTGCTGTTGACTGCTTAGTCATACAGATATTAAGTCTAATTAAGCATAATGAAAGGGCAGATAAAGAAATCAAGTTTCATTGGTAATAAGGATAACAAAAAGGTAGATCAAACAATCAAGTTACGTTGGTATTAAGGGTAATGAAATGGCAGATAAAGAAATGTTACACTGGCATTAAGGATAACAAAGGACAGATAAAGAAATCAAGTTACATTGGTATTAAGGGTAATGAAACAGCAGATAAAGAAATGAAGTTATATTGGCATTAAGGGAAACAAAGGGTAGATAAATCAATCAAGTTACATAGGTATTAAGGGTAATAAAAGGGAAGATAAGGTAACAAAGGGGAGATAAAGAAACCAAGTTACATTGGTATTAAGGGTAACAAAGGGGATATAAAGAAATCAAGTTACATTGGTATTTATGGTAATGAAAGAGCAGATAAAGAAATCAAGTTACATTGGCATTAACAGTAATGAAAGAGCAGATAAAGAAATAAAGTTACATTGGTATTAAGGGTAATGGCAGGGATGATAATGAAATCATGTTACATTGGTATTAATGGCAATGAAAGTGCTTATACATCAATCATATATACTCTTAGGTCACATCCTGTTTTCTGAATCAAATGTTTCATACAATATGAGTTTCAATATATGATATATGAATTTCAATATATGATCAGATATTTTATATTTATGTCTAAAAGCAGCTTGATTACAGGTTATGATAAGTTGGTCTTCTAAGTAATCATGAAGCTGTATTTCAAAAATATGACAAAATAGTTTGCTTACACAACTTGATATTGCCTTTCAGTTGAAATTAGAGGGATTGTCAGATGTTATGAGATTATGTTTTAATATCAGTAATACAGTGCCTGGCATGCGGTCAGCACCATTGGAATAAATATATGTAGACATACTGATTTTATTGACCAAGTAATGGTATATTTGGCTGATCGGTAAACATGCCATGAAAGAAATCTCAGGCCCACTTGATTCTCTTTTTAAATATAAAATTTCCTTTCAAATATGGGGTATTAGGGATCAATAACTATATTATTTATAGATCATTGGAGTTTTCTATTTCAAAAGGCAATTACTTGCATCACATGCAATACCAAGCCCCAGCACACCCACTCACACCCCCAACCATGAAAGTCCCTATTTGAATGCGACCCACCAGTTGTCACTGTATACCAAGTAATATTATGTTTGGCTATTAGGTAGATGTGCAATGAATATATGGCATATTAAGGATCAATAACTATATTATTTATAGATTATTGGAATTTTCTATTTGAAAAGGCAATTACTTACATCAAATGCAATACCCATTCCCCATCATACACACTTACACCCAAATCATTACCCAGCCTCCACCACACCCACTCACACCCTTAACCTTGAAAGTCCATATCTGAGTGCAACCCACTGCTGTCACTGTATACATATATGTCAGGTCTGGTTGTGACTTGTGGACATTTTAACACACATGAACTACAGAAAGCAAGAAGACATAACTTTCTGTTATCCTAGTTTTCCTTTTGTTATCCTTCAAAATTTACATTTCCATTAGCTAACAGTAACTCATACCTTTGTATGTTATTGAACTTAACATCAATAACTATACAGTATGTGTGTTATTACCAATGAGTTATTATGACCTTATAAGTGCATATATCGTACAGTATACACACGACAATACTTTCAGATGGAGCCAAAATAGTGAGCCTGTCTGTGCAGGATACTAACACTGTCAATGAAAATTCATCAGTCATTTTCCAATGCCGTGTTGACAGCAACCCACTACCAACCATAACATGGAGGAAAGAAGGCACCAACACTGCACTTAAGACCGAGTCTGGAGTTGTACAAAGTCAGTTTAGGATTGAGTCTGCCCAGTGTCAGGATACCGACAACTATACTTGTTCTGCATACAATGGAGTCTGGACACAAGCCAATGAGACATTACAATTTTTTGTAAAATGTAAGCAGAATGATAGTATATTAAAGAAAGATCCTTGCTTTGCAAGCTTTAGCATATATTAAGATATCAAGATATTAAGATATTGCAAGCTTTAGCATATATTAAGATATCAAGATATTAAGATATTGCAAGCTTTAGCATATATTAAGATATCAAGATATTAAGATATTGCAAGCTTTAGCATATATTAAGATATCAAGATATTAAGATATTGCAAGCTTTAGCATATATTAAGATATCAAGATATTAAGATATTGCAAGCTTTAGCATATATTAAGATATCAAGATATTAAGATATTGCAAGCTTTAGCATATATTAAGATATCAAGATATTAGGATATTGCAAGCTTTAGCATATATTAAGATATCAAGATATTGCAAGCTTTAGCATATATTAAGATATCAAGATATTGCAAGCTTTAGCATATATTAAGATATCAAGATATTGCAAGCTTTAGCATATATTAAGATATCAAGATATTGCAAGCTTTAGCATATATTAAGATATCAAGATATTAGGATATTGCAAGCTTTAGCATATATTAAGATGTCAAGATATTGCAAGCTTTAGCATATATTAAGATATCAAGATATTAGGATATTGCAAGCTTTAGCATATATTAAGATATCAAGATATTGCAAGCTTTAGCATATATTAAGATATCAAGATATTGCAAGCTTTAGCATATATTAAGATATCAAGATATTGCAAGCTTTAGCATATATTAAGATATCAAGATATTGCAAGCTTTAGCATATATTAAGATATCAAGATATTAGGATATTGCAAGCTTTAGCATATATTAAGATATCAAGATATTAAGATATTGCAAGCTTTAGCATATATTAAGATATCAAGATATTAAGATATTGCAAGCTTTAGCATATATTAGGATATCAAGATATTAGGATATTGCAAGCTTTAGCATATATTAAGATATCAAGATATTAGGATATTGCAAGCTTTAGCATATATTAAGATATCAAGATATTAAGATATTGCAAGCTTTAGCATATATTAAGATATCAAGATATTAAGATATTGCAAGCTTTAGCATATATTAAGATATCAAGATATTAAGATATTGCAAGCTTTAGCATATATTAAGATATCAAGATATTGCAAGCTTTAGCATATCTTAAGATATCAAGATATTAAGATATTGCAAGCTTTAGCATATATTAAGATATCAAGATATTGCAAGCTTTAGCATATATTAAGATATTAAGATATCAAGATATTGCAAGCTTTAGCATATATTAAGATATCAAGATATTAAGATATTGCAAGCTTTAGCATATATTAAGATATCAAGATATCAAGATATTGCAAGCTTTAGCATATATTAAGATATCAAGATATTAGGATATTGCAAGCTTTAGCATATATTAAGATATCAAGATATTAAGATATTGCAAGCTTTAGCATATATTAAGATATCAAGATATTAAGATATTGCAAGCTTTAGCATATATTAAGATATCAAGATATTAGGATATTGCAAGCTTTAGCATATATTAAGATATCAAGATATTGCAAGCTTTAGCATATATTAAGATATCAAGATATTAAGATATTGCAAGCTTTAGCATATATTAAGATATCAAGATATTAAGATATTGCAAGCTTTAGCATATATTAAGATATCAAGATATTAAGATATTGCAAGCTTTAGCATATATTAAGATATCAAGATATTAAGATATTGCAAGCTTTAGCATATATTAAGATATCAAGATATTAGGATATTGCAAGCTTTAGCATATATTAAGATATCAAGATATTAAGATATTGCAAGCTTTAGCATATATTAAGATATCAAGATATTAGGATATTGCAAGCTTTAGCATATATTAAGATATCAAGATATTAAGATATTGCAAGCTTTAGCCTATATTAAGATATCAAGATATTGCAAGCTTTAGCATATATTAAGATATCAAGATATTAGGATATTGCAAGCTTTAGCATATATTAAGACACCGCTATCACCTTCCTGTTGGAGATATTATCAATGTCAACATCCGTCAGACTTTATGTTATTGTTCTTGTCAACATCCTTCAGACTTTATGTTATTGTTCTTGTCAACATCCTTCAGACATTATGTTATTGTTCTTATCAACATCCTTCAGACATTATGTTATTGTTCTTATCAACATCCTTCAGACTTTATGTTATTGTTCTTATCAACATCCTTCAGACTTTATGTTATTGTTCTTATCAATATCCTTCAGACTTTATGTTATTGTTCTTATCAACATCTTTCAGACTTTATGTTATTGTTCTTATCAACATCCTTCAGACTTTATGTTATTGTTCTTATCAACATCCTTCAGACTTTACATTATTGTTCTTGTCAACATCCTTCAGACTTTATGTTATTGTTCTTGTCAACATCCTTCAGACTTTATGTTATAGTTCTTGTCAACATCCTTCATACTTTACATTAGGGCATAACCGATTATCATTTTTCTACTGATTTCCGATTCCGGATTTTGTGCATGAAATATTTCCGATTCCGGATACGATTCAATTAGTCGGAAATGCTAAATCTGTATTTTTTTTTCTAAAAAATTTCATCTTCTGTTTCCGGGTTTCTTTGTATCTGGTTTTGCCATGTCTAGCATGTTACTTAGTACTTTACCATATCTGGCTTTTTTTCTGGTTTTCACATGCCAGTTCAAATAGATTGTCTCACAGCGTGGTTGTGTTGACCATATTGGACTTTTCTGACTTCTTATTTAACTTTATTAATGCACTATCGAATGACACGCAGTGTTAGACACGGTGCTATAGAAATTCAACTTTATTATTTTTATTATCCGAATCGGTCGTTCCTGCCTTGTCTGACTCCAATTAATCGGAAGTTCATACTATCCGGTGGAATCCGATTTCCGGATCAAAAGTCAGTTATGCCCTACTTTACATTATTGTTCATATCAACATCCTTCATACTTTACATTATTGTTCTTGTCAACATCCTTCAGACTTTATGTTATTGTTCTTGTCAACATCCTTCAGACTTTACATTATAGTTCTTGTCAACATCCTTCATACTTTACATTATTGTTCTTATCAGCATCCTTCAGACTTTACATTATTGTTTTTATCAACATCCTTCATACTTTACATTATTGTTCTTATCAACATCCTTCATACTTTACATTATAGTTCTTGTGAACATCCTTTGGACTTGATTGTTCCTGTCAACATCCTTCAAACTTTACATTATTGTTCTTATCAACATCCTTCATACTTTACATTATTGTTCTTGTCAACATCATTTATACTTTACATTATTGTTCTTATCAACATCCTTCATACTTTACATTATTGTTCTTGTCAACATCCTTCATACTTTACATTATTGTTCTTGTCAACATCCTTCATACTTTACATTATAGTTCTTATCAATATCCTTCAGGCTTTGCGTTATTGTTCTTGTCAACATCCTTCAGACTTTACATTATTACATTATAATTACATTACATTACAGTTCCTGAAAGTCATCCTTAAGACTTTACATTATAGTTCTTGAAAGTCATCCTTAAAACTTTACATTATAGTTCTTGAAAGTCATACTTCAGCCTTAACGTATAGTTCTTGAAAGTCATCCTTAAGACTTTACATTATAGTTCTTGAAAGTCATTGTTCAGACTTTACATTACAGTTCTTGAAAGTCATCCTTCAGACTTTACATTACAGTTCTTGAAAGTCATCCTTAATACTTTGTTATAGGTTTTGAAAGTCATCCTTAGTATTATGTTATAGTTCTTGAAAGTCATCCTTAGTACTTTATGTTATAGTTCTTGAAAATCATCCTTAATACTTTATGTTATTATTCTTGGAAGTCATCCTTAAGACTTTACATTACAGTTCTTGAAAGTCATCCATAAGAGTTTACATTATAGTTCCTGAAAATCATCCTGAAGATTTTATATCATATTTATTGAAAGACATCCTTAGTACTTTATGTTATAGTTCTTGAAAGTCATCCTTAAGACTTTATGTTATAGTTCTTGAAAGTCATCCTTAAGACTTTGCATTATAGTTCTTGAAAGTCATCCTTAAGACTTTACATTATAGCTCTTGAAAGTCATCCTTAAGATATTACATTAGTTTACATTATAGTTCTTGAAAGTTTTTGAAACTCATCCTTCATACTTTACATTACAGTTCTTCAAAGTAATCGTTCAGACATTACATTACAGTTCTTCATAGTCATCCTTAAGACTTTATTTTACAGTTCATGAAAGTCATCATTCAGACTGTATGTTATAGTTCTTGAAAATCATTCTTAAGACATTACGTTATAGTTCTTGAAAGTCATCCTTCAGACTTTACATTACAGTTCTTGAAAGTCATCATTCAGACTTTACAGTTCCTGAAAGTCATCATTCAGACTTTAAATTATAGTTCTTGAAAGTCATCCTGCAGACTTTATGTTGTAGTTCTTGAAAGTCATCCTTAGTACTTTATGTTATAGTTCTTGAAACTCATCCTTTAAACTTTACATTAGAGTTCTTGAAAGTTGTCCTTAAGACATTACATTATAGTTCTTGCTGATTGATGCTTGTGACTGTTATTACATGCTGATTGATGCTTGTGTGTTATTACATGCTGATTGATGCTTGTGAGTGTTACTACATGCTGATTGATGCTTGTGTGTTATATTACATGCTGATTGATGCTTGTGTGTTATTACATGCTGATTGATCCTTGTGAGTGTGTTATTACATGTTGAGTGATACTTGTGAGTGTGTTATGATATATATATATATATATATATATATATATATATATATATATATATATATATATATATATATATATACTAATACAACTCTGTGGTCTTAAAATGAGTAATACAAAAGAGTGAGAAGCAAGAAGCATTGTAAAATTCAACAAATAAAATATTTGCCTAGAATGCAAAAGTGAAAAGAAAAAAAAGGAGATTTTAGTATTGCAAATGAAATCCAAAATAATCCTAAAACAAGTCCTAAAATTAAAGTTCTGAATAAACTTTAGTGGAAGTCCAAATTAAGTCCATAGCTAAAGATGTTGATGTGCCTGTGGTGGCCCATATAATGCTGATGTTTCAACAGTCCTTTGTTGGATCACCATAATACAATCTAAGAATTAAATCCTTATTTGAAATTTCAGTTTAGATTCAAGTCCCTATTTCCAACAATGATGTTTTTGAAAAGCACTTGGTATTTTCAGAGAAGACTCAGTTGAATTAAATAATTTGAAGAAATAAATTCTGGCCCAAATGAATTACTGGGCACAACATAATACAATTGATTTTGCCAAGATTTTAGAGCACAACTGAATAATTTTTTCATTAATAATATAGTCTTCTACCTGACCTAAGGTCACAATTATCATATTCTAAAATAATAAAAAATGGAAATTAACCTTCTGGAAGGTTCAGAATGTTTATAAAAAATGATCTTGGTTATAATTAGAAGTCTGTTACTAAAAATATTATATAAAATGTGTAGTAAACAGCAGGTTGACCTGGCAATTTATGATATAAAAAAGTTCAGCACAAAGATGCAGATATACATATTTACTGCAAACCCAAAATCAATAATTCATGTCGGGTAGAAAATGAACTTGATTTTGGACAAGGTCAAGTCCAACATACAATGTCATATCATCAAAAACATATAATAAAATAAAAAATAAAAATTAAAAACTAAATAACAAACAATGTAAATTAAATATACATTACAATATGCTGATCAGTGCTTTGTGTTATGATATTTTGTATTATGTTACATGATTGATGATTGTGAGTGTTATATGTTTTGTTATGTTACATGCTGATTAATGATTGAGTATTATATTTTATATTATGTTACATGCTGATCAATGCTTGTGTGTTATGATGTTTTATGTATGTTACTTGATGATTGTGAGTGTGATATGCTGATTGATGATTTTGTGTGCGTGATATTTTATGTGTTACACGCTGATTGGTGATTGTGAATGCATTTTGAGCTCGAAAGTTTGACCGAATTTTGGAATAACTCAATTCTCTACTGTTAAGTCAAATTTATCACATTGTGTTGTATGTATTTACATAACAGAAGACTTACATTATATTGGTTCCTGTAGCATATTGAGTTATCTTTTCTAAATAAATTCATTATGATTCATTTTATTATTCTTATTTGACAGGTCATCCTCGATCAGATTCTAAAGTACCTCTGGAGACCAAGGTTTACAAAAAACTCCATGAAGCTGCATTTCTGAGGTATGAAGTGATATCATATCCTCTTCCAAAATTTACATGGATGTTCCTTGGAAATGGCAGTGAGAGCAGAGATCTGCCTGATTCAGCAAGTCTGCATGTCAATGGGCAACAGTCAGAACTCCGATTTACCAGTCTGAACATCGATGACTTTGGGTATTATTCTGTTATAGCTGACAACTTATTGCCTCCTACTGATGGAAAAGTGTTTGAAATTATACTGTCAGGTAAATGATGAACTCTTTGAATACTTTTATATGATATGTTTGAAATTATACTGGCAGGTAAATGAGGAAGTCTCTGAATACTTTAATATGATTGATATTATACTGTCAGGTAAATGATGAACTCTCTGAATATTTAAATGTGATATGTTTGAAATTATACTGTCAGGTGAATGATGAAATCTTTGAATCTTTTAATTTGTGTTTTTTGTTGTTTTTTTTAAATTATACTGTCAGATAAATGATGAACTCTCTAAATACTTAAATAAGATATGTTTGAAATTATACTGTCAGGTAAATGATGAACTCTATGAATACTTTAACATGGCATGTTTGAAATTATACTGTCAGGTAAATGATTAACTTTCAGATTACTTTAATTTAATGGGTTTGAAATGGTAGGTAAATGATAAACTTTCTGCACACCTTAATATGGTATGTTTGAAATTAATTCTGGCAGGTAAATGATGGACACACTGAATTCATTAACATGATATGCTTGAAATTATACTGGCAGGTCAAAGGTGAACTGTCTGCCTGTCCTAGTACAGGAATAATAAAAAGTTTTTTTTAAAAAATGATAAAAATTGGGTTGAGTGAGCTTAAAAGAATGTTTGTACCTAAAAATACGAAAAATTATAAAACATTTGGATTGCTGCTGCAAGTTTTGAACTTGTGACCCCTTTGGCAGCCACGACACACAGACAGATGTTGGTGGTCTAATATATAAGCACCTATATTTGTCTGTCTGTTTGTCCTGGCTGCCAAACAAACATGTAACAAATTATATCCCTCAAAAGCTATGAAATATTTGTCTTTCTGTTTGTCCTGGCTGCCAAACAAACGTGTAACAAATTATATCCCTCAACAGCTATGAAACATTTGTCTTTCTGTTTGTCCTGGCTGCCAAACAAACGTGTAACAAATTATATCCCTCAAAAGCTATGAAACATTTGTCTTTCTGTTTGTCCTGGCTGCCAAACAAACGTGTAACAAATTATATCCCTCAAAAGCTATGAAACATTTGTCTTTCTGTTTGTCCTGGCTGCCAAACAAACGTGTAACAATTTATATCCCTCAAAAGCTATGAAACATTTGTCTTTCTGTTTGTCCTGGCTGCCAAACAAACGTGTAACAAATTATATCCCTCAAAAGCTATGAAACATTTGTCTTTCTGTTTGTCCTGGCTGCCAAACAAACGTGTAACAATTTATATCCCTCAAAAGCTATGAAACATTTGTCTTTCTGTTTGTCCTGGCTGCCAAACAAACGTGTAACAAATTATATCCCTCAAAAGCTATGAAACATTTGTCTTTCTGTTCGTCCTGGCTGCCAAACAAACGTGTAACAAATTATATCCCTCAAAAGCTATGAAACATTTGTCTTTCTGTTTGTCCTGGCTGCCAAACAAACGTGTAACAAATTATATCCCTCAACAGTTATGAAACATTTGTCTTTCTGTTTGTCCTGGCTGCCAAACAAACGTGTAACAAATTATATCCCTCAACAGTTATGAAACATTTGTCTTTCTGTTTGTCCTGGCTGCCAAACAAACGTGTAACAAATTATATCCCTCAAAAGCTATGAAACATTTGTCTTTCTGTTTGTACTGGCTGTCAAACAAATGTGTAACAAATTATATCCCTCAAAAGCTATGAAACATTTGTCTTTCTGTTTGTCCTGGCTGCCAAACAAACGTGTAACAAATTATATCCCTCAAAAGCTATGAAACATTTGTCTTTCTGTTTGTACTGGCTGTCAAACAAACGTGTAACAAATTACATCCCTCAAAAGCTATGAAACATTTGTCTTTCTGTTTGTCCTGGCTGCCAAACAAACGTATAACAAATTATATCCCTCAACAGCTATGAAATATTTGTCTTTCTGTTTGTCCTGGCTGTCAAACGTATAACAAATTATATCCCTCAAAGGCTCTGAAACATTTGCAAGTATTGAACTGAGGCCTGCTCCTCAGGAAGCAGGAAGACAACCAAGGAGCCATGCTGGTCGTATAATTGACAGCACTTTCATGCCTAGAAAGTATGTATACTTTTTGACTGTTTTGACTTATAAATAATAATATTTAATTCTGTATCTAAAATGAAGCAGTTAACAAAATCAAAGCCTTTTGCATCTATTCTGACACATACAGCATAAGATCCTGCTATCAATAGGTGATAAAGGTAAGTAATAACACTTTACATGTACATTAATGGATGAAAATTAACATTACCTGCCTTGTTTATAATTTTGTTTGACTCTGTTAAGAAAATGCAAACATTTAAAAAAAATCAAATGTTAAGCAAAAGAATATGCTATGATTCAATCTATCTGTCTTACTATCGATTGAATGATCAAAGAAGTGACAACAACTTTAATAAACAGTAGTGAACTAGCCTCCAAAACAGTGTAGTGACTAAGCCTCCAAAACAGTGTAGTGATTAAGCCTCCAAAACAGTGTAGTGACTAAGCCTCCAAAACAGTGTAGTGACTAAGCCTCCAAAACAGTGTAGTGACCAAGCCTCCAAAACAGTGTAGTGACTAAGCCTCCAAAACATAGAGACCAAGCCTCCAAAACAGTGTAGTGAACAAGCCTCCAAAACATTGTAGTGACTAAGCCTCCAAAACAGTGTAGTGACCAGGCATCCAAAACAGTGTAGTGACTAAGCCTCCAAAACATAGAGACCAAGCCTCCAAAACAGTGTAGTGACCAAGCCTCCAAAACAGTGTAGTGACCAAGCCTCCAAAACATAGAGACCAAGCCTCCAAAACAGTGTAGTGACCAAGCCTCCAAAACAGTGTAGTGACCAAGCATCCAAAACAGTGTAGTGACTAAGCGTCCAAAACAGTGTAGTGACCAAGCCTCCAAAACAGTGTAGTGACTAAGCCTCCAAAACAGTGTAGTGACCAAGCCTCCAAAACATAGAGACCAAGCCTCCAAAACATAGTGACCAAGCCTCCAAAACAGTGTAATGACTAAGCCTCCAAAACATAGAGACCAAGCCTCCAAAACAGTGTAGTGACTAAGCCTCCAAAACATAGAGACCAAGCCTCCAAAACAGTGTAGTGACTAAGCCTCCAAAACAGTGTAGTGACTAAGCCTCCAAAACAGTGTAGTGACTAAGCCTCCAAAACAGTGTAGTGACTTGTGTTATTGTGTTAAAACATAAGATGAGATGCTGTGTTCTGACTATCAATAACTTTAATATATACAAACGACTACTGTGAGGTCTTAACCAGAGTGGTATCAAAGAGGCAGATGCCTGTAGATAGTACCAGTGGAACTATGACTCATGCACAGAGGGTTCTGATTAGTCAGTTATGCATGTATAATGTTACAGTGACTAAGCCTCCAAAATAGTGTAGTGACTTAGCCTCCAAAACAGTTTAATACTTTTGTAAATTCACAAGCTTACATGTGTCAGTCACCCAGGTACTAAGCAATAACAAGTTTACTTGTGTCTCTGATTTACAGGTGTTGTGACCCCTGACTGCAGAGACGTCATTTCAACATTTTTCAGGGGGGGGGGGGGCAAAACTTGATTTAGGAGGGGGGGAAAAACTTTTTTCAAGGGGGCAACGTATATAGGTTACAGCAATTTTACAGCACATGACATCCCTGCCTAACTTCCTCCATTAACCTTCCCAAGAATGGATAGATTTGTATCAAATTTTGTATGCAGATCTACATTGATAAAACCTAGAACAGTTTTCAGTAACATTTACAGGAGTTATGTCCCTGTCATTGTGCATCTTCCTGACTTTTCATTTTACAGCATAGTTTTACAAACTTTTGTTGGCTCTCAGCCTGATGTGGGCTTTAAATGAGACCCAGATGTGTTCAATTTCCATTTTTCAACATTTGTAGGAGTTATGTCCCTTTAATTGTCTATCCTTCTGTTTTTGATTTCCATGGCATAACAAGATTAATGGGATTTCAAAGAAATTTGTCATGCAGCCATTTATTGATGAGACTTGGAATGGACTGGATTCCATTACATCATGTGCGTGAGTTTTACCCTTTGATTTGGATGAGTTGGATTCCATGTCATCATGTACATGAGTTTTACCCTTTGATTTGAATGAGATGGATTACATGTCATCATGTACATGAGTTTTATCCTCTAATTTGAATGTTAGATTCCATGTCATCATGTACATGAGTTTTACCCTTTGATTTGAATGAGATGGATTACATGTCATCATGTACATGAGTTTTATCCTCTAATTTGAATGTTAGATTCCATGTCATCATGTACATGAGTTTTACCCTTTGATTTGAATGAGATGGATTACATGTCATCATGTACATGAGTTTTATCCTCTAATTTGAATGTTAGATTCCATGTCATCATGTACATGAGTTTTACCCTTTGATTTGAATGAGATGGATTACATGTCATCATGTGCATGAGTTTTATCCTCTAATTTGAATGAGATGGATTCCATGATATCATGTGCATGAGTTTTACTCTTTGATTTAAATGAGTTGGATTCCTTGACATCATTTACATGAGTTTTACCCTTTGATTTGAATGAGTTTGATTCCATGATATCATGTGCATGAGATTTACTCTTTGATTTGAATGAGTTGGATTCCTTGACATCATTTACATGAGTTTTACCCCCAAATTGTTGGTGCTCCTACTATAGTTTCTACAGGATTTCTTTTAATTTGTTGATTGTTAAATATAATTAGAAGACAATGTCATTGAAGAAATTTTATGTTTAAAAGCACAATAGGGCAGCTGAGAGTGAATTTACCCTCAATAGGATTGGGACATTGATATAAATTATTTGATTACATACAATCTAAAGAATTGTAGGACATTGATATAAATTATTTGATTACATACAATCTAAAGAATTGTAGGATATTGATATAAATTATTTGATTACATACAATCTAAAGAATTGTAGGACATTGATATAAATTATTTGATTACATACAATCTAAAGAATTGTAGGACATTGATATAAATTATTTGATTACATACAATCTAAAGAATTGTAGGATATTGATATAAATTATTTGATTACATACAATCTAAAGAATTGTAGGACATTGATATAAATTATTTGATTACATGCAATCTAAAGAATTGTAGGATATTGATATAAATTATTTAATTACATGCAATCTAAAGAATTGTAGGACATTGATATAAATTATTTGATTACATACTATCTAAAGAATTGTAGGACATTGATATAAATTATTTGATTACATACAATCTAAAGAATTGTAGGACATTGATATAAATTATTTGATTACATACAATCTAAAGAATTGTAGGAGATTGATATAAATTATTTGATTACATACAATCTAAAGAATTGTAGGATATTGATATAAATTATTTGATTACATACAATCTAAAGAATTGTAGGACATTGATATAAATTATTTGATTACATACAATCTAAAGAATTGTAGGACATTGATATAAATTATTTGATTACAGACTATCTAAAGAATTGTAGGACATTGATATAAATCATTTGATTACATACAATCTAAAGAATTCTAGGACATTGATATAAATTATTTGATTACATACAATCTAAAGAATTGTAGGACATTGATATAAATTATTTGATTACATACAATCTAAAGAATTGTAGGACATTGATATAAATTATTTGATTACATACAATCTAAAGAATTGTAGGACATTGATATAAATTATTTGATTACATACAATCTAAAGAATTGTAGGACATTGATATAAATTATTTGATTACATACAATCTAAAGAATTGTAGGACATTGATATAAATTATTTGATTACATACAATTTAAAGAATTGTAGGATATTGATATAAATTATTTGATTGCATACAATCTAAAGAATTGTAGGACATTGATATAAATTATTTAATTACATACAATTTAAAGAATTGTAGGACATTGATATAAATTATTTGATTGCATACAATCTAAAGAATTGTAGGACATTGATATAAATTATTTAATTACATACAATTTAAAGAATTGTAGGACATTGATATAAATTATTTGATTACATACAATCTAAAGAATTGTAGGACATTGATATAAATTATTTGATTACATACAATCTAAAGAATTGTAGGACATTGATATAAATTATTTGATTACATACAATCTAAAGAATTGTAGGACATTGATATAAATTATTTGATTACATACAATCTAAAGAATTGTAGGACATTGATATAAATTATTTGATTACATACAATCTAAAGAATTGTAGGATATTGATATAAATTATTTAATTACATACAATCAAAAGAATTGTAGGACATTGATATAAATTATTTGATTACATACAATCTAAAGAATTGTAGGACATTGATATAAATTATTTGATTACATACAATCTAAAGAATTGTAGGACATTGATATAAATTATTTAATTACATACAATCTAAAGAATTGTAGGACATTGATATAAATTATTTGATTACATACAATCTAAAGAATTGTAGGACATTGATGTAAATTATTTGATTACATACAATCTAAAGAATTGTAAGACATTGATATAAATTATTTGATTACATACAATCTAAAGAATTGTAGGACATTGATATAAATTATTTGATTGCATACAATCTAAAGAATTGTAGGACATTGATATAAATTATTTGATTGCATACAATCTAAAGAATTGTAGGACATTGATATAAATTATTTAATTACATACAATCTAAAGAATTGTAGGATATTGATATAAATTATTTGATTACATTCAATCTAAAGAATTGTAGGATATTGATATAAATTATTTGATTACATACAATTTAAAGAATTGTAGGACATTGATATAAATTATTTGATTGCATACAATCTAAAGAATTGTAGGACATTGATATAAATTATTTAATTGCATACAATCTAAAGAATTGTAGGACATTGATATAAATTATTTAATTACATACAATCTAAAGAATTGTAGGACATTGATATAAATTATTTGATTACATACAATCTAAAGAATTGTAGGACATTGATATAAATTATTTGATTACATACAATCTAAAGAATTGTAGGACATTGATATAAATTATTTGATTACATACAATCTAAAGAATTGTAGGACATTGATATAAATTATTTGATTACATACAATTTAAAGAATTGTAGGACATTGATATAAATTATTTGATTACATACAATCTAAAGAATTGTAGGACATTGATATAAATTATTTGATTACATACAATCTAAAGAATTGTAGGATATTGATATAAATTATTTGATTACATACAATCTAAAGAATTGTAGGATATTGATATAAATTATTTGATTACATACAATCTAAAGAATTGTAGGACATTGATATAAATTATTTGATTACATACAATCTAAAGAATTGTAGGACATTGATATAAATTATTTAATTACATACAATCTAAAGAATTGTAGGACATTGATATAAATTATTTGATTACATACAATCTAAAGAATTGTAGGACATTGATGTAAATTATTTGATTACATACAATCTAAAGAATTGTAGGACATTGATATAAATTATTTGATTACATACAATCTAAAGAATTGTAGGACATTGATATAAATTATTTGATTGCATACAATCTAAAGAATTGTAGGACATTGATATAAATTATTTGATTGCATACAATCTAAAGAATTGTAGGACATTGATATAAATTATTTGATTGCATACAATCTAAAGAATTGTAGGACATTGATATAAATTATTTGATTGCATACAATCTAAAGAATTGTAGGACATTGATATAAATTATTTGATTGCATACAATCTAAAGAATTGTAGGACATTGATATAAATTATTTGATTACATACAATCTAAAGAATTGTAGGACATTGATATAAATTATTTGATTACATACAATCTAAAGAATTGTAGGACATTGATATAAATTATTTGATTACATACAATCTAAAGAAATGTAGGACATTGATATAAATTATTTGATTACATACAATCTAAAGAATTGTAGGACATTGATATAAATTATTTGATTACATATAATCTAAAGAATTGTAGGACATTGATATAAATTATTTGATTACATACAATCTAAAGAATTGTAGGACATTGATATAAATTATTTGATTACATACAATCTAAAGAATTGTAGGACATTGATATAAATTATTTGATTACATACAATCTAAAGAATTGTAGGACATTGATATAAATTATTTGATTACATACAATCTAAAGAATTGTAGGACATTGATATAAATTATTTGATTACATACAATCTAAAGAATTGTAGGACATTGATATAAATTATTTGATTACATACTATCTAAAGAATTGTAGGATATTGATATAAATTATTTGATTACATACAATCTAAAGAATTATAGGACATTGATATAAATTATTTGATTACATACTATCTAAAGAATTGTAGGACATTGATATAAATTATTTGATTACATACAATCTAAAGAATTGTAGGACATTGATATAAATTATTTGATTACATACAATCTAAAGAATTGTAGGACATTGATATAAATTATTTGATTACATACTATCTAAAGAATTGTAGGACATTGATATAAATTTTTTGATTACATACTATCTAAAGAATTGTAGGACATTGATATAAATTTTTTGATTACATACTATCTAAAGAATTGTAGGACATTGATATAAATTATTTGATTACATACAATCTAAAGAATTGTAGGACATTGATATAAATTATTTGATTACATACAATCTAAAGAATTGTAGGACATTGATATAAATTATTTGATTACATACAATCTAAAGAATTGTAGGACATTGATATAAATTATTTGATTACATACAATCTAAAGCACTGTATTTAGTTAACATGTTACATGTACAGTTTCCTATTATGAAATATAAGCTCTCAGAAATCTTCATATGCAGTGTTTGGAATATATTATCATCAGTTTTAGACTCCTGTACAAATCAGCACAGACCGGAAATAATTATACACATCATTCCAGTGACCTAAATTTGCCTAATTAGTGTTTGATTGTGTATGCAGAGAGTCATAGCATAGAACACAATCATGTGACCAAGCCACAGAACAATATCAACAACAATAAGTAGAATCTTGTTCTGCTTCTACTCCTTTCTCTTTAACATTTTGTTCATAGGAAACATTTAAATTGATTTAGTTCCAGTTTTGTAGTTATGTAGTCATATTGCAATGTCATCTGTGGTAACTGAATTACTTAATTCACATTTTTTTGTAAAATATTGCCAAAACCTCCTGGTAATTGATTATTTAGATACAAGTGTGATAACTTTCAAAGTCTGTCACCTGAGATTGTAAATCAATTTTAACATTTGTTAAAAAATATACTGATCAGAAGTAGAATGTGTTTTTACCAAGTAAAAACTGAAATATCAGATCTAAGAGATGACGGAGGTATGGTACACATGATGTCACCATTTATTCAAATTAATCATTGAACTCTTACTTGTATAGTAAATCATTGTGGAATTTAATACAGTTAATCATTGGAAAAATAAAATTGGCTGTATCGGACATTTAAAGAGAGATAGATTGATCATTTTTCTACCAAACATTTCAAATACATTGGACAAAAACTATCCAAAATTCTTCAAGAAACTATTTTCAAACTTTTTGCTATGTGAAAACCCTAAAGAAAGGGTTCCTTTAAATTTGAAATCTACTAACTTTGATGAATACAATAAACCTTTAAATTTCATAGAGTAACAATACTCTCTAATTGATGCCATGACACTTCAACTGGACCAGATGATATTGAATTGAGGTCATGACACTTCAGCTGTATCAGATGATAATGAATTGAGGTCATGACACTTCAACTGTATTAGATGATATTGAATTGAGGTCATGACACTTCAACTGGACCAGATGATATTGAATTGAGGTCATGACACTTCAACTGTATCAGATGATAACGAATTGAGGCTGTGATACTTCTACTGGATGAATGATATTGAATTGAGGCCGTGACACTTCAACTGGATCAGATGATATCAAACTGAGTTCATGACACTTCAACTAGATCAAATGATATCCAATTGATGCCATGACATTTCAACTGGATCAGTGATATCCAATTGAGGCCATGACTATTCAACTGGATCCATGCTATTGAATTGAGGCCATGACACCTCAACAGGATCAGTGATATTTAATTGAAGCTGTGACACTTCAACTGGACCAGATGATATCAAATTGAGGTCATGACACTTCAACTAGATCAATGGTATCGAATTGAGGTCATGACACTTCAACTGGATCAATGATATCGAATTGAGGTCATGACACTTCAACTGGATCAATGATATTGAATTGAGGTCATGACACTTCAACTGGATCAATGATATCAAATTGAGGCCAGGACACATCCGCTGGATCAGATGATATAAAATTGAGGCCATGACAATTCAAATGGATCAGATGACATCCTATTGCAGCCATGCCACTTCAGCTGGATCAGATAATATCAAATTGAGTTCATTACACTTCAGCTGGATCAGATGATGTTCACTATCAACTGAAAACTTGCCTGACAGAGCTCTCAATACACTACTAAACATTTCAATAAAATCTGTGTCAACTTACCATCATCCTATTGAGAAGCAACAATGACACCAGTATTTGAACCTAGAAAGAAACATACCAACAGTTCTAACTGGTGTCCCACAGATTTGACAGGATGTATTTGTTAAACCAAGGAATGAAGGATGAATAATGTATTTCTCTGTTATTTTAAATACAAATAATTGCTGTTGGTCTTGGCAGATACTAGAGTAGCACAAATTACCATTTTGTGAGACTGGAAACATTTATTAGACAAAGTTTCATAAAGAAAGCACACACATAAAGGAATTGTCTATTTTGACATTTAGAAGAATATGGCACCACATGGGAGTATGGAATACAAAAGGACCAATTCACCCAAGGTCTATAGGGCTACCTACCTCTCTTGATATTCATTTTGTTTTGTCAGATAGATATTTCATATTCAGTGTAGATGCCATTCTTTCTGAAATCTATTATCAGGATTTTTAAGGCAGTCACTATTTTCAAAGTCAAATATACCAACATGAAGTGACTGCTTATTATACAACTGCTGTTTATCAAAAGGTATTCGTATTATTAAATGTTAACTATGGAATATGCATATTATTAAATATCAACTATGGAATATGCATATTATTAAATGTTAGCTATGGGATATGCATATTATCAAATGTCAACTATGGAATATCCATATCATTAAATGTAAAATATGGGATATGCATATTATTAAATGCTAACTATGGAATATGCTTATTATTAAATGTCAACAACAGAATATGTATATTATTGAATGTATACTACTGGATATGCATATTATTATATGTTAACAATGGAATATGCATATTATTGAATGTCAAATATACCAACAGGAAGTGACTGCTTATTATACAACTGCTGTTTATCAAAAGGTATTCGTATTATTAAATGTTAACTATGGAATATGCATATTATTAAATGTCAGCTATGGGATATGCATATTATCAAATGTCAACTATGGAATATCCATATTATTAAATGTCAAATATGGGATATGCATATTATTAAATGCTAACTATGGAATATCCATATTATTAAATGTCAAATATGGAATATGCATATTATTAAATGCTAACTATGGAATATGCATATTATTAAATGTATACTACAGGATATGCATATTATTATATGTTAACAATGGAATATGCATATTATTGAATGTCAGATATACCAACAGGAAGTGACTACTTATTATACAGCTGCTGTTTATCAAAAGGTATTCATTATTCAATGTTAACTATTGGATCTGCATTTTATTAAATGTCAACTATGAAATATGCATATTATTAAATGTCAGCTATGGGATATGCATATTATCAAATGTCAGCTATGGAATATCCATATTATTAAATGTCAAATATGGAATATGCATATTATTAAATGTCAGCTATGGGATATGCACAATATTAAATGTAAACTATGGAATATCCATATTATTAAATGTCACCTATGGGATATGCATATTATTAAATGCTAACTATGGGATATGCATATTATTGAATGTCATCTGTGAGATATGCTAATAGTTGGTCTTCAGAAAGGGTCGTAAGTCAGTAGGTTCAGATGTTTAAAATCTATAACTGATATTATCTGTAGTTTTGAGATCAATTTTTTTGTATGTGCACATTGGGAAGGGGAAACAAGGATTTATTGGGAGTCCAGCCAGCACATTTCTGCCATGATTTCCAGCACACTTTAAGAAATACTCCTAAAATAAAAAGTTCCAAATATATGGAGAACCATGAGGAAGAGCTCATTTCTCTCATAGCTTAACTGAGAAAGTAGTGAGATGATGCTTTTAAAAAAAAAATTATTATTATATAGCATAGGAAAAGAAGGCTTGAAAAACCAAAGATTTCTGGTTCTGATAGCTACAGAGAACAAAGAAACAGACAATCCATATTGCAACAATTCTGAATACTGTAATAGTATATGCAAGATATATTGAATTAGAACCAGAAATATTCCAAAATAATACATAGAAAACTTACATAGATATCCAGTATGGATTGCATTTTGCTATGTTCTCTATAGTCACCAGAACTAGAAATCACTGGTTTATTAACTCAATGACTTGACTCTGTTTCTATATAATCTGTAATTGTCTACATCTTTAATTTATGAAATCTATCCCTATCTTAATAATATTCATAATTTGTAATTGACTACATCTTTAATTTATGAAATCTATCCCTATCTTAATAATGTTCATAATCTGTAATTGTCTGCATCTTTAATTTATGAAATCTATCCCTATCTTAATAATATTCATAATCTGTAATTGACTACATCTTTAATTTATGAAGTCTATCCCTATCTTAATAATATTCATAATCTGTAATTGACTACATCTTTAATTTATGAAATCTATCCCTATCTTAATAATATTCATAATCTGTGATTTATGAAATCTATCGCTATCTTAAAATATTCATAATCTGTAATTGACTACATCTTTAATTTAAGAAATCTATCCCTTTCTTAATAATATTCATAATCTGTAATTGACTACATCTTTAATTTATGAAATCTATCCCTTTCTTAATAATATTCATAATCTGTATGTGTCTACATCTTTAATTTATGAAATCTATCCCTGTCCTAATAATATTCATAATCTGTAATTGACTACATCTTTAATTTAAGAAATCTATCCCTTTCTTAATAATATTCATAATCTGTAATTGACTACATCTTTAATTTATGAAATCTATCCCTATCTTAATAATATTCATAATCTGTAATTGTCTACATCTTTAATTTATGAAATCTATCCCTATCTTAATAATATTCATAATCTGTATGTGTCTACATCTTTAATTTATGAAATCTATCCCTATCTTAATAATATTCATAATCTGTATGTGTCTACATCTTTAATTTATGAAATCTATCCCTATCTTAATAATATTCATAATCTGTATGTGTCTACATCTTTAATTTATGAAATCTATCCCTGTCTTAATAATATTCATTGTACCACCTGCAGTCTAGTTGGGTTGATTTTGTTGCTTTTCTCTCTTGAAATTATTAGCAGCATGAGATTAGCATGGAGCTTTCAACAAAAGACTCCTTACGGTGTCTAGTTTGTCATATATAAAGTTGGACTCCTATTTTTATACAAATCACCAGTTTTATCAAATTTGGAAAAATGGTGTCCAGGGTATCTTCCTGAGAAGTATTTTACTTTCAAAACATTTTTTTTATTTTGATCAGTTGTATATGAATGCTCCATAGGATATGCTCTACCATAATTGTCTATGGATAAATAGGATTTTGGTCATGTTTGATAAGTAGAACTTTGATGATCAAACTTGATAAATAGGACTTTGATGATCAAACTTGATAAATAGGACTTTGATGATCAAACTTGATAAATAGGACTTTGATGATCAAACTTGATAAATAGGACTTTGATGATCAAACTTGATAAATAGGACTTTTGATGATCAAACTTGATAAATAGAACTTTGATCACGCTCTTGGCTGCATATCAGTATAAGTGAAATTCATTCATTTTAATTGATTGACCTTGCATCAGACTGACTAAGCTGGTCATCACCTTAGCAAGTTTTTTTCTGATAAGATTTTGATCAAAATTGTGAAATAGTCTTTTATTATCAAGATGTTGGATGAGTTTGATTATGAGCATAACTGATACATATTAATGAGGTAATCTTGTATCAAATTGTCAAAACTTGTTATCACCCTGATGAACTAATTCCAATTGAATTTTGCTCCAGATTGGTAAATACACTTGCTTTATCATTAGCATAGTCAAATTATATAGTAAGTTAAATGCATGCATACAAATGACATGATTTTGCACCTGACTTTCTTGGTGTCTATGTAGATGCAGAGATTTTTATTTCTCATTCAGTTGAGATAAACTTGGTAAATGGGTTGATGTGATCCATGTCTTGCACAATTTCATCTGTGAAAAAGAAAATATGTATATTAAATTTGTCTTTATCTTTAGAAGATATTTTTTTAGAAGATATTTTTTTTATGACATAATAAATAGGTCATGCATGATATAATATTTGGGAGCAAGTGCAGGCATGTTGCATACTTGTAACACTGCATAGGTCTGGTTAGTGAAATGGTAAAATAGTGATGTTAAATGCAGGTGAGTGATATGCCCAGTAGGGCCTCCTGTTTGGGAATATTTTCATTTCTTGGTTCCTATAACAAATGATTGAAGTCCCATCATAATATTTGGGAGCAAGCGCAGGCATGTTGCATACTTGTAACACTGCATAGGTCTGGTTAGTGAAATGGTAAAATAGTGATGTTAAATGCAGGTGAGTGATATGCCCAATAGGGCCTCCTGTTTGGGAATATTTTCATTTCTTGGTTCCTATAACAAATGATTGAAGTCCCATCTTTATTTAACACAATACATAATATTATCATTATTGGTACCACACTTCTCTGCTGGCGATAAATTGCAACAAATTGTTCTGCTGGAAGGTCATGGACATTTTGAAAGGAGCTAGGTTTATATAAAAACTTACTTGCTTTTTCATTTTAAGGATTTTACCTTTTAATTTTATCTTTGTTTTAGGATGCCCAAACTTACTTGGTACTGTATAGCCTGGATGGTGTTAGTGTGGCATTGAAATCTTATACATACATGCATACATACATACATACATACATACATACATACATACATACATACATACATACATACATACATACATACATACATACTGCATTTGAAAGTGAGAAATGCACAAATATGAAGGCTGATTCATTCATCTGTTGATTATTTCTAACAGGTTAATATATTCATTAAATGATTGATTGATTTTCAGAGGAGCCTTCTCCTGTTATTAGAGATTTCCCTGTTGGAGCTGTTGCAGGAGGTGTTGTTGGAGGAATTGTGTTAGTGATTGCCATTGTTGCTGTAGCTGTTGTTGTAAAAAGATGGACAATAAGGCCTAAAACGGAAGGTAAGTGTCTTCAGACAGTAAGAATGTATAAGATTGGACCCATAGCAATAATTATGATGATACAACTACCTCTTTCACTAAATTTAGGCAAATTTTTGAAAAGTTGTGTGTGATTTAGATTTTTAATGTAACATTAATAATTCTGCAGTCATTGCTACAATGTCTGCAGTGTGGCAGTTTATAGTGATGTCTAGCACTGGGGCATCATGCTGCAGACATGTAGCATGATGTCCCACCCAATCACATTATCCTGAGCCCAGGTCAACCAGTCTTAACACTAACCTATTCATGTTGTGTGCCTAGTGAGGCAGTCTTAACACTAACCTATTCATGTTGTGTGCCTAGTGAGGCAGCTTTAACACTAACCTATTCATGTTGTGTGCCTAGTGAGGCAGTCTTAACACTAACCTATTCATGTTGTGTGCCTAGTGAGGCAGTCTTAACACTAACCTATTCATGTTGTGTGCCTAGTGAGGCAGCCTTAACACTAACCTATTCATCTTGTGTGCCTAGTGAGGCAGTCTTAACACTAGCCTACTCATGTTGTGTGCCTAGTGAGGCAGTCTTAACACTAACCTATTCATGTTGTGTGCCTAGTGAGGCAGTCTTAACACTAACCTATTCATGTTGTGTGCCTAGTGAGGCAGTCTTAACACTAACCTATTCATGTTGTGTGCCTAGTGAGGCAGTCTTAACACTAACCTATTCATGTTGTGTGCCTAGTGAGGCAGTCTTAACACTAACCTATTCATGTTGTGTGCCTAGTGAGGCAGTCTTAACACTAACCTCTTCATGTTGTGTGCCTAGTGAGGCAGTCTTAACACTAACCTATTCATGTTGTGTGCCTAGTGAGGCAGATGTTAATACATTATTATAAGTCATTGATATGACTCATCTGTGGTTTGACTCCACGACCTCCTGCATCCAAGTTGGACACTCTGAACACTTGAAGATGAAACCCCTTACCATTTGTAAGTCAAACTCCACTTCTAAAAAATTTACATAGCTGACCGCCAGGATGTATCACCAGACAAATAGCTTGATTTCTTTGAGGTCTTGATAAATAAATATGTTTATATATGTTTATAATATAAATATGTTAAGTCAAACTCCACTTCTAAAAAATTTACATAGCTGACCACCAGGATGTATCACCAGAGAAATAGCTTGATTTTTTTGAGAACTTGATAAATAAATATGTTTCTTTGTTACATCCTTATAGTAAAATGCAGACAGTATTTAGGATTTACTTTCCCTGTCCATCTGAGTGCTGTGAGTAATGTCTTCATAAATTTGTCCATCCATCTATTCTTAATATCTATACAGTACATATAGTTCAAGACTCAGTACCATCAGCAGACTTTATGGATGGCTTTCACTTGGTAAATGAGAAACCTATTTATTTTGAAGTCAAAAGACCATAATTATAAAATAGTGATATATCAAGTAACATTCTAAGTGGTAATACCTTGATAGCATAATTTCATATGTAAGATTAATTTCTCAAATGCTGTTGATACATCATCTTAAGTATTTCTATTAAGGCAAGCACTCTGGGGGAATTGACTAATACAACAACAAAACTTCCATGGTTAGCACTTAAAAATGACTATGATGAACACAAGAAATGTAGTTCAGTACAAAAATTTATTTACTTGTTTAATTATGTGCAAAAAAGCATTTACTTTGTGGAGAACATATTTCTTGTAAAATCCAAGTTAAAGTTTATCACTTGATTTGCAGAGAATTATTGCCAGAATCTTTATTGACATTCATTTATATTTTGAAGGACATTTGATATGTTTGGTTAAATTGGGTTTGACATTTTTTAGTATTCGAATATATCAGAAACATTTGTCATTAATATGCTACCACATGCTTTGTGCATTATTTTAAGGCAAGTTATGTTGAGTTCCTTTTCTCACAAATTTATTTAAATGTGTATCTTGTGTTTGTAGATTCCAAATAAAACAAAATACCTCAATATTCTTTCCTTTTGAAATACAGTAGTCAGTGCAGGCTGATTAGATGGTATTCAAACCTGCAACATCTTAGTCACGAGTCTGACTGATTAACCACTGAGCCACTATTGTCCCCTGGGTGGGTATCCAGTTGTTTTCAAGCAATGACTTAAGGGAAGGAGCCTATCCTATGGGTGAAGGGGATGCACAGATTAACTCCCCTTTTAAAGCTAAACAGAATATTGTCATAAGGCTATGAATAGTTTTGTAAGTCATAAAGTAGGGTCTATTTCCCAAAGGCAATGAGTGATACAGGGTGCAACAGAAGTTGTATAACTATCTTGAAAGGGCTGTCTTGTAACTTTCACATGCCAGGACTGTGGTCATCAGTTCTTTGACTACCTTTTTAGCTTCTTCAGCATAGCTTTTCAGTGCGTTTGCCTTCAGTACTTTCAGTTTTCCTCCATCAGCCATGTTCCCTTTGACTGTTTCTTTCCCTGTAAAGAAACCCTCCAAAACTAATTATGTATGGTTTCAGAATTGAATAAAATACAGAAAAACAAAACATGAAAAGTATGAAATCATTTCTGTTGAGCAAAGATGTGCATGCTGGGAAAAACTCCTTTTGACTCCGAGGTTCAGATTTGAGAGCATTTCCGTTGGAGACAATGTTCACACATCCAAACTGTAGAATATAACTTCAAAAATTTAAGAGCTTTTATCTTGGACAAAATTTTTGCACATTCAAACTAACTTTAAACTTTCTCTTGTCTCATTCCTTTATGCTTTGTTTAAAATTTCTTGAAATGAATTTTATTGTTGGTAATTTTTTCTACACTACATTTATTTTGTACCTTTATTGATCTACTATCAATAAACAAGAAAATGCACAAAAAGGTGAAATCTAAATTAAATGAAATCTCTCAGACATTTAATGTCTTGGAAATCTCGATAAACAATATGGAGGATTGTCATAAAGCTGGACATACACATTCTGCCCTAAGTCTATATGATCCTTATTTATACGTATTATTTATGTGATTAAAATTAGAATTTTTAAAAAAATTAATTAATTAAACTTAAATCTTTCTCTTGTCTCCTTGCTTCATGCTTTGTTTAAAATACCTTGAAATTAATTTTATTGTTAGTAATTTTTTTCTACACTACATCCATTTGGTACTTTATTGCTCTACTAACTATAAACAAGAAAATGAAGAAAAAAAACTAGTCAGGTAAAATTTTAATCTTGAGATCATAAGTGGAATCTAAATTAAATGAAATCTCTCAGATATTTAATGTCTTGGAAATCTTCATAAATAATTTAGGATTGTCATGAAGCTGGACATGCACATTCAGAAGCTGGACATAAACATTCAGCCTTAAGTCTATTTGATATTTATTAATACTTATTATTTATGTGATTGAAATTAGAATTTTGTCTTAAATATAGGACTTAATGATAGGGAACAAATAATAAAATGATGACAGGTATGTTAAAAGATCTCTATTTTGATTACAGAAGGATTTAATGATAATAAAAAATAAAAAGATGACAGGTATGCTAAAAGATCTCTATTTTGATTACAGAAGGATTTAATGATAATAAAAAATAAAATGATGACAGGTATGCTAAAAGATCTCTATTTTGATTACAGAAGGATTTAATGATAATAAAAAATAAAATGATGACAGGTATGCTAAAAGATCTCTATTTTGATTACAGAAGGATTTAATGATAATAAAAAATAAAAAGATGACAGGTATGCTAAAAGATCTCTATTTTGATTACAGAAGGATTTAATGATAATAAAAAATAAAATGATGACAGGTATGCTAAAAGATCTCTATTTTGATTACAGAAGGATTTAATGATAATAAAAAATAAAATGATGACAGGTATGCTAAAAGATCTCTATTTTGATTACAGAAGGATTTAATGATAATAAAAAATAAAATGATGACAGGTATGCTAAAAGATCTCTATTTTGATTACAGAAGGATTTAATGATAATAAAAAATAAAAAGATGACAGGTATGCTAAAAGATCTCTATTTTGATTACAGAAGGATTTAATGATAATAAAAAATAAAATGATGACAGGTATGCTAAAAGATCTCTATTTTGATTACAGAACGATTTAATGATAATAAAAAATAAAATGATGACAGGTATGCTAAAAGATCTCTATTTTGATTACAGAAGGATTTAATGATAATAAAAAATAAAATGATGACAGGTATGCTAAAAGATCTCTATTTTGATTACAGAAGGATTTAATGATAATAAAAAATAAAAAGATGACAGGTATGCTAAAAGATCTCTATTTTGATTACAGAAGGATTTAATGATAATAAAAAATAAAATGATGACAGGTATGCTAAAAGATCTCTATTTTGATTACAGAAGGATTTAATGATAATAAAAAATAAAATGATGACAGGTATGCTAAAAGATCTCTATTTTGATTACAGAAGGATTTAATGATAAAAAAAAATAAAATGATGACAGGTATGCTAAAAGATCTCTATTTTGATTACAGAAGGATTTAATGATAATAAATAATAAAATGATGACAGGTATGCTAAAAGATCTCTATTTTGATTACAGAAGGATTTAATGATAATAAAAAATAAAATGATGACAGGTATGCTAAAAGATCTCTATTTTGATTACAGAAGGATTTAATGATAATAAAAAATAAAATGATGACAGGTATGCTAAAAGATCTCTTTTTTGATTACAGAAGGATTTAATGATAATAAAAAATAAAATGATGACAGGTATGCTAAAAGATCTCTATTTTGATTACAGAAGGACTTAATGATAATAAAAAATAAAAAGATGACAGGTATGCTAAAAGATCTCTATTTTGATTACAGAAGGACTTAATGATAATAAAAAATAAAATGATGACAGGTATGCTAAAAGATCTCTATTTTGATTACAGAAGGATTTAATGATAATAAAAAATAAAATGATGACAGGTATGCTAAAAGATCTCTATTTTGATTACAGAAGGATTTAATGATAATAAATAATAAAATGATGACAGGTATGCTAAAAGATCTCTATTTTGATTACAGAAGGATTTAATGATAATAAAAAATAAAATGATGACAGGTATGCTAAAAGATCTCTATTTTGATTACAGAAAACATGCAAAGAGAGGTGAGTATTATACTTTTGTTAGTTTATTTCATCTATATCAAGTTTGTTGACAGTTTTTCATAAATACTTTTTACTGTGTGATAGCTGAATGATTGTAATTTTGTATCATGTATTTTATGAGGCATTAACAAACAGTACTAATAATGAGCAATGCCCCTCAAAATATCATGTAACATCCAGTATTCTTATATTCTCGTATCATGCCTCAAAGTATCATGTAACAACCAGTATTCTTATATTCTTGTATCATGCCTCAAAATATCATGTAACATCCAGTATTCTTATATTCTTGTATCATGCCTCGAAATATCATGTAACACCCAGTATTCTTATATTCTTGTGTCATGCCTTAAAATATCATGTAACATCCAGTATTCTTATATTCTTGTATCATGCCTCAAATATCATGTAACACCCAGTATTCTTAAATTCTTGTGTCATGCCTCAAAATATCATGTAACATCCAGTATTCTTATATTCTAGTATCAGGCCTCAAAATATCATGTAACAACCAGTATTCTTATATTCTTGTATCTTGCCTCAAAATATCATGTAACACCTAGTATTATTATATTCTTGTATCATGCCTCAAAATATCATGTAACACCCAGTATTCTTATATTCTTGTATCATGCCTCAAAATATTATGTAACAAACAGTATTCTTATATTCTTGTATCATGCTTTAAAATATCATGTAACACCCAGTATTCTTATATTCTTGTATCATGTCTCAAAATATCATGTAGCACCTAGTATTATTATATTCTTATATCATGATTCAAAATATCATGTAACACCCAGTATTCTTATATTCTTGTATCATGACTCAAAATATCATGTAACACCTAATATTATTATATTTTTATATCATGACTCAAAATATCATGTAACACCTAGTATTATTATATTCTTATATCATGACTCAAAATATCATGTAACAACCAGTATTCTTATATTCTTGTATCACGCCTCAAAATATTAAGTAACACCCAGTATTCTTAAATTCTTGTGTCATGCCTCAAAATGTCATGTAACACCCAGTATTCTTAAATTCTTGTGTCATGCCTCAAAATATCATGTAACACCCAGTATTCTTATATTCTTGTGTCATGCCTCAAAATATCATGTAACAACCAGTATTCTTATATTCTTGTATTTTGCCCCAAAATATCATGTAACACCTAGTATTATTATATTCTTGTATCATGCCTCAAAATATCATGTAACACCTAGTATTATTATATTCTTATATCATGACTCAAAATATCATGTAACACCCAGTATTCTTATATTCTTGTATCATGACTCAAAATATCATGTAACACCTAGTATTATTATATTCTTATATCATGACTCAAAATATCATGTAACACCCAGTATTCTTATATTCTTGTATCAAGTCTCAAAGTATCATGTAACAACCAGAATTCTTATATTCTTGTATCATGCCTCAAAATATCATGTAATACCCAGTATTTTTATATTCTTGTATCATGCTTCAAAATATCATGTTACAACCAGTATTCTTATATTCTTGTATCATGTAACACCCAGTATTCTTAAATTCTTGTGTCATGCCTCAAAATATCATGTATCACCCAGTATTCTTATATTCTTGTGCCATGCCTCAAAATATCATGTAACAACCAGTATTATTATATTCTTGTATCATGCCTCAAAATATCATGTAATACCCAGTATTCTTATATTCTTGTATCATGCTTCAAAACATCATGTAACAACCAGTATTCTTAAATTCTTGTATCATGCCTCAAAATATCATGTAACACTCAGTATTCTTATATTCTTGTATCATGCTTAAAATATCATGTAACATCGAGTATTCTTATATTCTTATATCATGACTCAAAATACCATGTAACAACCAGTATTTTTATATTCTTATATCATGCCTTAAAATATAATGTAACAACCAGCATTCTTATATTCTTGTATCATGCCTCAAAATATCATGTAACACCCAGTATTCTTATATTGTTGTATCATGCCTCAAAATATCATGTAACACCCAGTATTCTTATATTCTTGTATCATGCCTCAAAATATCATGTAACAACCAGTATTCTTATATTCTTGTATCATGCCTTAAAATATCGTGTAACACCCAGTATTCTTATATTCTTGTATCATGTCTCAAAATATTATGTAGCACCTAGTATTATTATATTCTTATATCATGACTCAAAATATCGTGTAACACCCAGTATTCTTATATTCTTGTATCATGACTCAAAATATCATGTAACACCTAGTATTATTATATTCTTATATCATGACTTAAAATATCATGTCACACCTAGTATTATTATATTCTTATATCATGACTCAAAATATCATGTAGCACCCAGTATTCTTTTATTCTTGTATCATGTCTCAAAATATCATGTAACAACCAGTATTCTTATATTCTTGTATCATGCCTCAAAATATCATGTAACATCCAGTATTCTTATATTCTTATATCAAGACTTAAAATATCATGTTACTTCCAGTATTCTTATATTCTTATATCATGCCTCAAAATATCATGTAACATCCAGTATTCTTATATTCTTGTATCATGCCTTAAAATATCATGTAACATCCAGTATTCTTATATTCTTGTATCATGCCTTAAAATATCACGTAACATCCAGTATTCTTATATTCTTATATCATGACTCAAAATATCATGTAACACCTAGCATTCTTTTATATTCCTGTATTATGACTCAAAATATCAAAACACACAGTATTCTTATATTCCTGTATCATGATTCAAAATATCATGTAACGTCCAGTATTCTTATATTCCTGTATATCGAGTCAAAACATCATGTAACACCCAATATACTTATACTCTTGTATAATGACTCAGACCATCAAACGTTTTCAATTTTCAACCAATGAAATCAAAATAACATCTGCTAATTTAGTTCTGTCTGTCCTCATAGCATTCCATTATTCACCTGTTGTTCATAGTGGACTTGTCTTTGATAGGAAACTTATTCAGAATACAGAAGTCAAAGGCTTAGGATGCAATAGAAAATTAAGACACATTTTGCCTTCATTTTAGACAGTAGACTGTACTCCATTCCTGACAGTAGACTAAAATCTATAGAAATAATTTAAACTAATATATATTTAACCAGCTTGTACTCCATTCCTGACAGTAGACTAAAATCTATAGGAGTAATTTAAACTAATATATATTTAACCAGCTTGTACTCCATTCCTGACAGTAGACTAAAATCTATAGGAGTAATTTAAACTAATATATATTTAACCAGCTTGTACTCCATTCCTGACAGTAGACTAAAATCTATAGGAGTAATTTAAACTAATATATATTTAACCAGCTTGTACTCCATTCCTGACAGTAGACTAAAATCTATAGGAGTAATTTAAACTAATATATATTTAACCAGCTTGTACTCCATTCCTGACAGTAGACTGAAATCTATAGGAGTAATTTAAACTAATATATATTTAACCAGCTTGTACTCCATTCCTGACAGTAGACTGAAATCTATAGGAGTAATTTAAACTAATATATATTTAACCAGCTTGTACTCCATTCCTGACAGTAGACTAAAATCTATAGGAGTAATTTAAACTAATATATATTTAACCAGCTTGTACTCCATTCCTGACAGTAGACTAAAATCTATAGAAGTAATTTAAACTAATATATATTTAACCAGCTTGTACTCCATTCCTGACAGTAGACTAAAATCTATAGGAGTAATTTAAACTAATATATATTTAACCAGCTTGTACTCCATTCCTGACAGTAGACTAAAATCTATAGGAGTAATTTAAACTAATATATATTTAACCAGCTTGTACTCCATTCCTGACAGTAGACTAAAATCTATAGGAGTAATTTAAACTAATATATATTTAACCAGCTTGTACTCCATTCCTGACAGTAGACTAAAATCTATAGGAGTAATTTAAACTAATATATATTTAACCAGCTTGTACTCCATTCCTGACAGTAGACTAAAATCTATAGGAGTAATTTAAACTAATATATATTTAACCAGCTTGTACTCCATTCCTGACAGTAGACTAAAATCTATAGGAGTAATTTAAACTAATATATATTTAACCAGCTTGTACTCCATTCCTGACAGTAGACTAAAATCTATAGGAGTAATTTAAACTAATATATATTTAACCAGCTTGTACTCCATTCCTGACAGTAGACTAAAATCTATAGAAATAATTTAAACTAATATATATTTAACCAGCTTGTACTCCATTCCTGACAGTAGACTAAAATCTATAGGAGTAATTTAAACTAATATATATTTAACCAGCTTGTACTCCATTCCTGACAGTAGACTAAAATCTATAGGAGTAATTTAAACTAATATATATTTAACCAGCTTGTACTCCATTCCTGACAGTAGACTAAAATCTATAGGAGTAATTTAAACTAATATATATTTAACCAGCTTGTACTCCATTCCTGACAGTAGACTAAAATCTATAGGAGTAATTTAAACTAATATATATTTAACCAGCTTGTACTCCATTCCTGACAGTAGACTAAAATCTATAGGAGTAATTTAAACTAATATATATTTAACCAGCTTGTACTCCATTCCTGACAGTAGACTAAAATCTATAGGAGTAATTTAAACTAATATATATTTAACCAGCTTGTACTCCATTCCTGACAGTAGACTAAAATCTATAGGAGTAATTTAAACTAATATATATTTAACCAGCTTGTACTCCATTCCTGACAGTAGACTGAAATCTATAGAAGTAATTTAAACTAATATATATTTGACCAGCTTGTATAATCTATTACTGAGGTTTATCTTATGTGTATTTAATTTGTATTGTGTGCTTTATATTATATGTTCTCGGACTTGTGATAGGGCATTTCGAATTATTTGGAATTTAATTCACAAAATTGTAATATTTATTTTGTTCTGTAGGGAAATAAATCAATTTGGTTGTTGATTTTATTTAAATTGTTGGTTTCACTTTCTTCCTGTCACATATTGTTAGACCTAAAGTCATAAGAGAAATTGGTAGCTTTTTCTGGATCTGAATTTTTTTAGAAACATTTCAGAGATATTATAAATTTACCTTAAAATATAAATTGACTTTGTTTTGGAATTTTCATTGACCCTGGTAAGAAATGAATTTAACAAAATTGAAAAATCTTTAGTGGAACCAGCAAGCATTCACAGTGTCATGTAAAGTCGAGAACTTTGTTTTAAATCCTACACAGGAAGGCTTAGAGTATATGAAAAAGAACAAGTTGCTTAAGATTGCCAGTCATAATGATCTTTCTGAAGTGAAATCATTTTTAACAAAGCAAAAGATAAAGAATATCTTGATTCAATATTTGGTGGAAAAGAATAGTTTAGATAATAGTGCTTTGGGTTTGATTGGTAAGTGTGCATCTGCTTTTGATAGGAAATTTAAAAGATTATAGCTAAAAAAAATAACCACATAAAATTGAAATTAAGAAAGCTTCACCTTTAGAAGGAAATCATGGAAATGCAAATTCAGAAAGAGGATAAGGCTGGACAAATGGATATATATATATATATATATATATATATATATATATATATATATATATATGACGGTCCAAATTTTGTTTCATTTGGAGTGAAATGCTTCCAAAATATAATATTTATGGTTCAGTTAAATATTTCCACAATGATTGTTTCATTGAAGTAAGTTGAAAAACTCATGGTTTACATTCTCAACAAAGTCATAATTTTTCTTTTGTTGAAATCTCATTAAATTGTTGCTTGGCAGGCTTCTGTCATTGAAAGGTTTGCTGAGACATCATTTATATCATGTCATTTTTAGCCCAAGCTATTTTGAGAATACATCTATCAATGTTAGAATGTATTTTATCCATCATTTTATTTTTGTATACTCGCATGTCAACAGTGTCACCATGCTATTGGTCATTCATATGACTTACATAGATCTTTCTGTATAAATTGTTTTTTCTAGCTTGCTTGTGTAATGTGTTAGCAGATTGTTCTCCTAACCAGTCATTCATATGACTTACATAGATCTTTCTGTATAAATTGTTTTCTTCTAGCTTGCTTGTGTAATCTGTTAGCAGATTGTTCTCTTAACCAGTCATTCATATGACTTACATAGATCTTTCTGTATAAATTTTTTTTTTCTAGCTTGCTTGTGTAATGTGTTAGCAGATTGTTCTCTTAACCAGTCATTCATATGACTTACATAGAACTTTCTGTATAAATTGTTTTTTTCTAGCTTGCTTGTGTAATGTGTTAGCAGATTGTTCTCTTAACCAGTCATTCAATTTTGCTTACTTACTTTATTTGTGCTCAATTTAATTTGTTTCCAGAATTAATTTATCTTTTTCTGAGCAACTGTACATTGAATATCATTTTTAAAGTGTTGTAATACTGCTATTTTTCAGCCAGAATGGTATAAAAACATCCAGAGAATTGAGGCATTGTCATCTTGATCAATTGGCTTTAGGTATTGTCAACATGACATGAAATTCAATTTACAAATGAACTTTTATTTTAGCACTTTGCAGTATTTCCTTAATCCTTTCTAACATATGAATGATTTCTGATTTATGTTAAATTTTGTCATTCCTATGCATATTTTATTGTAGTTTTGTTCAGTTTCATTTGTTTCCACAGATTCATATTTTTTCATAGCAATCGTGCAATGAAAATTATTTTTAAAGTGTTGTAATTATTGTTCTTTTTGAACTAGAATTAATTTCAGCAATTCTTTAATCTTTTAAAATATACCCTTTTATTTTCAGCAATTTGCGAAATTTCTTGAATCTTTTCAAACAAATCAATGTAATCAGATTTGCCATTCTTATTGTTGATTCAAAAACAGCTACTTCATATGCTGGGTCACCGTCCAAACTTGGAAACATGTTATCACGTGATGCGGAGATGGCTGATACATGTTAAAATCATGAAATATTGATATCACCTCTCTGAACACTGCTGAGGTTATCACTGTGTAACTCTGTGCCGGTATTATTTATTGGACTCTGGGTTTTAGTTTTACTCAATATGTCAAGTAATTGGGAAATTAAAAACAGTTGTGTATAAGTAATTGAGAAATTAAAAAAAGTTGTGTATAAGTAATTAAGAAATTAAAAACAGTTGTGTATAAGTAATTGAGAAATTAAAAACAGTCGTGTATAAGTAATTGAGAAATTAAAAACAGTTGTGCATAAGTAATTGAGAAATTAAAAACAGTTGTGTATAAGTAATTGAGAAATTAAAAACAGGTGTGTATAAGTAATTAAGAAATTAAAAACAGGTGTGTATAAGTAATTAAGAAATTAAAAACAGTTGTGTATAAGTAATTGAGAAATTAAAACATTTGTGTATAAGTAATTGAGAAATTTGAAAACATTTGTGTATAAGTAATTGAGAAATTAAAAACATTTGTGTATAAGTAATTGAGAAATTAAAAACATTTGTGTATTAGAAACCCACTGTGTATACACTCACTCATAAGACTTAATATATTTCTTATTGAGTGGGCCAGAAATGACCTGCTCATATTTTTTGAGCCAGAAAAAACGCAGTAAACATAAAAAAGGAATATAGAACTACAGTGTATGTAACTGCTCCAACCTTACTTATTGCAGAGAATATGTTCATTCCCCAAACATTATAGATTTTATTTATTATTAGCAAAATTGTTTGGGACCCTTTCTAAATTCTGGTCTTTATGCATTTAGGCCCTTGGCAGCAGAGGCCCAGAGTACATCAATACTGCCTTCAGAAGTGATATCAACACCACTGAATATGAAGCTCTACAATCTGACCAAACAGGGTCAAGTCAGTATGATGCACTTAATGGTAATGTTTATTTATCTGATTACTACATTAATATGGCTGTGTTATATTTAACTTAGTGTCTTTGATTATTGCATTAATAAGATTACTCTGCCGTATTTGGCTCAGCATTATAGATTATTACATTAATATGGCTGTGGAGTGTTATATTTGACTTAGTTGCTGATTATTAAATTAATAAGACTATTGTGCCATATTTGACTCAGTGTTTTGGATTATTACTTTAATACAACTCTAGAGTGCCATATCTGGATCAGTGGTTTGGATTATTACATTAATACAACTGTTGAGTGCCATATTTGCTTAGTGTCTGATTATTACATTAATGTGACTCTGTAGTGTCATATTTGCTTAGTGTCTTTGATTATCACATTAATATAACCCTAATGTAAATGAAATGATGTTATATCATAATGTATTGCATGTGAGTGTCCATAAGAAACATTGAAATATCACAAAATATTTTGTCTCAGTAAGAAATCTTGAACATGAATCATTTCTCTGTTTATTCCATTACAAGTAATGCTACGAATTAATAATGTAAAGAGTAATGAAAATTTATAATGAAAAAACTCACTTAATACCCAAACAGTATTAAAGCATCTACATTCCCCCAGTTTAATTTCATTTTCAGATCCAACATCAAAATTAAACCAATCCACTGATATCAGGTGACTAGTTTCATATCTATCTATCTATCTATCTATCTATCTATCTATCTATCTATCGGTATCTATCTATCTATCTATCTATCTATCTATCTATCTATCTATCTATCTATCTATCTATCTATCTATCTGTCTATCTATCTATCTGTATGTCTGTCTGTCTGTCTCACTCACTCACTCTGTCTATCTGTCTGTCTGTCTCATTCACTTCATCCATCCATCCATCCATCCATGCATCCATCCATCCATCCTCGATTACTATACATTAAAATCCACACATCCATCCTTCCATTCATATGTGTTTGAGAAAACATTGTGGAAGAGACTTACTTAATTTAGTGAAAGGAAAAATTTTCCTCATCTATTGCAACATGGATTTTAAGACAATCATAGTGGAATTAATGCAGTCATTTCTATAAACTATGGAGTAGTCCAATAATTTGAAGGTCACTCAAAAGTATATGCTGCATTCCAGGACAATTTGAACGCCATCAAAAAGTATGGCATGATGGCCTTTTCTGTAAGCTTTATTCTCTTGGAATAAGAGGAAAAGTGTGGAGATTTATTGATAATTTTATTTTGAAGTGTTAGGGCCCCCATCTTGTTCAACAGGCAACGTCTGAAATCATACTCAATAGTCCAAAGGATAGGTCAGGGGAGAACGCTTAAGTATGGTTATCCTTAACCATGATAAATAACCTCATATCTTTATTGGAGCCAATCAGATCTGGAATACGAGTTGGTAATGTTATGCATGTCTATATTGGGTATTTCATTTTTGTGATCTTGTTGACAAGTTTGATGGGAGAATGACCTTAATTCCGGTTCTCTTATTGTGTCTTAGTTTTTTAAGTAAAGGTTGTGATAAACAGAACTCATTATTCCAATCTTAGCATCTGCATTGGAATCAGTCATTTTGTGTTCAATTATTATTTGAGAGGATTTATTTATTGCAATTATTTATTGAAATTACAAAGTGCTCATTGGCTTTAGGATAAAAATCACTAATTTGGGAATAATTGTGAATTCATTTCAAGATGTTATGGATTACATCACTCTGATACATCAAATCTGTTGACACATTATCACATTCAAGGCTATTGGCTCATAAGCATATTTAAGATTGGAAATCACTGGAATTCATTTGGTTGTTGTTCTTGTTGTAGGGTTTAACGCCATTTTTCAGCACACGATAGGCTATACATGGCGGCCAGTATTAATGGTGGAGGAAGAACCCAGGAAACCCCCGGAAAGAACCAATGACCCATGAGAAGCTACTGGCATGCTTTCTTACATACCCACATTGGCCAAATTGGAGACTCGAACACATGCAGACATAAGTGAGATGGCAGTGATCCGTAAGTTTAGACCACTTGGTCACTCGGGGCCCTGAATTCATTTGGAAAACTCTCTACTTTTGGATTTGTGATAGAACTTTAAGGAATATTTGGTATTTAATTCACACTGCTGGAAGTTCTTTCTAAATTTTCACTTTTTTTTCTAAAGAAATAAATTACTTGTTGAAATATATAATATGGGTGGCTTTAGATTTTTGTTTGTTACATAGTTTAAGGCCATTGAGATATAACAGTACCTTAAGCATTCCTTGTGTGCTAAAAGCTATGAAACAACCCTACTATCATCATCAGTTCATGCTATGGATATTCCAGTTCGAAAGCTTCGCGGTTGTGCAATTAAGTGGAGACTGATACAATGTTGATTAAAGGACTAATGTCACATTTTCAAAGAAAAGAATACTGCAAGAAGCCTTGTTCATGCTCAGAGATAAGCAGATTCCTATAGTTTTGTCAAGAACATATGCTGGGGTTACTCTTTCTTCAGACCTAAGTTCTATATTTATAATACTGTTTCAGTGAAAAATGCTGTTGAGGAAGGAATGTCAGCATTTTACTCACTTGTAGTGATTGGCTTAGGAGAGAATGTTATGAATCTGGTTAAATGTGCTAAAATCTGACAAATATAGTTTTGCCTGCTATATTGTGTGAAAGCAAATTGTGGTCAATCTTGATTAGTCACTATATATGACCTAGCAATTTGTCAAAGAAAATCTGCAAGAAGAGTTCAAGGTCATGATCAATGCTTACCTAAAGAGTCAACAATACAAATTTAGTTTTTGGTAACTTGAAGGATATGTAGATAAAGCTAAATAAATTTTTACAATAAAATCATATATATATATATATATGTAGATAAAGCTAAATTAGGTTTTTACAATAAAATCATATATATATGTAGATAAAGCTAAATTAGGATTTTACAATAAAATCATATATATATGTAGATAAAGCTAAATTAGGGTTTTACAATAAAATCATATATATATGTAGATAAAGCTAAATTAGGTTTTTACAATAAAATCAACAGAGCTAAAGGTTCATTAACATGGAAAATTGTGTTCAACAGAAAAATTCTTGATTTTCCTGATACATGGGTGTGAGAGCATTGGTTTTGTTGAAGATATATATTGTGTTCTTGTGAAATACCAACTTGGAAACTTTTTCCACTTGTACATGAAAACCCTAAATTGTATCAGAATCTATTTAGAAGAGGAATATTGAAACAAGAGTTCATTGGTTCAAAGAGAGATTGTGGAAATCCAGACCTGAATCAGCGCAGGAACGATGTCTGGAAGATCGGAAAATGTTTGGACTTGCTGTCTGGAAGATCAGAAAATGTTTGCGTCATAAGACTTTGTCTTCTGTAATGTTTTGACTCCATGGTATTAAAATTAAGTAGCAGAAAAGAGAGCAAATCAACAAGTTTTATAAAATTCAACTAATATTTCAATTGGTTTTTGCTCTTTTCTGTTACTCATTTAAGGCCATAAAATCATAATAATAGATTGATAATTACATACTGTGAATGCCTGTACATATGTTCCTGTCATTGTAAGCTTTATATCCATTTGATATGTATACAATATCTTCATGTTCATTACTAGGTTATAACAACAGTATTTCAAATCAATGTTATACTGTATGTATTAAGTATATAGTGTACTAGGGTCTAAATTGACTTGTGTTATACTGTATGTATTTAGTATATAGTGTACTAGGGTCTAAATTGACTTGTGTTATAATGTATGTATTAAGTATATAGTGTACTAGGGTCTAAATTGACTTGTGTTATACTGTATGTATTTAGTATATTGTGTACTAGGGTCTAAATTGACTTGTGTTATAATGTATGTATTAAGTATATAGTGTACTTGGGTCTAAATTGACTTGTGTTATACTGTATGTATTAAGTATATAGTGTACTAGGGTCTAAATTGACTTGTGTTATACTGTATGTATCAAGTATATAATGTACTTAGATCTAAATTGACTTGTGTTGTACTGTTTGTATCAAGTATATAGTGTACTTGGGTCTAACTCTACTTGTGTTGAAGATTGAACATATTTTTGCATATTCCATGCTTTCCAAACAGGATATGACGTTAATGAAATTGAGGCATATATTTTCTTGTTTATTGTGTTGTGTATTCATTAATGCCACTTTAACATTCCTATTGCTAATATGTAATAAAATAAAAAAAATTGAATTTAATCACTGTAGAAGAAGAAAGTGAATAAATAATGTCACACACACATGCACACACACACACACACACACACACACACACACACATGCACACACACACACACACACACATGTTAGTTTGTAAATTACAAATGCAGTTGAGACCTATTTCAGAAAAGCTTACTTGGATTATTCTTGCTTTCAGAATTTCTTCTGATCCAAGACCATCAGCTGGTGAAATGCTGTATGACAAACTTCAACCATGTGATACTAATCAAGGCCACATGTACAGCTCTCTGAGTTCACCAGGACTTGATGAGGGTAAAACCAAATTAATTCTCTGAATTATGTTTAACAATTATATCAAGTCCATATGTACAGCTGAGTTCTCAGAGATTTAATGAGGGTGAAATTGTATTCTTTCTCTAAATTATGTTAGATAATTTTTCACTGTGGTGAGGAATACTTAGCAATATCTTGCATTTGTTTACTGAGTTTTAATTAAACTTATTTTAAAACCCAAAACATGATAGCTAATGAGAATCAAAATTTACTCAAAGGAATTAATTTATGGTGAATCTTTGAAGAGAACAAAAATCAAGATTAATTAATTAACCCCACCGTTTGATTTGTTGGACTACGTATGTTCAGTTTCATATTGAATGTAGGCATTATGGAAGTTTTAAGGCTGTTTCATATTGAATATAGGCATTATGGGAGCTTTAGGGCAGTTTCATATTGAATGTAGGCATTATGGGAGCTTTAGGGCAGTTTCATATTGAATGTAGGCATTATGGGAGTTTTAAGGCAGTTTCATATTGAATGTAGGCATTATGGGAGTTTTAAGGCAGTTTCATATTGAATGTAGGCATCATGGGAGCTTTAAGGCAGTTTCATATTGAATGTAGGCATTATGGGCGCTTTAGGGCAGTTTCATATTGAATGTAGGCATTATGGGAGTTTTAAGGCAGTTTCATATCGAATGTAGGCATTATGGGAGTTTTAAGGCTGTTTCATATTGAATATAGGCATTATGGGAGCTTTAGGGCAGTTTCATATTGAATGTAGGCATTATGGGAGCTTTAGGGCAGTTTCATATTGAATGTAGGCATTATGGAAGTTTTAAGGCAGTTTCATATTGAATGTAGGCATCATGGGAGCTTTAGGGCAGTTTCATATTGAATGTAGGAATTATGGGAGTTTTAAGGCAGTTTCATATTGAATGTAGGCATCATGGGAGCTTTAAGGCAGTTTCATATTGAATGTAGGCATTATGGGAGTTTTAAGGCAGTTTCATATTGAATGTAGGCATCATGGGAGCTTTAAAGCAGTTTCATATTGAATGTAGGCATTATGGGAGTTTTAAGGCAGTTTCATATTGAATGTAGGCATCATGGGAGCTTTAAGGCAGTTTCATATTGAATGTAGGCATCATGGGAGCTTTAAGGCAGTTTCATCTTGAATGTAGGCATTATGGGAGTTTTAAGGCAGTTTCATATTGAATGTAGGCATCATGGGAGCTTTAAGGCAGCTACTTCAAGAACTAAGAATTTGTTGATGATTGGTTGAAAATTTAATTCTATGAATTTTCTTTTTAATGTATAGCTTTAAAAAATGGATGATTGGACTGTAAGATAGATAAATTACACACCATAAAAGATGAATGAACTGTAAGATGGGCAAGTTAAACACCATACTAGATGAATAGACTGCAAGATGGATCAATTAAACACCATAATAGATGAAAAACGTTTTGATGGCTAAGTTAAGCACAATAATAGATGAATAGACTGTAAGGTGGCTAAGTTAAACACCATAATAGATGAATGGACTGTAAAATGGACAAGTTAAAAACCATACTAGATGAATGGACTGTAAGATGGATAAGTAAAATATCATACTAGCTGAATAGACTGTAAGATGGATAAGTAAAACACCATACTAGATTAATGGACTGTAAGATGGATAAGTAAAACACCATACTAGATTAATGGACTGTAAGATGGATAAGTAAAACACCATACTAGATTAATGGACTGTAAGATGGATAAGTAAAACACCATACTAGATTAATGGACTGTAAGATGGATAAGTAAAACACCATACTAGATTAATGGACTGTAAGATGGATAAGTAAAACACCATACTAGATTAATGGACTGTAAGGTGGATAAGTAAAACACATACTAGATTAATGGACTGTAAGGTGGATAAGTAAAATATCATAATAGATGAATGGACTGTAAGATGGATAAGTAAAACACATACTAGCTGAATAGACTGTAAAATGGAGAAGTAAAACACCATACTAGACGAATAGACTGTAAGGTGGATAAGTAAAACACCATACTAGATGAATGGAGTGTAAGAAAATTTGAAACTATATTTTTCTGTTTTATCTCTTTAGTTTCTACTTGAATAGTAGCAATAATTTAAAATGTGAATGGACTGTAAGATGGATAAGTAAAACACCATACTAGATGAATGAACTGTAAGATAGACAAGTTAAACACCATAATACATGCATAGACTGTAAGGTGGATAAGCAAAACACCATAATAGATAAATGGACCGTAAGATGGACAAGTTAAACACCATAATACATGAACAGACTGTAAGGTGGATAAGTAAAACACCATAGTAGATGAATGGAGTGTGAGATGGATAAGTAAAACACCATACTAGATGAATGGAGTGTAAGAAAATTTGAAACTATATTGTTCTGTTTTGTCTCTTTAGTTTCTACTTGAATAGTAGCAAGAATTTAAAATGTAAAGAAACATACAATTCCCAAAAGTGTGTCTCAACAAAACTATTGTAAGAAGATATAATTATTCTAAATTTTAATATATGAACAAAAATATAATTCCCAGCATGTGTCCAGTTATGAAAAAGTCACAAAAAAAATTCTGTAACAAGACATACTTCTAAATTAATGTCACAATCAGAACAGCTGCTACTCTGTGTGATACTTCTACACCTTATGTTGCAAATATTTTTCAGTTTTATCCTCAGGTTTACTAAACAAATTTGATTGCCTGTTGATTTTAATGGACAATTTGCATGTCCCTCCATTTATACGCGCCCCTTAAAAAATATAATTCTGTATATTATTGTAGCTTGTATTATCACGCACCTCATATATAAATATATATATATATATATATATATATATATATATATATATATATATATATATATATATATATATATATGTTATGCACAAAAATTGCATTAACAATGAACATTTTTATAAAGATGAAAACACAAATAATTTAGAGCCTGGCCTTTAAATGGGTTTCTGTGTAAATATTGAGTGGTTGTTCCTTGGTTTATAATGTACCAATGTTTTCTGTCTTATGATGTCTCTTAAGTTGCTGCATGTTTTTTGAATGGCATTATTTTTGTTATTATATATAGGCTTCTTTGTTTTTTGCAGGTGAAAACAAATCCTATGAAAATACAGTGATGTCAGCAAAATACATCCAGGAATAGTGCCAGGAGCCAGCTTTCTAGACAGTCAGTCACATGCCCACACACACACATAGATGTATGTGTGCATGCTTGCGTGTAATGAGCGATAGGAATTATTATACTTCCTTCTGAATTGATTGTTGATGTGACTGAAAATCCATGATATCCATCTTGTAATTTTTGTGGTTCCATTGACTATTTCTTATTCACTTGGAAAATAGTTTCCTGAATTTCATCGAAGTACTGCTGGTTTCATTCAAAAATCTATTTTTCACTAACACATTGTAGAACTTATTTCCTTTCAGTTTATGATGTGAACACAATTATAGCATACTGGTGGAGAGTGAATGATAGTAATACATGTAGTACAAAAGGGTTCATGATGTGATTGTGAGAGAGTGAAGTATAGTCATATTACTGAGGTGAGTGAAGTATAGTCACAGTGGAGAGTGAAGTATATCACACTACAATGGAGAGTGAAGTATAATCATATTACAGTGGAGAGTGAAGTATAGTCACACTACAGTAGAGAGTGAAGTATAGTCCCACTATAGAGGAGAGTGAAGTATAATCATTACAGTGGAGAGTGAAGTATAGTCACACTACAGTAGAGAGTGAAGTATAGTAACACTACAGCAGAGAGTGAAGTATAGTAACACTACAGCAGAAAGTGAAGTATAGTAACACTACAGCAGAGAGTGAAGTATAGTCACACTACAGTGGAGAGTGAAGTATAGTCACACTACAGTAGAGAGTGAAGTATAGTAACACTACAGCAGAGAGTGAAGTATAGTAACACTACAGCAGAGAGTGAAGTATAGTAACACTACAGTGGAGAGTGAAGTATGTTCACACTACAGTGGAGAGTGAAGTATGTTCACACTACAGTGGAGAGTGAAGTATGTTCACTCTACAGTGGAGAGTTTAGTATTGTCACACTACAGTGGAGAGTGAAGTATAGTAACACTACAGCAGAGAGTGAAGTATAGTAACACTACAGCAGAGAGTGAAGTAAAGTAACACTACAGTGGAGAGTGAAGTATGTTCACACTACAGTGGAGAGTGAAGTATGTTCACTCTACAGTGGAGAGTTTAGTATAGTCACACTACAGTGGAGAGTGAAGTATAGTAACACTACAGTAGAGAGTGAAGTATAGTCACACTACACTGGAGAGTGAAATATAATCACACTACAGTGGAGAGTGAAGTATAGTCACACTACAGTGGAGAGTGAAGTATAGTCCCACTATAGAGGAGAGTGAAGTATAATCACTACAGTGGAGAGTGAAGTATAGTAACACTACAGCAGAGAGTGAAGTATAGTAACACTACAGCAGAGAGTGAAGTATAGTCACACTACAGTGGAGAGTGAAGTATGTTCACACTACAGTGGAGAGTGAAGTATGTTCACTCTACAGTGGAGAGTTTAGTATAGTCACACTACAGTGGAGAGTGAAGTATAGTAACACTACAGTAGAGAGTGAAGTATAGTAACACTACAGCAGAGAGTGAAGTATAGTCACACTACACTGGAGAGTGAAATATAATCACACTACAGTGGACAGTGAAATATAATCACACTACAGTGGAGAGTGAAGTATAATCACACTACAGTGGAGAGTGAAGTATAGTCACACTACAGTAGAGAGTGAAGTATAGTAACACTACAGCAGAGAGTGAAGTATAGTCACACTACAGTGGAGAGTGAAGTATGTTCACACTACAGTGGAGAGTGAAGTATAGTAACACTACAGTGGAGAGTGAAGTATAGTCACACTACAGTAGAGAGTGAAGTATAGTAACACTACAGCAGAGAGTGAAGTATAGTAACACTACAGCAGAGAGTGAAGTATAGTAACACTACAGTGGAGAGTGAAGTATGTTCACACTACAGTGGAGAGTGAAGTATGTTCACTCTACAGTGGAGAGTTTAGTATAGTCACACTACAGTGGAGAGTGAAGTATAGTAACACTACAGTAGAGAGTGAAGTATAGTCACACTACAGTGGAGAGTGAAATATAATCACACTACAGTGGAGAGTGAAGTATAGTCACACTACAGTAGAGAGTGAAGTATAGTCCCACTATAGAGGAGAGTGAAGTATAATCACTACAGTGGAGAGTGAAGTATAGTAACACTACAGCAGAGAGTGAAGTATAGTAACACTACAGCAGAGAGTGAAGTATAGTCACACTACAGTGGAGAGTGAAGTATGTTCACACTACAGTGGAGAGTGAAGTATGTTCACTCTACAGTGGAGAGTTTAGTATAGTCACACTACAGTGGAGAGTTAAGTATAGTAACACTACAGTAGAGAGTGAAGTATAGTAACACTACAGCAGAGAGTGAAGTATAGTCACACTACACTGGAGAGTGAAATATAATCACACTACAGTGGACAGTGAAATATAATCACACTACAGTGGAGAGTGAAGTATAATCACACTACAGTGGAGAGTGAAGTAAAGTCACACTACAGTAGAGAGTGAAGTATAGTAACACTACAGCAGAGAGTGAAATATAGTCACACTACAGTGGAGAGTGAAGTATGTTCACACTACAGTGGAGAGTGAAGTATGTTCACTCTACAGTGGAGAGTTTAGTATAGTCACACTACAGTGGAGAGTGAAGTATGGTAACACTACAGTGGAGAGTGAAGTATGGTCACACTACAGTGGAGAGTGAAGTATGTTCACTCTACAGTGGAGAGTTTAGTATAGTCACACTACAGTGGAGAGTGAAGTATAGTAACACTACAGTGGAGAGTGAAGTATGTTCACTCTACAGTGGAGAGTTTAGTATAGTTACACTACAGTGGAGAGTGAAGTATAGTAACACTACAGTGGAGAGTGAAGTATAATTAAGCTACAGTAGAGAGTGAAGTATAGTCATGGTACAAAATGTTTCATGATGTGAACATGATAGCATACCAGTGGAGAGTGAACTATAGTCAGACTATAGTTAAATTCATAATATGAACTTAATAGTATACTAGTGGAGAGTGTGGTAAAGTCGTACTACTGCAGGTATAGTAAATGTGACTATACTAGTAGGTATTGTACGTCCATTTAGTAAACTGTATTAACAGATTAACAGATGTGAGCCTAAAATTGCATAATATTTTTTACTAGAGGTCTAATCAAAATTCTGAATTTCCCATCAGTTTCTTGGCTACAAATAAAATAAAAATTCATTGCCTTCATAAGTCATGGTATATGCTTTATTTGTAAATTAAGCCATAACTTTAAAACATTCATAAGATTTTATATATTTGTACACCTCACCCTTGATAACTCGTACACAACAGATTTAAAAAAATATAGATCACAGCATAAGCGAAGATGCATGTCTCTGATGTACCTCTGAAAATAAAGAGAGTGACTGACATTGTGTTGATACATATCTTTTTTATGATGAAGTTGTTCACTTTTCCTTATAAATTATCTTTATTTTCAAGACAATCAGTTTCTGAAGATCATTAAAAATGTTACACCCAAAAGCTTTAGTACATGTGTACCAGCATAAAGATAATGTATAACATCATTGCCTTTTGCATGTGAATGTGGATAAATTCTTGCATTACCCTTTATTTAGAACTAAGTTAGATCATTTCCTTTAAAATATCAACATTTATTTCAAGAAACAACAATGTTGAAATTCAATTTTTTTTAAATCTATGAATAAAATATTGTTGCTGTATTTTATGGCAAAGTAATCACCAAAATTTCTGCTCATCTCTGAGCTCTCTATGTGCCAGTTTGGGGTATTAAAGTACACTACACACTTTGGCTTCTCAATTTTCCATAATAAACAATATGTAGAAAGCAAAGCCTTTTGCACAGTAAGAACACCTTTCTCTTGGTTTAGTTATCCTTGATCAGATTTGTGAATGACCAGGATAAACTACTGATTAATGTAAGATAATTTAACTGCATTGCTTACATAAAAGATATTTAAAACTGCTCATTTAGTTCGTTGAAATGAGTGCATTTGACACATGACTGTGACTGCAGTTCTTACACCAGCACTGTGTTCATGCCTTTTTACACTTTTCAATAAAACAAGCCTTTCATTTAATACAAATAAGGCCCATTAAATTAGAGTGATTATACAATGCAGGTTAATTTTCAATTGATTGTAACAATGCATAACAAACACTTTCACAAGTTACAGATCAAAACACAATCATCACCTACCTAATTTAAGTTTTTAAGAAACACTTGTGGGCATTGCTTTAATGGTTGATTGACACTTTGCATGTTTGAATACAAGAGGGCATACACTGTATTAAATATATTATAATTACAATGAAACTGAATTAAAAGATAAACTGAAATAATAATTTCATTTGACAAGACTTTTTTTAATTGGTATTGATTTTTTAAAATATTGCCACAAATAGGCATTACCAATATTTTCATTGATTATTTCATCATATATTGTCATTTACAGTGTATTAAAATTTTTGGTTAGGACATTTTACAAAATGGTTCTTATTAAAAGCTACAAATTTCATGACGTTCATTCCATTTCTGAGCATTCACTGCCATTTTCAAATTGAAAGCAAGCCATGAATGAAGGTGGTTTATAAGTTTTCTGTGCATGCTACAATAACGGAACTGTATATTAACTGACTTTTTTTCTAAAAATGTCTTCATTTTTATTTGCATGCACTGCTTATTGTTTCTAAACAGTCAATATTGATATCACTATGCTGGTCAACAGTCAATATTGATATCACTATGCTGGTCAACAGTCAATATTGATATCACTATGCTGGTCAACAGTCAATTATTGATATCACTATGCTGGTCAAATTTGAGATTTATTTTCCTTCTGTTCAGCAAACCTCCCCCTATTTCCACAAAATTTTCCATCCATCTGTCTGTGTGTCATGTCTGTCTGCCTGTCCTTCTGGCTCTGCATCTTTCCATGCAGCAACAACATGGATTTTGCAAGATAACTTCACTGTAACTAATTGGATTTAAGCCAAACTTAGTTTGCAAATTTGTTTAAGCATTTAGAATAATTGTGTTCCATAACTGCACACCAATCCTTAGATTGTTAGACTGTGTAAATTGTGTAGACCATGAAATTCAGAATTTTTATTTATTTGTATGAATCTTTGAGTGAATTTTATCTCCAGCGTTCTACATATTCATTCACAGGATTTGTCCTACTCCAAACCCTCGCCTGATTGTATCTTCTCCTAATTATGATGGCATAACCTTACCATGGATTGGTGGACATGAACCCTGATATTGATCAGACCTAGAAGAGTTTTAATTAAAGCAAATCATTAGATGACATTATGGAGTTATGTTCATTACAATGAGTTTGATTTCACAGCTGAAGGCAGTTTTGATACCATAGACACTGACTAAGGTAGGACTGAAGGGACAAAAGCTTGGTTGAAGTACAAAAAAAGTATTTACAAATGAAAGCAGTGAACACATTCTACAAAGCCATAATTGACACTATTAAAATTAATCCTACTGCTGCATCCACTGACTTAAATGAATAAGAAGAGCATCATGTATTCAGTTTTCATGTATTAGATGCAGTTAAACATCGGCAATCTAGCTGGGGACTAGGACTATATAATTTAACTTACTTTTGACCTTAAAAATATTAAGGCTTTTCATTATCACATGTGCCAGTCATTAAGAAAGCAGATAATGGTAGACGGTGGACAGGTTAAGTTATTGTGCTGAAACAAAATTGGTAACAGAGATGAACAGCATCATAGCATAAAAAATATGTTCCACCTTATGGTGAGATTATACCCACTTTTTTATATTTCATAAACAAGCATTTATTCAATATGCCCCCTTTTCTGAGAGCACCATTCAACATCCATGCAGTAATCATATTTGGTATGGCTACTGGATAGACAGGATCATGTGCACCAACCTTGACTTGAAGGGTGTATGGAGAACTTTACCAAGAACTGTATTGTGATCACCGATTTTTATATGCCCCATTCAAGATGAATTAACCTATATGCAGGCTTGAGTAGGGCATGGTTCGTATGGAGATTGTTCACTAACACGACTTGGTGACAGGGTATGCAGTTGTGAATGAAACTTACTATGCCAAAACCATGACTGAGTTGTTAGACTTACTATGACCATGACTTTTGAGGGTTGTGGGTGGCTGAATAGTCTAAGGTACTTGCTTACTAACATCTCAGTTCTATGGGTTTGAGTCTTGGCTCTGCAGCCTCCATGTGTATGTAAGAAAGCTTGACTGTAAGGAAGCCCACTTTGTAAAGGTATATGTCCCATCTTGCAAGGGGTGTGGGTTGATTGGTGGATTGTACCTTCTTTCAAGGAGTCCACTTTATTCGATTCTCGTTATGTAGGAGATGATCGCCCTTGGTGCCATTTCCTGGATCGAGTAAGCTTATAGGTAGAATAAATAGAGATCTGAACAGATATATAGAACAGAATGACTCGAGCCCCCGCACACAAAAAAGAATAAAAATTTAATCAATTACATAAACAATGGAGATAATACATTGGGAAGGTACACTTCTTTTGGAATAAATCTTTCACCGAATTTCAAAAACCACAAATATATTTGTAAAAATAGTTGATCTGTTTACTGATAGAATTAATTCGTCATACGATCAAGTGAACAATCGAAGTCGTTGCCTTGTACAATTGCATAACCTGCTTAGCTCTGGTTCCCTCCAATTTCACTGTAGCTGTTCCCTGTACTTTCGCCCTTTCTTCCTTATTTTTTTCTTTTTCTCTCCAACCTTTCTACTGTTTCGCCTCACTTCAGCCCTCTTTCTTTGTGTGGATAGGTGGATATGTAGGCATGTAGATACACAGCTACCTGGATACGTCAGTGCGTAGGTACATCTGATAATATGTCGGAAGAGCTATTTTTCCCTTGTGCTTTCAAGCTTTTCTCACCCCTTCTGCCAAAATTGTGACTGTTGAAGTTCCAACCTCTGGTCCCTTGGACAAGTGTTTTACGAGAGAAAATTTCTTTCAAATTCCTCTCGGAGCACGTTAATTTCACTCTTGCAGGAAAAAGGTGGACTAATTAGATTTTCTGATTGGTCTTACTTAAATGAGGGGTTTACGTGTTGAAACACGCCCCTTATTTAGCGTAACCGATCAGAATTAAAAATATTTACTGCCTTTTATAACTAGATGCCAAATCTAGGGTCAATTTGACCTACTACGTTCCGAATAACGGCTGTGGACAATTTCAATTTTTGACACTTTCGACGTGTACGATATATAATTGAACTTAACTTTCTTGTTAGTCTCGTCTGAACCAGTTAAATAACCTACCATTCCTGACACAGACATTATAAATCACTGCAGCCTAGCGATTTAACAAGCACATGTCACAATAAATCTAATTAATTGTTCTCTGGCCGAAACAAATGTGCACACTATAGATCGACATAAATTTGCACCTTCACATTGACAGGAGCTTATTGATAGTTGGTGGTTCTTCCATGGGTTATACCTCGGTTCTTCCTCTGTCAAATATATTGGCCACCAATAAGTTTCTTTATTATTATGAGTATAAATTACCCATAAATCTTAATCAAGGAACTTAAAATAGAGCAAAAAGTAATGTGCAGCACCCATTTCTATTTGAGTCACAATGATCCTGACCAAATTATTCTAGCTATAATAAAAGGTTGGTGAGCATTGGGCACCATTCATGAGGGATACCACTCTAATTGGTAGAATTGCAATGAAAAATCTACTTTGAAACAAATCAAATTTAAATAAATCAATATTATGTATACTGTTTTCATAATAATGAATTTTGTAGGGTCATTTTGTTGAAATTTTAATGCTAATATTCTAACATTGTAGTTTGCACTTTAAAGATGAGTATCAACATGTATTGTGCATAGTACTATTTCATTCATAAATTCCAAGGTTGATCGATAGAACAGTTCAAGTAAACATTACATGATTCAACAAGGACATTGGTGCTGTTAAAAGGTCAGACTGACCTACTTCCTGATTAGTAGGAATTGGAACAGTTGCTGTTGGCTGCAATTTTAAAATACTAAATTGATTAATTAAAAAGCCTCATATTGAATTATTTATTTATTGTGTTTGTTAGCTTGATCTGTAAAAGGATTCAAATGTGGAATCGTTCATTTTCAAAGTTATTACTGGTCTTGAAGGAGCACTGAGAGGCTTAATTCATTTCTTTAATTTAATATTATTCATTGGAATTGCAGTTCTGTGATAAACATTTATTCATAGACATCTGGATATTAATAGCTGTACAGATTTACTTTGAAACATTCAAGGACTTTTTGGATTTTTATTCCTATTGGATTTACTCTGAAACATTCAAGGACATTTGGATTTTAAATTACAGTGATTCTTATGTAGTATTGGTACATCACACATTATAGTTATCATTATGAATGTATTCAGATTACTTGAATCTGTTGAAACTATTGGGATTTAAGGAAATTCATTAACAAATGTATGTTATTTTTAATTCTTTCATTTTGTATTTTATGGAAATAAATTTATATTTTAAATTATACAAAACTTGTTGGTTATCTCTCTTTTTTGTTAGTATACGTAGCTTAAGCCCCTGTCATGACAAGTATAACTTCTGATATCGGCTTTAATGTTAACCATTTGCCTTCTACATATTTTGTTTGCCTAGTCTTTAACATAAAGGAATTCAGCTGAAAAATAAACAAGCACTGGGACATTGACACTGCATATTCATAATAGTGTCACTTAATTTTAAAATTATGATCACCATGATACTACCAAAAAAAATTAAATGGTAACCTGAATGTGGTTCTTCTATGTTCAGCTCAGACATCAGCTATGGTTAGATATGGATTTCTTCAATGAATAAAAAGTGAAGGTTCCATTGACCCTTTTCCATGTCTGGTTAATTTTTATAGTCCTTGAAACACTCCTCTAACGGTAAAAACGGGAGTCTTGTGCCCAGTGTCAATCACTCTCCCAACAGTCACCACCATTATTCACCCTCTATACTGTGAAAATTCCGGCAGGCTATTCTTTAGCGGTGAACATTTTGTGGACACTATTACTGACAGGTTCGAGGCAGCATTTGGCAAAGCCCTGAACAGAACTAAAAAAGTGTTAAGATGGAGTACCATAAAGTGGATCGTCGCCTAATGATGAGCTTTCAGGATACCGAAATGTTGTCCATCAATGGTAGTTTGTTTGAAACATTGGGTGAACGTCCACAGATGGTGACACAGAATTTGAACGTGACGATCAACAGCAATATAGCTTTTTACAAGTCATTTGGATCCCCTGTTGAACTGAACGAAGGACTCAGTTTGATCTTGTGTACTCCGATGTGGTGCGACACACCTATCACGTTCTCATCGAATTTGTACATCCTTACTATTTGCCCGTCAGTAAGTCGTATTTCGATACTGTCAACATTGCTATAAAAGGAGATCTGGGACAAAATATTCCATTCTCCAAAGGGAAAGTCACGGTGACACACCAGTTTCGAAAACGAATTGTAAGTCATGTATCCTGTGTACCGAGGAGTCGCTCGACAGCGACGACATGGTTTAGGAGATATGTTGAAATTGGCCTTTCGTTCGATGGCTCCTGTTTTGAAACCGATGGTGACAAGAGGATTGCACGCCTTGATAGACGCCGCTTTGACGCAAAGAAAAGAATTTCTCCAAAATGTCAACATTGTCAAACAAAATCCCAAACTAAGCTATCTTGAGAGCAGGCAACAATGTCTTGCTTCAAACGAGCAAAGACATTTTGGGTCGACGAGAAACTCACATAAATGCCCCGGACGCTGCCGTGTCAGGGATTCCTGCTTCCCTGATGCCAAATCAAGGACAAGGCAGAAAGAGACGACAACAAAAACACCCTCCAGAGGCCATGGATACTTACCCTTATGGAGCTTACTTGGAAAATCTATTGACGTACGGAAAAGGAGCCAAGAACACTCATCTGGATGCTTACGTGGTATGGAAACCTGACACGGCAGGCAAATTCGATGACACCGATTTGATTACAAAAGATCATCCAAACCACAATGTGGGATTCAACGCTCGTCGAGACAAAATCAAAGATAGAAAGCGTTTAGAACTAATGAATTGCTTGCATTTGGACATGTGGCTGCAATAGACATATTTCCGGAACGGCGTGGATGTTCGCATGAGATTGAATTGCAGTATTTCCGCGTTCCATTTTATAACTGATACTGCTGCCGATTAGAAAACCATCATCCAGGAAGCCCGACTTTAGTTGCGACGCGTGGAAGTGTTACCTAAAGTGGAAAACGACATAAGTCACACTTTCAGTAGAATGACTGCCAAGTATACGATACGACGTGTGGAAGTGAAATCCTTCACCATTCCCAAGGGTCAGCGATCCATAAATGAAGATTATCTGTTTCAAGGACAGTTACCCAAACGTTTAATCATTGGCATCGTCGAGAATTCAGCCTTCAACGGAACCCCCAATAAAAATACATTCAGCTTTCAGCAATTTGGCGTGTCCAAGATCGAAGTTAGTTGCGATGGCAAGACCTTGTGTACCAGACCCTTCGAACCTGAGTTTTCTCCCAGTAAGAAGAATTACTGGAGATCGTACTTGTCATTGTACGAAGCCATCGGACAGTAGGGGCTAACACCAGTCATGGCATTACGTACGACGACTATGCAGGAGGTTATGCTTTGTGGGATTTTGATTTCACGCCAAACCAAGGCATCGACGAGGGACATTTCCACCCTATTAAATCCGGCCAGATTCGCGTGGATCTTCAGTTTGCAAACCGAGACCCTGATGAAACGGTGAACGTCACCCTGTATGCCGAATTCGACAATACAAAATTAAGGAATTGACGAAGAAAGATTGCTCTGGATGTCAAAATGATCATTCCAGTGAAATTCAACACGATAAATGTCTGATGATGAGTCTGAAGAAAGATTGGACGAGTATCTGGAGGACGCTTGGGGTCTCATCTCGGAACAAGCAGTGTTGCATCAGTGGTATAAAGACTTGCGTGATCATTCGTCTCCTCCATTGATTGCTCTAGAGATGCATTACATTGAGGGCTCTCATGGTTCAGAGTGCTGAGACGATGCGAAGAAACGGTTACTTGTCAGAGATTTTCAAGCAAAAATGTCTGGATTGAATTGATGACTTATCATTACCTGTGGAAAAAACAAGAAAAAGAACAACAAAACAAAAACTGGATAGCTGGGAACTTTATTACCTTTTGAACCACAGTTCGCATGCCTATTCTTGCAAATCCTGTCGTGTTTGCTAAAGATAAACTGACTCATCGCAAGCCTCAAGACCATCAAGCTTATGTCATCAACACGGACGACAGACATCTCCCAGGAACCTACTGGATAGCCGTCTACTTCTCTCAAGAGGGTAATGTAGAGTGTTTAGATTCGTATGGATTACCACCTTTGGAAGACGACATCATCGGCTTTATGAGAAGAAATGCCCAGACGACAAGATTCAATAATGTGAAATTACAAGGCACATATTTCTTGGTGTGCGGACAATATTGTATTATCTTCATCAACGCAGTCTTGGATATCCCTTAGAACATTTAGTGACTTATTTTGATCTTAACTCTTCTAGAAACGATGACATAGAAGATCGATGGTTTTGAGACCATTAAGGCTATCTTTTGCCTTTAGCTAGGAAACATAGTGTACATCAATGGTCCAATGACTTCCATCAGTGGAAATCTAACTTCACTTCACAACGTTTTCAACCTTGTCAAAAAAAGTTTGTTTGAAAAATTGTTTGTTTGAAATTATATGTTAGCTGGTTAAATACAATGTTGTGTTTTGAAGAAAAAAATATGTCAAAACATTTTGTGACTATACATGCTCTTTGACTTCTCTCTATCCCTCACCATCAAGATAAGCTACCATAGCGTCCGCGCTTAAGCTATATAAAGCTAGACAGTCTCCAGTCTGACCATCCATTGTTGACTCGTCAACCTATGAAGATGCCTTCAAGGCTAGCCAAGCTGAATGAAGCCTACGTAAATTTACCTGATAGAAGAGGTCTTCAGAGAGGAAATAAAGAAAGAACAAGAATGGTGGACGGAGAAGTAGAGACTTCAGAAGCAGCAGCAGCAACAACAACAGGAACCAGGCAGAGGATTTGTTGACTGCCGTGATGACACGAAAGAGATCTTCTCTTTCCGAAGAAGCAGACCCTATCCTATGGGAAAGCCTGCCGCCAGACGATGACGCAATCTTAGACCATAAAAGATTGCCATCAGTCCCCTTCAACACAACAGCCCTTTTAAGGTCTACCCAACCCTCTAAAAAAGACGTACTAGTCCGATTGCCAAAATTTGTAATTGTAGTTTTAAAAAAATAGAAGTGTGTCTATAAACACTTCGTTTCTTTGTTTTATGTCAAAGAAATAGAAGTGTGTCGTTTTTATGTCTTGTCAGATAGTGTATGTATGTGTTTGTAAGTAAAAATGTCAACGTGAGTGTTTCTTTTAGGTCCGCGCATTCCATGTTTTTTTTGGTGATGATATGGGTATTGTAACTTTTGTGTAAGGGGAATGTTTTCCTTCACACCCGCGCTTCAGACATTTAACGCAGAGAGTTCGTCAGTCTGGCTGTGGGACGTGGCACAATTCCGTCCCTGTGGATAATCTAAGAAGTGTGCGGTGCACACATTAACCGGTGGTACATGTACGAAGTTCGAACACCACCAAAAACCCAAGAGAACATAACAGAACAGTCTGGTTATCTGGTCATCACTCTTCACTTGTCCTTCAAGGCATTCAGACTTGTTTACAGAGCAAGAGAGCATTACTCAAGCGCATTGAATTCAGCAGAGATACTATAGCCATCTGGGTATTCCTCACTCTTAAGAAGTGAGGGCCTGGATATCCAAATAGTGTTCTGTCAATTTATTACCAAGTTATACCTTCAGTTATACCTTCAGTCATCATTGCGAATTTAGAATTTACGTTCTCCATTAACAGCCCGCCAAGCAGTTTCGCCCTGCGGAAGTGGCCTAGGAGCCCGCCAAGCAGTTTCGACCTGCAGAAGTGGTCTAACAGCCCGCGGATCAGCCCGCCAAGCCGTTTCTATCTACAGAAGTGGACTAGCAGCCCGCGGATCAGCCCGCCAAGCAGACATATCTACAGAAGTGGCCTGGCAGCCCGCCCAGCTGTACCGTTTCATACCACCAATTCAATTATTTTTTGGACGGGGGATCAAAAAGGTAATTACTCATTTTTTGTTAAACCTACGGGTATATCATTTCATTTGTGCTGCTTAAAATATCTACCAACTCTTCTCTTCTTTATTCATACTCTTATTCTAACATATTCAAACATCTCTAGCATTCAAGTGTTAATACAACTCACAGAGTACACTGTACTAGTTGACATATCTATTTATAGAATGTCTAGCGCAAACAGATCAAAAGTCAACATGAAAACTAATCGCTATGCGCTGAGGAAAGCAAACAATGTACTCAAATTGGTTGGGAAAATGAACCCCGCTAGCAATGCAAATGTTGACAATCCTTCAAACCCGAATAGAAACTCTCCATTGAGCCCATGTTGCAGCGGAATTATTGACACTACAAACATACCCAACCAAACAACTGTAAACAACAATATGGCCGCTACCCAAACCAATGTGGATAGCCCATACACTTTCAAAATACTTTACGGCACATTCACATCTAGCCCTACATCTAACCAAGTTGTTGAACAGCCGCTTATTGTCATTCCTCACATCCCTGACACTACCAAACAATCAATGGAAAATGGGGGGGGGGGAAAGAATTCTAAATCAACCTTTCGGAGCTACCATATGCTCCCCAATTATTCCATCAACAACGAGCGTCATGGAAAGTATGAGCGTCTTGGAAAAAATGAACTCTTCCCCCAACATCAACACCAAATCTAAATTACCACTTACCATAACAATTAGCAATACAAATATGAATGACCAAGTGAACAAATCAACTACTACTTCTCCAAGCAACCAAATAAATCCAAATGGATCAGTCTCAGAACTGGATGATGGCACACTACTTTCTACATCCAACAAAGAAAGAAAACTATCAACAACACCCATCAAAAACCCTCCACTTTGTATATCACCATTACCATCATCCCCTCCAGTCACTAAAATCAACAGGAAATAAAATCAAATTTCACATGACTGACTCAGACCCCAGGACCATCGAAAGAAATTAAATTAGAAGATATATTACAAGAACCCAAAAACAGGAAAACAAAATAACTTACTCAGATGACCTTAATGACCTCAGTGACCTAGACCAATCAACAATTGTCCACCTACTCTCACCAGGAAAAATGCAGACCTACAAATTCCAAATTCAACGAATATCAAGTAATGAAGGCAAACAACCAATGATTGGAAGTCCTAAATCAAAACAAACTCGTCAGGACACAACTAAACCAAATACTAAAGAAAAAAAAAAACATGCAACAACAACAACTACAACAGTAAAGAAAGACCAACAACAACAACAGCAAAACAACAACAACAATAACAATAATAACAATAACAAACAACAAAAGAACATGGACCAAAATAGAAATAGGAAACCACTATACCACAACAAGTAACATACAATATTCATTAGCAGTGGACATTCAAAATTGTTCAATATTAGTACGAAATCAATAGCAGTTGCGTTAACAAAGGCCCACCAAGGAGAATTCAAAATCATTCGACCTAAAACAAACTATGTCATAATACAATGCAGTACATTAAGACAAGTTGCAAATTATATGGAACTAGAAAAAATAGGGACCATTAACATTAAGGTTACATGACACAATGGAACCAACGCAACCAAAACAACCAACAAAACTTCGAAAATTGACACAATCGACAGGAAAACATTCAAAATAAGGACAGGAAAGAAGAAACCAATGCAATTAACATACCAGAAAATATCAAACAACAACAAACTACCCACACAAACTTCAAACAAACTACCCACACAATCGACCCACACAATATACAAAAAAATTATTAAGTTACATTCCATCCATATTCACATAAACAATGAGAACCTAACACATGAACTTTACACATAGGGTGCAGACATCAGCAATGCGACTAGAGTCCAAACCAACAATACATATATATCCAATGTGATTATTGTACACTTTAATTCTACACCCCCACTGTTGGAGCATTTTGACGGACACTCATATCCTACTTAGAATACATTAATAAACCAAGATTTTGCAGTAATTGTAGGAGATGGGGTCATTATACTAGTAATTGCAAAAACAGATCAAGATGTAATAACTGTGGCGGAAATCACGTAAATAAATGCACAAGAAAAGAACCTAAATGTGCAAACTGTAATGAAAACCACTACCCCAATTCTGAACATTGCATATTCACTAAACAAGAAATTAACATAGTACAAAAGATGAATACATACCAACTACCATACAACACAGCTAAGTCTCAAGTTATCACTGAAAGTAAACAATCCAAGATAACAATTAATCATCCTACAACATCAACAACTAAAACAGCTAATACTACAAACAAAATCACTGAAAAACCAACACAAAAACAATTAATAAAGAAACAAATATCAACACCATCAGAGAATATGCGACCATCAAACATCAAATCATAGTAACTACAAAAAACACTCAAGAGCATGATCATAATCACTCGAGAATAGTTACCCTTATCAAAGAAACACGTAATCAAACAAACTCCATCACCCAAGAAAGTCCAAAACAACCTAACGTAGTAATAGTAGAATCAGAAAATAATAACAAAGAAAAATTATGATAAACGACCTTGGAAATGTAACTAGCAAAACAACAATAGACTTATCTCAATTTGCAGACGACAGTGGAATTTGGAAAGCAGGAAACCCGAGAAGCCAAATAGTAATATCCGAGCTACAGTCAACCTTAAATAACATTAGCAAATGGGCAGATAAATGGGGATTCAAACTATCAAAAGGAAAAACAACAGGAATTATATTTACACCACCAAATAGACACCCGATAAAACCACCATTACTATACATACAAGGAGAATTAATCAAATTTGAAAAGACAGCAAAATTCCTTGGTATGTATTATGACCAACATCTTAAATGGAATCAACACATCACCGAATTAATACTACAATGTAACAGAGATCTGAACCTTTTGAAAAATCTCAAAGGCTTCCAGTGGGGAGCAGACCAAAACACCTTAACAACGCTTTACAGATCTCTAATTAGATCCAAAATTGATTATGGATGCCAAGTATATACAATTAGGAAATAGACTACCAAATAATTGCTCTATTTACACAGCAGAATTTTGGGCAATATCTGAAGCATTACAAATAACACAGATAGAACAATACAAAAATACACTGATAATAAGCGATTCTCTCAGTGTATTAAGGACTCTGGAAACACAACATTCAAATGGAAGTTAAAGCCTCCTTAAAGATGTGCTTCTTTTAATTCACAACATGACCAACTTAAATCAAAACATCGAATTCTTATGGATTCCATCACATATCGACATTCCCGGAAATGAACAAGCAGACCTAGCAGCAAAAAATAAACTCACAGATAATGAAATTTCAAACATCGACTACAGCGTCCCCGAACTTTACAGCATTATATCAAAGCAGATAAGCAACAAATGGCAAAAATAATGGGATATATGTCCTAGGGGTCGTACACTGTACACAATCCAAAGAACTGTGAGTCGTAAAACAAAAGGACCCATAATTAATAGCGACCAACATCAACTAATTATCAACCGAATCCGAACTGGAAAAACACTGCTGGCAGGCAGTATGGGAAAATATATATCAGCCATGAATACCAACGGTTCTAAATGCCCACACTGTCAATGTGATGAGAATCTACAACACGTATTCAATATATGCCACAAGTACAAAGAACAACGAAAAAAACTAAAATGTTCTCTCAAGAACATTGGATCACCAACAATATATCCACAATTTTTATTAGAAACTAACCCCAACCCAAATTTGACCAACGAAATTATCTTATTATGTATTAACGAAATTAATAAATTAGGAAAAATTTAATAAAATTTTAAAGACACTATGAGGGTAAGGGGGACATCATGATGGAACAGCATAATACACTGGATAGCCTATTGCCCGTTTTAATGATACCAGTCGCGGAATATAACATCATTGTGGAAACTCTTACTCCCATTAGTGTTCTTTAAACAAATCACTATCAAACTCTAAAAACAACACTAAATAATATAATTTCCTCTATAGAAGGAAATTAAGAACATTTTAACAGCATTATGGAGGTGAGGGGGACAGCATGATGGTACCGCATAATAACACTGGATAGCCAATTGGCTCGTTGTAAGACACCAGTGTAAACTGTAACATCATTGTGGAAACTCTCACTTCCATCAGTGTTTTTAAAATAATTATACTCAACTGTTACAAATCTATAATTAATGTACTCTTCTACTTTCTACTCCTTTACTTTCTACTTTACTTTACTTACTTTTTCTCCATCTAAATGGCATAGTATAAATTATACTTAGTTTAACTCATATACAACCTACGGGTCTATAATGGTCTAATCAGCACTTATTTCCGCAAACAGGTTCTAGGAATCATACTAGAGATACCTGGGTTGAGTCCACACAACTAAACAGCCCGGTTTAAAGTCGGTGTGATTCTCAATCAAAAGAAATAACCATGCTGATTAACCAGTTTAATCTCGCACTAGAGCGGCTTAAAAATTAATTAAGAATTATATAAAACCCCAAATTAGATCTATAAGGTGGCTTAACCCCAAAGCTATCAGGACCCACTGCACAATGCGGTAATTAAATAGTTAGATGAATAGGTTTAAACAGATCCCCTAAACTAGATATATAAGGTGGCTTAACCCAAGAGCTATCAGGACCAACCGCACAATGCGGTAACTTAAAATTAGAATAATAGGAATTATATAGAACCCCAAATTAGATGTATAAGGTGGCTTAATTCCCAGAGCCATCAGGGCCAACCGAACAAGGCGGTAACTAAATAGTTAAGAACAATTGGAAACCAAAATATTAATTTGTATGAGGTGGCTTACTCCCAGCTATCAGGGCCTTTCTAAAAAAATTACAATAACTATGCCATATCCGTCTTTTTCTAATTAAGCAGCACAAATGATCACATGATAAATTCAAAATTCAATTTAAGTACGTCAGACGATGCTGTGACGCTGGCGCACTCTTTCCGGACGCCCCGATCCACCTTTCCTTCGACTGACATGAAACATCGCTACCAACGAATGCGTGTAACTATTCCCATTCATGTAGAACATCGATTATATCCCGTGAGGCAGAAATGTCTCTAAATCGGATAATTCAATTATCACCAAATGGTGCATTAATGCGTAGGGAAGTGTGGCACCTTACCACCACCCTCGAAAAAACTAAATAGCCCCAAACTGGGCAATAACTAGTCGTACATTCCCAAATGGGCGAACACGACTTAAATTCAAATGGATAGGATAGGACAGTCTGGCTATCCACACACGAGTCGACAGCGAAGAGAGCAGTAGCAAGTACTATAACGCTAGCGATGGAAGAAATTTTACCCACCCAAGCTATGAATGCACTAAAGGGCCTTGGCTTTTCAGTCGCTACAGGTTTGAGTTTAAGAGCACAGGAGAAGAGATGTACATTGCTCTTAATCTGGGAAGAGAAAATAGAAGAAGCAACCAGAAATTGGCCCAGGAGCACTGGTACGACGAATAGGAAGCCAGGTCCTCGTGCTCCTACTCAAAACAACTACACCAGGAGGGTCCAGCCGAGCGAGCAGCCAGTTGTAGAAGCCACAACCAACAATAAAACTACAACTTCCACCGGGGCCTTACCAATAACAACCTCGACTACACTCCCACCCTTACAACAGCAGCAACATGAACAACATGCATCCATCGAATCGTTTGCCAGCGTTGTTGCTTGGTTATCACCATTACCACCATCTCCTGTTATACCACAGGGAAAATCCAGGACTAATGGCTCCCTGGAAAAAACGCCGATACACCAGCATCAACAATAACAGGAGGCTCAAGAAACAGTGGATACAACCAACAAAACCACTGACGCCACCACCAAAACAACAGTAAAACTACTACAAGGCTCGCTGTCATCACCACCATTAACAACTACAACCAGTGACACTCAATCTAGGACCACAAGGCAGCAGACCAAGAAGAGTCCAACAAAAACCATAACAACAACAACAACAGCTGACAAGGATATAAATGAACCTAAGCAGGGTCGATTAATCCTAGGCTTTAAGGATCCTATACCAGTAAACCAACCCGAAACTGTTGAGGCTGGGGGGAAATTATTCACATTGGAGGAATTGACAACATTCCATCAACATATATGCGACAGAGCTCAGGAAATAGGCCTGGGAAAATTATACCTTGACAAACAGACCGCTATTCAGTACCTAGCAGATCTCAAAGTACTGGGAGAACTCCAGAAACCTAAAAATAAGATTGAAAGAACAAGATGGACCAAGGCAGTCAACAATATGAAGGCGATGGGTAGCCTACACCTGGAGAGTTCGATGGAACTCATCTGGCTGATACCGCGTGCTCTCCAACACTACCATCAATTGGAGGCCACCGAACTTCAAAAAGCTTCCTTGGTGAATCTGGTACTTATGCAAGTAATGAAAGAAGAATATACCAGAGACAGTCCCAAGTTTATATGGAAATCTCCACCTCACCTCCAAACGTTTGCCGAATAGATGCTACCAGATTGGAATCTTCAATCAGCCCTTTTAAGGGCTCCAAATTGCCATTTATTCTAGAGATTTCACTTTGGCCTGAAATCTCAATTAGACTGAACCAATCACACCAAATTCGATCTTTTGGAAACCGTTCAAGATTTATACTCATAGAATGCCTGATATTGACAAAACTCATGTTGTTGGCCACTTGACCATTAGCTTCAGATATTTAGGGATTAACTCATGTACACTATGTACTAGATTAGTTGGTAGTTAGGTGTTAGGAAAATTAAATACCATATAATGCGTGACTCTAATTACAATTGTGGCTTACACAAAACTGGTATTAGGGAACCCAACACATTACAACTGGGATTAATTTGATATAACTAGGCCTTGGCGTTTGGGAGCATACAACATGCAGCATCCAGCAGCCATCCAGTCAACAAACAGTGCTTCGCCTCCCTGCCGAGTTCTTTTCCTCCGGACAAACGGACAGACAAGACGAGTGTGTAGTCCGACTACCACTCGTCAAAATCAGGTGCCCCGAAGAGCGTGTACGCACGGAACCGGGGTGACGTCATAAAAGGCAACCAATCCAATGAGACGTCTTATACTGTAGTATACAGGCAACTCAAATATATATTTTCATGAGTGCGTGTTGGGTCTACCAAATAATTGCTCAATTTATACAGCCGAATTCTGGGCAATCTCTGAAGCACTAAAAATAACACAGAAACAACAATTCAAAAATACACTGATAATAAGCGACTCTCTCAGTGCACTGAGGACATTGGAATCACACCACTCAAACGGAAGAGAAAACCTCCTTAAAGATGTGCTTCTATTAATTAATAACATGACCAACTTAAATCAAAACATCGAGTTTTTGTGGATTCCATCACATATCAACATCCCAGGAAACGAACAAGCAGACCTAGCAGCAAAAAATAAACTCACAGCATGAAATTATAAACATCGAGTACAGCGTCCCCGAACTTTACAGCATTATATCCAAGCAGATAACCAACAAATGGCAAAAAGAATGGGGTATATGCCGTAGGGGTCGTACGCTGTATACAATCCAAAAAACTGTGAGTCGTAAAACAAAAGGACCCATTATTAATAATAAACAACATCAACGAATTATTAACCGAATCCGAACTGGAAAAACACTGCTGGCAGGCAGTATGGGAAAATATATATCAGCCATGAATACCAATGGATCGAAATGCCCACACTGTCAATGCGATGAGAATCTTCAACACGTATTCAACATATGCCATAAATACAAAGAACAACGAAATAAATTAAAATGTTCTCTTAAGAACATTGGATCACCAACAATATATCCACAACTTCTATTAGAAGCCAACCCCAACCCAAATCTGACCAACGAAATCATATTATTATTTATTAACAAAATTAATAAATTAGAAAAAAATTAAGACAAATTTAAAGACATTATGGGGGTAAAGGGAGACAGCATGATGGAACCGCATAATACACTGGATAGTCAATAAGCTCGTTGTAAGACACCAGTGTGAACTGTAACATCATTGTGGAAACTCTCACTTCCATTAGTGTTTTTAAATAATTATACTCAATTATTAAAACATCCTTAATTAATATACTCTCCTACTTTCTACATTCTTACTTTCCATTCTTTTTCTTCATCTAAATGGCATAGTATAAGTTATATTTAGCTTTAACTTATCTTAAACCTACGGGTCTATAATGGTCTAATCAGCACTTATTTCCGCAAACAGGCTCTAGGAATCATACTAGAGAAACCTGGGTTGAGTCCACACAAATAAGCAACCCGGTTTATGACTGTGTGATTCTCAATCAAAAGAAATAACCATGCTGATTAACCAGTTTTAATCTCGCACTAGAGTGGCATAAAGTTTACTTAGAATTATATTGAACTCCAAATTAGAATTATAAGGTGGCTTAACCCCAGAGCTATCAGGGCCCACTGCACAATAAGGTAACTAAATAATTAAATTAATAGGTTAAATAGATCCCCTAAGTTAGAACTATAAGGTGGCTTAATCCCAGAGCTATCAGGACAAACTGCACAATGCGGTAACTAAAAACTAGAATAATAGGAGTTATATAGAACCCCAAATTAGATGTTTAAAATGGCCTAATTTCCAGAGCCATCAGGGCCAACCGCACAATGCGGTAACTAAATAGTTAAGAAAAATAGAAAACCAAAATATTAATTTACAAGGTGGCTTCATCCCAGCCATCAGGGCCCTCTTAAAAAACTATACGAACTATGCCATCTCCCTCTTTTTTCTAATTAAACAGCACAAATGATCGTATTATTAATTCAAAATTCAATTTAAATACGTCATACGATGCCTGTGAGGCTGGCCCTATCTTTTCACACAGTCCGATCCACCTAGCGATCCACCTTTCCTCCTGCTGACATGTTTCACCGCTGTAAACGAATGAGTGTATCCATTCCCATTCGTTTATTAGAACAACAATTATATCCCGTGAGACAGAAATGTCTCGAAATCGGATTAATTTATTAGCACCAAATGGTGCATTAATGCGTAGGGAGGTGTGGCACTTTTCCGCCTCCCTCGAAACAATTAATTAGACCCAAACGGGGACTTAAATAGTCGTACATGCCCATATGGGCGAACACGACTTTAATGCAACTAAGTAAGTAAGTAAGTGTTGGTTCTATTCCCACTCATGCAGTCTTTCATACAGGTCGTTTGGCACCAGGCCCGCACCTAGGAAATTCTGGGCCCCAGGCAGCTAACAGAGTTCTGGCCCCTTTCGTGTTTCAAATATGTGCGTATATTTTAAAATGCTACTTAATTTCGAAAACCTGGTTTTTGACGAAGGGTTTTGAAAGTCAATGGTTAACTAGGAATAGTTTATTCTGAAAAACTCATTCTGAATATAAAATATCTCTACATATTGTGTAAACATCATGGTAATCAGCAGCTACTGGCTGCTGGGTTAATCCCTTAACGCTTTGTTGGCCATTTTCTAATTTTAATATTTGAAAAATCATCAATGACTTTATCAAAGCTTATGGTATTTGCATTCCGGCAGAGGCGCTGAAGGCGGACGTGGAAACCAGTGTGGAGCTCCTCTACCCGCTCTTCTGCATGATATGGGAAGATGAAGAAGTACCAACAGACTAGAGAGAGGGCTACCTCGTCAAACTACCTAAGAAAGGTGACCTCAGTGACTGCTCCAACTACAGGGGGATTACGCTGTTGTCCATCCCGGGGAAGGTGTTTAACCACATCTTACTGAACAGGATGAAAGAGGCAGTTGATCCGCATCTCCGTGACCAACAAGCTGGCTTCCGAAAGGAAAGGTCGTGCACGGACCAGATAGCGACACTGCGCATCATCTTGGAACAGTCTCTGGAGTGGAATTCGCCACTCTACGTGAATTTTCTCGACTATGAGAAAGCGTTCGACAGCGTTGACAGGCAGACCCTCTGGAAAATACTGAGGCACTATGAAGTCCCGGAAAAGATCACCAACATCATCAGGAAGTCCTATGAAAGAATGACTTGTAGGATCGTCCACGGCCGGCAATTCACTGATGCCTTTGAAGTAAATACAGGGGTGAGACAAGGATGCCTTCTATCACCATTCCTCTTCCTGCTGGCCATCGACTGGGTCATGAAGACATCGACAGACCAAACAAGAAACGGCATCCAGTGGACGCTGTGGAAACAGCTGGACGACCTAGATTTCGCTGATGACCTGGCTCTCCTCTCGCATACCCAACAACAGATGCAGGAAAAGACCAGCATTGTTGCGGACAACTCAGCCAGCCTGGGCCTCCACATCAACAGAGGAAAGAGCAAGGTTTTCAAGACAAATGCATCCAGCAATACACCCATCACAGTGGAAGGCGATGCGCTGGAGGAGGTGGATAGCTTCACTTACCTTGGCAGCATCCTGGACAAGCAGGGAGGAACGGATACAGACGTTAAGACACGCATCGGCAAAGCAAGGGCAGCTTTCCATCAGCTGAAGAACATATGGATATCAAGGCAGGTTAACATCACCACCAAGATCAGGGTCTTCAACACCATCGTGAAGCCGATATTGCTGTACGGAGCAAAGACCTGGAGAACCACCGCTACCACCATGAAGAAAATCCAGGTCTTCATCAACACCTGCCTCAGGAAGATCCTCAAGATCCGCTGGCCAGAAAGAATCAGCAACGACGAACTGTGGCAGAGAACGAAGCAACAGCCCGTTGAGGATGACATCCTTCAGAGACGCTGGCGATGGATTGGCCACACCCTCCGCAAACCTGCTCCCAACATCACCAGGCAAGCCCTAACATGGAACCCTCAAGGAAAGAGGAAGAGAGGAAGACCCGGAAACACCTGGCGCCGTGATTTGGATGCAGACGCAAAGAAGATTGGCAAGACGTGGGGACAGCTGGAGAGACTCGCCCAGAACCGAGACGCCTGGAGGGAGCTGGTTGGCAGCCTATGTCCCAAACGGGGCCACAGGCGGATGTGAGATGATGAGATGATGGTATTTGCAAGTTCATGTTCAATGGATAACGTTGCGACACCATTCAGGGTCATAGTCGACCGCAAATGATTATTTATAATTGCAAGTTTGCTGAATGATCTTTCCCCTTGTGCCACAGAGACAGGGAGACAACAAAATATCCTCAACGCTACGGATAGTTCTGGATATATGCCTTCAAGTCCTAGCTCAAATACAGAGTTTAGTAAATCAAGACAACTGTTACCAAAATCTTTGAAAGTCGCATCATACACATTTTTTATGTGGAGCAGCTCTCCTTTCAAGTCAGTAGTCAGATTACTTGGGTATTTGGCAATCAAAATTCCGCAGGACTCGGATATTTCGTCGGCGCTCATATTCTTAAAATCTAAAACTGGGTGAAAAAGTTCGCATATATTGTTTAAAGTTGCGAAACGCCGGGATAGTTCACTAATTAAAGAATCCATAACAGAGTAGAATGTGCCGTTTCTAAATGTCTCCTCCGGATCTTGTTCTTGATCATGATCATCAGACACATCTGAATCAGCTATATAGCGTCTTGGTCGTTTGCGACGCCTTGAAGTCTTGAATTCTGCCTGAATTGCCATTTCATTTGCCACATGCCTTGCTTCAGATAAAATTGCTTGCCACTGCTCTCTTAGACTTGTCATTTCGTTGCCCAGATCTTCGATATTTCGTGCTGCATTTTCCAACGATATTGACTGTGACTGCAAGATCACACTTCTTTGATTGATGGATTGCAAAACCTTCAACCAAAATGTAGACATAAAAACTTGCAACAAATGAAGAAAAATACGTTTTCAGACATCGTGATTCTGATCGAATTTCATGTGTATATTTTTGTGATATTATCACTTCATCTAAAGCTTGCAGAACGCTGGGCAACGTTCGAGCAATAGGCCGCACTGCTTCAACCCTTGCGATCCAGCGTGTGTCACTTAACCTGTGTAACGAGCAACCTGTCTTTTGCAGCAAAATTTCCCATCTTTCTGGGCATGAACTGAAAAGAACGTATATACGGTTGACGCATCCAAACAAAGTAATAGCATCTTTGCAACACGAAGCGGCGTTTACGCCGACAAGATTCAATGTGTGCGCCGCACACGGAGAAAAGAGGGCAGCCTCGTTTTGCTGTAAGATGCGTGCCTGAACACCTTTTACCTTTCCGGACATATTGACGCCGTTGTCACATCCTTGACCCCTGCAGTCCCCAAGATCAATTCCATTTTCTTCAAATCTTGACAACATCATGTTGGCAATTTCTCCTCCCGTTTTCTTGTTACAGTCGATAAACTCGACAAATCTCTCGTGCATGGTCCATGTCCGATCTGTATAATTTTGAACGTATCTCATGACGAGAACATTCTGTTCGGTATGGGAGACATCTGGTGTAGAATCACATATCAGTGAATAATATATAGCTTCTCTTCATTCAGATAAAATCCTATCCAGTACATGTTTTGCACAAAGAGCTATGAATTCATTCTGAATTCTCCAAGACAGATAATTGACTCTGAACTTCCTTCCTCTTTCCTGGTTCTCTCGTACGTATTGTAAATGCTTGCGTAAAATGGAGTCATATTTTGCTAACAACTCCAGGATGCCTAAAAAGTGTCCGTTGTGCGGATTTTCAATTTCTTCTGATTCTCCACGAAACGGAATGTTTCTGGAAACCAGATACAGCACTACGTCAAGAAGGCGTCGTAAGAGGGCCCTGAATCTGTCTATTTCGTTGCAGATCTGTTCTTCAAGATTTTTGTCAATGCCAAAACCTTTAATTGCTTTTCCCAGTTGTCGCCATTTAAGATAGCACTCTTTGTGTTGGATACTGCGCTCATGACTCGCCAATTTGTCGTACAACTCCCTCCATCTACACTTCTTCGGATCAAAGCCCTCTTTTTTCGCCAACTGACTAACTGAAGACTTTTCTGAAATAGCAGGCATAAAATGCAGGCATGTCACATAATGCAACACTTGGTTCTTCTCACTCCATATAATCCAGTCTCTGGGAAAAGTTTTTCTGTTTTTAGACGATTTGCTGTACAAAAAACACGATGTTTATCACAAACATGGTATTACAAATTTAACCAAATTCATAAAGACACGTTTGTTTATTTGATATCTTATTCAGATTTGCATTAAATTCGTATATTCAACAAGAACCTCCATAAAAAGTATGTTTAGCGTATTTCAGCGAGGTGACTAATTGCAGATCAAGACAAAGTACATTTATTTTCGTACAGTTACTCCAATTAAAATAAACTGTCGGAAATCAAAGTAGCATGTTGGTCACATTATTCATATTCCATGCGATATGCATGTCTACATTTCTAACGATTCTGACGAACTTTCCATGGAGGCGATACATGAGGAAGCCAGGATAGAAGAGGAGGAGGAGAAGAGGAAAAAGAAGAAAGAGAAGGAAGAAAGAATCCTGTCTCACCTCATGCTAAGGCCTCTGTGAGAGGTCAAACCTGAGGTTAGGACACCTCCACGGCCAGTACCAGTACCACAACCAGTATTGCACCACTGCTACTACCAGTTTCGCAGCCTCTACCAGCACCACAGCCAGTACCAGTACAGTTGCGTGCGCAGGAGATAAGCAGGCCACAGCATCCACGAGTGTGGAATAGAAGAAGACAGAGGAAAGTCTTCACTATCCCTGAAAGTGAGGACTGGGAGAGTGAAGCTAGTCAACCCTCTTTGCGCTACCAACCACAATCTTAAATTGGGAGCAGGACTGGAACTAGTGATGCGTCTGTGGTGCCAGGCCTGGGAGATGTCACCATTAGCTAGGTGTGTTTGGAGTTATAAGAAAAAAATAACCTTTTCAGGGCTAACCAGATCTCAAGAAAAGAGACTCTTCAAGTTGCCAATTTGTGTGAATGTGGAGCAGTGTAATTATAAACACTGACTCCTTTACTGATGTGTGTGTGTGTGTGTGTGTGTGTGTGTGTGTGTTTGTGTGCGTTCGCGTACGTTTGTGTGTTGATAGCAGATATCGGTTTGTATGCATTCGCGTACGAATGCGGATGGTATATAATGGGTTTTTCCTTCCCTTCTGTGTGGATACTATATATTGGTGAGGATAGTAAATAATTGGTTTTTTCCTTCCCTTCTGTGTAGATAGTAGATATTGGTGTGGATAGTATATATTAAGTTTGTTTTCTTCCTAGAGACAAAAGTGGACTTTGACAGTCTAAATAAAAACTGAATGAAGGTGCAAGAAACGTTTCGAGCTATGGACCATCCTGACGCGATCCAAGAGAATGAAAAGATGACTTTCCTCCAGAACGAAAAAAAAAATGGTGGAAGAAGTGGAGGAAATAGAAGAAAGAAAGAAAAAGTAAACTGTCTTTTTCAGGCCACTCCATTGCCTCGAAAAGATCTACTCAATGCCATGTTTGTTCGTGCATTTGTTTGATTGTGTATATTTGTGTGTGCTTCTTTTTGTCTATGTCTAGGTTTCGTCTGTCCCTGTAAAAATATTTCACATATATACCTACCTACCTACAGTAACGCTTATTGAGGTCAAATCGAACACTATTGCTAATTTTCGGCACGATTGAGATCAGCCACTTGCAACACTGTTGCCATTTTGTCCCTAGTGTCCAGTACCTTGAAGTCAACCATGTTTCGTTCCCCTTGTCTTTATAGTACTCCGCTATGTTAAGTTCCCATTGACCCTATACAAATACCCTTGTTCCTATTTTCAACATTCACTTTTGTGCATGGAAGTCCCAATTTCCCTATTTCGCATCCTACTGCTACTCATACTGGAGTCTATTTTGCTGTCAAACTGTTAAACAAACGCATAGACATGCAATCTTTCAAAGATATAACAATACCTCATGGCAAATGTACATTGCATTCAGTCAAAACATATACAAATTTGCGGGTGACATTTGATAGCTGCTACCTGTCCCCCTTTTATAATCACGGTTACCCGTCCACCTTTAATGGAGATCTACTCAAAATAAAAAACTTAGCATAACCCAATCCATGGACATTACATACTGCAAGTTTCATTAAGTTCCTCTGCATACATTATAGTTTCGCTTTTGAGATAATATTAAGGAAACGTTAAATGTGCGAGGCATACAAAATGTACATAAAAGTCAAAATATTACACAATTTTTAAATTTGATTGAAGTCATGTCAATTTGTTAAATATAATCTTATATGTGCGCTCAGTTCAGATGACGCTTCTATTAATTTCATTTCTGTGCAGACTTAGTGTTGAATTATTTCATTAATTTGATTTGAATAATTGAAATAATGCAAAATTCTTTACTGATGATACCTGTGCTCATAATCACGCTCATTGTGACTCTGGAGCTTGACAGCACCACTGAGGTTTGTGGACCGCTTATTTGACCTTATTTATGGCATAATTTCCTATGATTCACAACTATTTTAGAAATGGTCTTTGCATTGCTTCAATCATTTCTTGATAAATACTGACTATTTTATTTCCTGTGGGTGACAAATTCTTTGACAACCTGAGTTAAGGCCTTGTTCAGCAACTTCCTTGGTAACACCACTAATAAACTTGTTTTATCTGAATCTGAGTCTGCATGTGGATGTATATCTGCAAACATTGCCCTTCCTTACTCGTCTTGTCCATACTTACGTGCCTGATTAACGCCTTCCATGTCCCTAAGCACTGAAAATATTGTGTTGCCCCCCACTCCTTTGTGAAACTCGAAAAAAAAATATTAAAAGTTTAAAAGGTGGGAAAATGCCAGTGTTGCTATCATTTCAAATCAATATACTCGTACATGAATATCGACATAGTTATATATAATTCATTTGATTTTATCATCAACAGTTAATTAGAATTTTTTCTGGTGCCCCTGTTGGACTGGTGCCCTAAGCATGTGCTAAGTGTGCTTAATCGGTAATTCACCCTGTTATACTCTTATTTTCTTGATTATCTGATTGTGAAATCATAATTATAAGACAGTACAATTTCATAAATATAATTTAATAATATTAATATGATAACAATATAATCAATATGCTAATGTATTCATTCCACAGTGTACACGATGCTGTTTATGTCGCAGCGAATTCAAACTCATGCTATCTTCATACACCTCTTCAAGATAGATGTTCATTTACTTACCATCGCGACGGTCCAGAGAAGGAAACCGGAGAAGGATGTGAAGAAGTCACCATGCACAAATGTTCCTACATAAACGGCAGCCCACACGTTTTGTCCGGCTTCGCATCTGGTTACAATAGTAGAGCTCCCCTGAGTTCCAGGGCCTGTAGCAACATGCGTTTTAGTATCTCCATTTACAATCAAACTTAGGTCAGTACAGCAGAAATTTTCGCTACGAGTGACGCTAAGTGTGAAAAGTTAGGTACCCTGCAATGGACACGTGAACATATGCGAGTTACTGTTATAAAAGTTTCCTTCATTGTAAAGTACAGTATCGAATGGAACTATCTGCCTTGCACTGATGGATGTAATATGGTCGCGCAAAGCTACCGTAAATGCAGCTTGTCTTAAAAAAGTATCTCGCCGTACACTGTAAACGTTACCTGAAATATATGATAACATTCTATCTGCTCAGAACCAAAGAACTGGAAACAAAATGAGCATGCCGAATATATACCTTACTACTCATCCTCTAAACTTAAGATTTAGCAACTATAAAATACCTAGCTAAATATGTATATAATGCATTCCAATTTAGATTATCCCCCCTTGCTCTCTCTCCTACTCTCTCTCTATGTCTGTCTGTCTGTCTCCGTCTCTCTCTCTCTCTTTTCTCTCTCTCTCTCTCTCTCTCTCTCTCTCTCTCTCTCTCTTTCTCTCTCTCTCTCTCTCTCTCTCTCTCTCTCTCTCTCTCTCTCTCTCTCTCTCTCGAATGATATGCCATCAGGTTTCTATCGCCATTATTGATCGATGTATTTATTCATTTGTCCCATAGTGCATTGTATATGAATGATTATTTATAATCACCATGTCCACGTTTGCATACGTAAGATCAATAAATTTATGTTCTGTTTTGTTCTAATTAAACATATGCTAAAATATACGAGAGAGAGAGAGAGAGAGAGAGAGAGAGAGAGAGAGAGAGATTAAACATAAAGAGATGAAGGAATTGATCCCTTCATGTATGACGTTTTTGGTTCTTATAATTAAAAGTCCAACACGATGTTTATCACAAAAATGGTATAACAAATTTAACCAAATTCATAAGGACACGTTTGTTAATTTCATGTCTTATTCTGATTTGCATTAAATTCGTATATTCAACAAGAACCTCCATAAAAAGTATGTTTAGCGTATTTCAGCGAGGTGACTATTTGCAGATCAAGACCAAGTACATTTATTTTCGTACAGTTACTCCAATTAAAATAAACTGTCGGAAATGAAAGTAGCATGTTGTTCACATTATTCATATTACATGCGATATGCATGTCTACATTTCTAACGATTCTGACGAACTTTGCATGGAGGCGATACATGAGGAAGCCAGGATAGAAGAGGAGGAGGAGAAGAGGAAAAAGAAGATAGAGAAGTAAGAAAGAATCCTATCTCACCTCATGCTAAGGCCTCTGTGAGAGGTCAAACCTGAGGTTAGGACACCTCCACGGCCATTACCAGTACCACAACCAGTATTTCACCACTGCTACTACCAGTATCGCAGCCTCTACCAGCACCACATCCAGTACCAGTACAGTTGCGTGCGCAGGAGATAAGCAGGCCACAGCATCCACGAGAGTGGAATAGAAGAAAACAGAGGGAAGTCTTCACTATCCTTGAAAGTGAGGACTGGGAGAGTGAAGCAAGTCAACCCTCTTTGCGCTACCAAAAACAATCTTAAATTGGGAGCAGGACTGGAGCCAGTGATGCGTCTGTGGTGTCCAGGCCTGGGAGATGTCACCATTAGCTAGGTGTGTTTGGAGTTAGAGAAAAAAATAACCTTTTCAGGGCTAACCAGATCTTAAGAAAAGAGACTATTCAAGTTGACAATTTGTGTGATTGTGGAGCAGTGTAATTATAAACACCGACTCCTTTACTGATGTGTGTGTGTGTGTGTGTGTTTGTGTGCGTTCGCGTACGTTTGTGTGTTGATAGCAGATATTCGGTTTGTATGCATTCGCATAAGAATGCGGATGGTATATAATGGGTTTTTCCTTCCCTTCTGTGTGAATACTATATATTGGTGAGTATAGTATATAATTGTTTTTTTCCTTCCCTTCTGTGTATATAGTAGATATTGGTGTGGATAGTATATATTAAGTTTGTTTTCTTCCTAGAGAGAAAAGTGGACTTTGACAGACTAAATGAAAATTGAATGAAGGTGCAAGAAACGTTTCGAGCTATGGACCATCCTAACTCGATCCCTGAGAATGAAAAGATGAATTTCCTCCAAAACGAAAAAAAATGGTGGAAGAAGTGGAGGAAATAGAAGAAAGAAAGAGAAAGTAAACTGTCTTTTTCAGGCCACTCCATTGCCTCAAAAAGATCTACTCAATGCAATGTTTGTTAGTGCATTTGTTTGATTGTGTATATTTGTGTGTGCGTCTTTTTGTCTATGTCTAGGTTTCGTCTGTCCCTGTAAAAATATTTCACATACCTAACTACCTACAGTAACGCTTATTGAGGTCAAATCGAACACTATTGCTAAGTTTCCGCAAGATTGAGATCAGCCACTAGCAACAATGTTGCCATTTTGTCCCTAGTGTCCAGTACCTTGAAGTCACCCATGTTCCGTTCCCCTTGTCCTTATAGTACTCCGCTATGTTAAGTTCCCATTGACCCTATACAAATACCCTTGTTCCTATTTTCAACATTCACTTTTGTGCATGGAAGTCCCAATTTCCCTATTTCGCATCCTACTGCTACTCATACTGGAGTCTATTTTGCTGTCAAACTGTTAAACAAACGCATAGACATGCTATCTTTCAAAGATATAACAATACCTAATGGCAAATGTACATTGCATTCAGTCAAAACATGTACAAATTTGCGGGTGACATTTGATAGTGGCTACCTGTCCCCCTTTTATGATCGCGGTTACCCGTCCACCTTTAACGGAGATCTACTCAAACTAAAAAACTTAGCACACCCCAATCCATGAATATTACATACATCAAGTTTCATTAAGTTCCTATGCATACATTATAGTTTTGCTTTTGAGATAATATTAAGGAAACGTTAAATGTGCGAGGCATAAAAAATGTACATAAAAGTCAAAATATTACACAATTTTTCAATTTTATTGAAGTCATGTCAATTTGTTAAATATAATCTTATATGTGCACTCAGTTCAGATGACGCTTCTATTAACTTCATTTCTGTGCAGACCAAGTGTTGAATTATTTCATTAATTTGATTTGAATAATTGAAATAATGCAAAAACCTTTACTGATGATGCCTGTGCTCATCATCACGCTCATTGTGACTCTGGAACTTGACAGCACCACTGAGGTTTGTAGAAAGTTATTTGACCTTATTTGTGGCATATTTTCCTATGATTCGCAACCATTTTGGAAATGGTCTTTGCATTGCTTCAATCATTTCTTGATAAATACTGACTATTTATTTCCTGTGGGTGCCACGTTCTTTGACAAACTGAGTCAAGGCCTTGTTCAGCAACTTCCTTGGTAACACCACTAATAAACTTGTTTTATCTGAATCTGAGTCTGCATGTGGATGTATATCTGCAAACATTGCCCTTCCTTACTCATCTTGTCCATTCTTACGTGCCTGATTAACGCCTTCCATGTCCCTAAGCACTGAAAATATTGTGGTGCCCCCCACCCCTTTGTGAAACTCGAAAAAAAATATTAAAAGTTTAAAAGGTGGGAAAATGCCAGTGTTGCCATCATTTCAAATCAATATACTCGTACATGCAGATCGACATAGTTATATATAATTGATTTGATTTTATCATCAACAGTTAGTTATAATTTTTTCATTAACGCTGTTGGAGTTTGAAACGAATTAAAAATAAAATCTCCGAAATACCTGAAATTATTACCTGTTTTTGTTTTCAAGACGCTCGTAGTGTTTGGTCTTTATGGAGGATTCAGTCTATCTGAAAGGAATTGAAGACTAGATTCGCCATAATTTTTATTAACTTGATAGTTCCTTTCTATGTCGTACCATTATTTAGGTATAGTATATTCTGCAATATTGTTCTTCACTAGCACTTCAAGTTCTGCTATTCGTCTGTCAGCATGGTTCAGCCTTTCAGTAACAACGTTTAGTTTATTCACTAGTGTATTAGCTTTTTCCTTTACATCTCTTAGTTCTGACAGCTGCCTCTCTGCATTCTCTAGTCTCAATTCCAGCATTGATACGAGCCGGGACAGAATATGGCAATCTTGATATTCTGCTGCATTTCTCCCCACCTCTGCTACATTTTCCAATTGGACTGTAGTGGTTAACTCATGTTCCAGCTTTGTTGTTTCAGCTCCAATTTTGTGGACACATAATAATGCCAAGACTATTTCAAGCATATTGCGTAGAATCATGCTCTTATTTGGACACAATGCCACGAAGATGACTGAAACTATCCTGATCAAATTAAAACTTTAAGAGAACCCAAATGACCCTAACGACATGATCTAAAATGGATGAGATCGAAATCTTTTGAGACGAGTGAGTTACCTGAAAGCGTTCAGGTAACCTAGATAATTCCAAAGTCATGACATGATCTGTGTGAATATGACTGAAATCCTATGGCGACGGATCGGTCTGTATCATTGTTGATAAATAATAATAATAATAATAATAATAATAATAATAATAATAATAATAATATCGCTTTTGGAGATACAAACGTGAACATTAATCTCGACTTAGCGTACTTACGACTATGCCTCTGTCTGACCGTATAATCATAGTACTATTACTAATGCTACGACTACTATCTGTAAATCTGTCGTTGTTGCTATTGCCCTCTTTTGTAGGAAGGAAGCGTGTATATTAATTTAGTCATAGTGTTCGTCCCTACATACATACGTATGTCCTTTTAAATGTAAATCGTTCTGATTCCGTTCATGATTAAGTTGTAAAACAAGACAATAATAATTTCAATAGGAATTGAATTCACAACAAAAATATTTAAATATATAGAAACTTGGGTACAATTGTTAAAGGAATTATTATATATCAAATGTCGAATAGTTTTAATTTTTTGGTTTTCGAAGGAGTAAATGAGTTTGGTAGGGATGGCATGGTTGGAGGGGTGGGGTGAAGTTGGTTAAATAATAAAACATCACCATGACAATTATTCATTTGCACGGGGAGAGGGGCATATCATTGTGTTTCAGAGTACTTATTTTCGCTATACATCTTTATTATCTCAATCATTTCAGATCAAGAATCCGATGGTGTAAAATAAATGATGTCAGAAACTGATGCTCTTGGTATCATACTTTGAAAACAACTGTTGAGATTGTAACTCAGAAAGAAATATTTCAAACGCAAGCGATACCCAAGCTCCACCCCATCTACAGCCTAACTCTCCACCCGTTTCCACTTAATGGTTATGTTTTAAGCTACAGTATGTACGAGGTCATAAAACAGCGGTTTTAGCAAGTAATATGCGAGAAAGTTTAAACACTGGTAATATTAACATTTTCAGCTTTCCTTAGACTGTAGCTTTTCCATTTGGTTGAGAAAATGAATACATTTTAGTAAAAAAAAATAAACGTCTAAACTATGTCAGATTTATTGTTCATGCCCGTATAATTTATTCAATATTGAATAATAACAATATATCACTGTAGTTGGTAACGTTCAGTACGTGTATATGTGTATATGGTGACGACTAGGAGACAAAAAAGTGGGAATAATACATTCTTTATGTAATAAAGAATAATGTTTTAGTAACCAATTCCATACAAAAAAGTGAATATTGAATAATATCAACAAAATGTATAAGGACAAAATATGTATAGCTATAAGGAAAATTGAACATGATTGACGTCACGGTACCGGACATACTAGAGAAAAACTGGCAACAGTGTTGGAAGTGGCCGACCTCAATCGGGCAGTTAATAAATAACAGTGTTCGAGTTGACTTGAATACCCGTTACCGTAGGTAGGTAGGTGTGGAAAAGGCCATGTGAAATGGATTGATAGGGATAACTGTTTATAAAGGGATTGATTGGGACAAAAGTATTTATGGATAGGAAAATTTATAGGGTGAAAGGAGAAGGGTAATAGAAAATAGTTTTAAGTTTGAATTGTCTACATAAATGCTAGGAAAATATATTTATCATAACCTCCTTCTCATTTCTTGCTATGAGAAGGAGATATTCATAATTTAATAAGTGTCTTTGCCCATAGTTAGAGAGAGAGAGAAAAAAAAAAAAGAAAGAGTTCAGGCTCTTTTAACAAAAGGTGTAACTCATCATGGTGTAGATACGTCTAAATCTTGGAGAACGAGAGGTAAGGAAAGACAGTCTTCTGATTCTCGAAGAGTCAACTTTAGAACTTTATTTAAATTACTTTACATTTAAAATGAAGGAAATATATATAAAATTACAATTTTATTTTCGAACTTACCAACTTCATACATTTGAATAATTTCTGCCTTTTTGAATATTATACAGATAATTAAATATCGACTAAATTCATGATAGCCCAAAAGTATAAAACTCAATAGCTGCGATTAATGGAACAATCATTTTACAGAAATGTATTTTACTAAATTTAAAATAGAATATTCATTGGGAATTGGTTACTAAAACATTATTCTTTATTACATAAATAATGTATTATTTATTCCCACATTAAAATTTAATAAACAAGAAGTTTCTAGCGAATTTGTTTTTCTCCAATAATAAATAATATAAGCACGAATGAATATGAAATCCTTTAAACAATTAAACAGTCCAGTACATTATAATATAAAATAGAAAGAACTCACCAAACAATTTCAAAAATATCGATTATAGACTGAACTTTACAGTGAAAATCTCAAACATTAAAATGTCCCTTTACCTTAAAGAAGTTTACGAACACAGACGAAGCCTTTCTGAAAGGGAAGACAGAGACTTAGGATTCTCGATTACTAAACTGATTTTGCGCAAGCTTGTTCACAATTTATACGCAATTTTGGACGTATACTCACCATTAAATATGGACAAATAGGTAGTTTGTGTTTATTCATTTCGAATCAGAACGAGGTTCCCGTCTTTCTTACTGATGCTGTCTGCGTCTGTGTACGTCATTAGACAGACAATTTTGCTGCATCGGCTTATTCGTTTTAAGAAACGTGTGAATCTTCTAGCTTACTCATCTAAAACCGAGTTTGAAAATTGCTGACTTTCAGATACAAGGGAAATGTATTTCATAGTACAAGAGGTTTTGCACTTGCTCGTAAAATTGCAATCTTTAATAAAATAGTATACAGTTGTAGTACAGAAATAAATAAAATTAATCTCAATATATTTTAGAGGCAAATTACTTTCAACATAATTTCATGAAAAATTGCTTTTAATACAATTTAGAGAAAATTTCAATCTTAATACTTTTACCCAAAATTCTGTGTTAATACACACACACACACACACACACACACACACACACACTTATATTATATATTATATTTCTGGGTTAGTCTCACCACTCTCCTTTACAGTAAAGTAAGTCTCTACTTTTGATGTAAAAAACAGTCCAATAATTTCATATTTTGTCAGACTTACTTGTCTTATCGCATGGTACGTGCCAATTAGACCATTATTGTATTATGGCGTGCATTTATTATATTAAGTTTGGAGAGACAGACTAGCAAGGATGAACTATTTAAACTGGAAAACACAAGTGGACGAAAACAAATCTAAATACGAGGACTACGCGACTGCATAAAATCCAAAATAGAGTATATATGGGCAGCATGGGTTTCGATATCCAAACCCACGAATTCTACTAGGATCTTTTGGGGGATAGTGGTTATACTGCTTAGCCGATTGTTACGAATTGCGTGTGTGTGTGTGTGTGATTTGGATTTTTAACGTAGCTTTAACAATTTTTCTGTCATATAGTTACGATTTCTGCATTGTGGTAGTCTATAGTGATGTCTAGCACTGGGGCATCATGCCGCAGACATGTAGCACCGTGTCCCACCCAGTCAGATTATCCTCCAACAAGTCCTAAAACTAACTTTGTAATGCTGAGCGCCAAGCGAGACATCTGTTAGTACAATTTTTATAAGTCTTTGCTATGGCTCGGCCGGGATTCGAACCCACGAACTCCCGCATCCGAGGCTGACGCTCTAACCATTAGGCCACCAGAGAGGTCCTGTTACGAATTTAATTTTTAGCAAATAATAAATTATGAAGGTGAGGGATACAATTGCGTTTCATTCATTTATTATTTTATTTAATTTTATTGTTTTACGGGTCATTAAAACTAGCATTCTGACACTCATTCTCGAGGAGAAAAGTATTTAAATATTTATTTTGCTAGGGCGAGAACTCTGGAAGAAGACCAAAGCCTTGGGTAAAAGCTTTCACACACTCTGCAGCTTACACTCCTCTGCCTTGCACGCTTTTGTTTCACATCAATTTTTCCTTTTCCCTTTCTTCTATTTTCTAGTTTTCCTTTTTTTTCTCTATTTCTTCCTTTTCCATTTTGTGTTTTGTGATTTTTGAATGTGCTCATCCGTGCAGTACGTGTGAGCAAACTGTACACTAGCGCACACGTATATACAAGGAATTATCTCTTTAAAAAGTCTTATCTTGGTTTGCCTATCACAATATTTGACGATCTAGCCAAGATATTTAATAAGGTATGTTCCTAGGCAATTTGTAGTGCAAGATTTATCAGCAAAGCTTTTGGAACACAACAAATATACTTGTGCGTTTTCTATATTGCGGTAAACTCAAATCACATGTCAAAATCCTTTTCAAGGTGTCAATAACATCTACTTTTACACGAGCGAGATGCGTTCGCTCAACACACAGAATCAGTCCCAATACAAAGGGTACTTTGAGACCAGCCTAGAAGTGGGTAGGAATGACTACTTGGTGTTTTGGTAGATAATAATCAATCATGGACTGATCATATCAAACATATCAGTAAAAAGGTCAATTAAAGTTTATGGCTTCTCAGTAGGATAAGACATTTTCTCCCTGAAAGACACTGAAAATTATTTTATAACAGTTACATACAACCGTATTTAGACTACTGTAATACAGTATGGGGTAATTCAAATGATAAAAACATATCAAAGTTGGAAAATCTTCAGAAAAGAGCATTTAGGCTAATATCAAACCAGAAAGAAAGCAAGGAAAATTTAGCTGGTAAGTTAAAGATATTACCTATTAAAGACCGAATATGTTTAAGAAAAGCCAAATTAATGTACAGGATATCCAATAATAGTGCTCCTGAATATTTACAATCCCTATTCCAGTATAGGCTACCTGGTAATACGCCCCACCTGTGATCAATATCTACAAAACAGTATAAAATTCCCAAACCAAATAAGGAATTATTCAAGAAAAGTTTCCAATACTCTGGAACTTTGCTCTGGAATAGTATTCCAGTTGAGATTAGAAATGACCACTCTATTTCCATCTTCCAAACCCAATATATCCAGTGGCTTCTGAGATGCTGCTGAATTAAATAAATTCCTTGTATGAGGGCCTCAAGGTAGATTAGTTCTTAACTAATTGTGTTACCCTCTTTAAATAAAGTCATTATTATTATTATTATTATTATTATTATTATTATTATTATTATTATTATTATTATTATTAAAGGTAAGTGGTCTACCACGCCAGGGACTGTCAACACTTTTGACTTTGGAGATCGCCCAATATGCCCCATGTAGGCTGACATTTTGACAGCCTTAAAGGCCCAAGGAATTAGTATAAAAAAATTGACGCGTTGAAAAATGGGAAAAGGGGACGATATATTCAGCCCGACCCCCCCCCCAAAAAAAAATAAGTCCTTACTAAACACAAGGGAAATGGAAATAAAACGTCAAGTGGCAAAAGTGACGGAAGTTCCTCTCCCCCCTCTCCTGTTATACCTAAAGTAGAGCCCAAAGTTACAAAGATATATGTGTCAGACCTCGTCATGGAAGTAGAAACACATGAAATTGTACACAACATCGAGAAGGAATTACATCCAAGACCAAGAAAGCCGGATGGCAAATACATGGGGTTTAAAAAATTAAATCAAGAAATAAGGATTGTGACAGTTTAAAGGAGGATCCCCCCACACACATACCAACCTACTTTTATGTGAATAAGTTCCTCCTTAAAACTTTGTACGGGGGGTTGTGGTGCAAAAACGATCGACAGTGCACGAGGTGCAGACAAACGGGCCACGGATCAAAAGAAGATCCAACCCTTCCAGTGAAGCTCTCCTATGCTGTTCAGGTCAACAACAATTTTGTAAACCCTATTGAAGAGGAAAAGGCGTTAGTGTTAAAAGAGAGCAAGCAAAGGGATGGGTCTCAGGAGAAAGAAATAGTCGATACAGATACAAAGAAACCGAATAAGCCGACAAGCACGTCAATTAGTGAACAAACAAACACTGCCCCAAGAGAGCTTGGGATATCTAACCCCTTGCAAACAGGTAGCATCCAATGGAATATAAAGAAAGAATCCATATCCAGTAAGGACCTGGAATGGGAAAACTTCAAGGGCAAGAGCCCCAAGAGGGAAGAACTCTCACAAGGCCTATATCAAACCCAGAAGACAATGATGGTAAACTACTACAAAACAAATAGTTTGCCTAGCAAAATCTGACAGCCGAAGCTGGCGGCTCATCCTCTGATGAGGAGGACTGGGATACCTCAACGGAGTGAGAGATACCAGCTGATGTGGGAGTAGTAGACCTGATAGGGATACAACCCATAACCTCCACTCCGGTAAACAGAGATCGAAAGAGGAAAAGGTCCAACTCGGGAGAATGGACGCAATTGAGAGAGACACCCACGGAAACAATTAGCAGGTAGATAACTCCTAAAACAGAAATCCAGCTCCAAAAGATTCTGAGCTATAAAAAGAGGGACAAGGCGAGGAAGACGGACACACAAATATACAAGACATTTTGGAAAAGAATGACCCTAATGGAAAAACAGACCAAATGGAAAAACAACAAAGTGACTCGAATCAAACGGCCATGGAACAGGATTTGGAATCAGACAACAATGACTGGAGAGATAAGGACGGATAGCTCGAAAAAAAAGGAACAGACGACACAGATTAAATGATTGAAGAAACAAAAAGAATGCCTTGACTGGCAACTGCCGAGCCAAGCAATTAACTCAGAAAACTAGCAAATAAAAAGACAATTTTCAGAAACTTTTCTTTCTTCCGACAAGTTAAGAACATCGACGCAAAGAAAAATGGATGAATCGAACTTTCGAATAGCTAGTATTAATATGAATGGGATAAATGATGACAAAAAAGATGAAATATAAAAAAGAAACTAAGAAATTTGATATATTAATGCTTAAAGAAACACACTTGCGACAAACAAAATCCCAGATAGAAAACCTGAATGCAGTAGTAATAGTGAGCAACAATCATTGGGAGAGCAGAGCGGGGGTAGCAGCAGACGGGGCGAATCAGACAACTTTTTTACAAGCGTCGATTCGGCAATCCGAGGCGTCCTCGTAAATCGTAAAAAAAGGCGTCGACGAGGCAAACTAACGCTTCCTCGAAATAGACGCCAATGTGGTCGTCGCGCCCCTCTGCTGCTATGGGGTTAACCGAATATTTGATCAAGTCCGATACGATATCGCGTCCGAGGATCATGCAAATTTATCGTTCCAAATCCATGCGGGATTGACTGCGCATGACTAAAGAAATTTCTAAAGAGATTATAATCCATATCACCGCCGCACCAAGTCTGGTGAATATTTCGTAGCGTATGTGTATCAACTCCGTTGAATACAGCAAGAATATTACAGTTATCTCTGATCACTTTTGGTATTTGAGTGTATCGTTGAGTCACATATATCACGTCGGTGTTTTTATGTCTGCCTCTGGAAAATACCCTAGCAGGATTCTTTTGATTATCTAACGTGACATCATCATATACGACTAAATTGTTAATACTTCCGTGCTTCCTCGATATCGGTTATAAACTCGATAACATTATAATCGGCAATCTCTGAAGCGTTCTCGTTAAAATCCTATGACACCTCGTAACATCGCTGATCGTCTACACTCGGGGCTATTAAATACAACTTGTCCCATTTCATCCATTTCGTTATTAAATTGAGTAGCAGTTGTGTCTTCCAGATGGTCCGATTATAATCATACGAATAGAATTCGGTAGCGCTGCATGATGCTTAACTGATTCTCTTGTTTTTGTCGCCGAAAAATCAATTACATTCATGTTATTACAAATATATTATGGATCTATATTGTGTGAAGTGTAAGAAGCGTACTGGCACAGATGACTTGACAACGATTACAACTAAAAATAACCGATCGGCACTTTCTGGTAGGTGTGTACAATGTAGTACAAAGAAATTTAGATTTGTATCCTTTGATTTATCAAGGGGATTAAAAACAACTAGGAGGTGATATTGCAGCCAAGTTAGTAAAATTTCCAGGAACACCATGGGCAAAGTATCCGGGAGAAAAACATCTTCCAGGGTATAGTTATTGTGGGCCCGGGACTAGACTTGATATCCGACGCGATGATCAAAACTAACCCAACCCCGATGAAAACCCAATAAATGCTATTGATAAGGCGTGTCATGCTCATGATGTTGCTTATAAAAGCAGCAATCTGCAGCATAGACATCTTGCAAATGTGAAATTAATTCACGCGTTGAATTCTATCACTGATAAATCCTTCAAAGAAATTTGGCTTTATGGTTAGTAAAATCAGCAGAGAAACGTAAATTAATGTTAGGTGCCGGTAATTAATAACAACATGGAATCTATTTATTATTCTCCGAAAGGATACTGGAGGGGTAAGGAAGCAATCGGTAAACTCGCTAGCGCCGTGAAGGTAAACTATACTACTGCAGCGGATTGGTTATCTAAACAGGCGATATGGCAAATTTTTCTACAACTGCCTAAACAAATTAACTTCTCGCATTTTGATGTGACCGTTCCTAATGAGGTTTATCAGGATGATATATTATTTCTGCCGCATGATGGTTTCTACAAATACGCGTTAACCGTAGTTGATGTTGCAAGTCGATACAAACAAGCAGAACCGTTAAAAACAAAATCATCAACTGAAGTGGCTTCATCATTTGAAAGGATTTATCGACGAGGTCTTCTGCGTTGGCCAAATCTATAACAAGTTGATCCTGGCAAGGAATTTCAGGATTCGGTTCTATCAACAATGAAGAATCATAATGTCACCATCAGAGGAGGACATACTGCACTACATCGCGATCAGGCAATTGTTGAACGATTTAATCGGACGCTTGCTGAGCGGTTATTTGAATATCAATACGCAAAGGAATTTATTCAGGATAAACTATCTCGTGAATGGGTCAAGAGATTACCAGGCGTAATTACCGCGCTGAATAATGAGATTACTAGAACAATCAACATGAAACCTAACAACGCGATTAAAAAGAATTGTATACCCGTACAACCGCTGAAAGATTTTTCAAAATAACCAATTCTCGGTAATGTCACTGTTAGGTATTTATACAAACCAGGAGAGCTCGAAGGTGGTAAAAACGCTATTTGAGAGTGCAAGATATCTCATTCATAGAAGAGAAATTGAATCCATTGAGTGTGAAGTTGATGTTGCCACAACAATAATAGGGTTAGCAAGATATTCTGATGATTATACAAGAGCGGCAGGTCCATCTATGATGTTCTCTAAGGATATTACTGATCACCCTGAACACGTCCAGTATTCCAGAGTAAAGGCAGCACATGCTGCTTCAGTTAATCCAGCGCCAACCGGATATGTAAGACCAGCTGGTGATTTTGATGTTATAAATAATATTCCTAATTACAATCTAGGGTTTGCAACACGCGTAGCAACGTTACAAGGACAGCGTCGACAGTTTTCATGCGCGATTCCACTGCATCATATATTTGGATTCTGTAGAAATGTCTGAAAAGTTATCTATGGAGCAAAGCATACAGTAGCACTCGTGCGAAAGGGTACTGATAACGATGCAATCTGGCGTGATGCTGCTGTTCCCGAGGGTAAAGTAAATATAACAAAACTATCACTGTGGATGCCAGTAATGACTCCATCAATCACAGCAGAGGAAAAACTACTATCATTTATGGATCAAGGAGGAAAATCACTACTGAGTTGGTTATCAGCGACCACGGATATTAAACAGGATAATATTGATGGTACATTTACATGGCACCTGGCATCAAAACAAGGTGTTTCAGCTCCACGTCACATATTTATTGCGTTACAGAATAATGAGCGAGTTGGCAATCAAGAACGAAGTCATATGATATTTGATCAGATAGGTGTTAATGAAGTCTCGTTGAGAATAAACGGACAGCGGGAACCATCCGAGGATATAAAACTTGATTACACCACTAACTATATTGCACGTGTATATCATAATATGTTGTCATATATGGCACGCGTTCAAAATGTTGATACTGGTTTGCAAATATCACAATTGGATTTTAAAAATCTATATCCGATTTATTACTTTTAACAGGAACATCTTTATTTAACAAGACAATCCGTCGTTGATATACACTTTAGAGCTCGTGTAGCCTGTCCTGGTGGTAATGCTAATTATAGAGCGGTTGCTGTCATTCTCAGTGATAAATCAATGCTACTCAAAGGCGTTGGTGGAAGAATGAGAGTAGCAGATGCACCAGTGGAAAACATGTAATTGAAAATCCTTTCGCATTTTTCCATTAGAATCAATCTGTTATTGTATAATGTTATATAGTCATATTAGTTTCGCGTTGACTCCGGGTCAGATTAAAAAATTGCAATCGGAATCTGCTAAAAAATGTGGAACCACAATAACTCTGAAACCCAATCAGATGACTGGTGGTAAGAATAAGTTGTCGTTGACATCTTGTCAGATAAAACATTTCAATGACGCGCTCAAAGATAAAAAGGGCGTTCAGATCACACTCTCTGCGAAAGCGATCAGCAACATGATAAAATCAGGTGGTATATTCCCGTTGTTAGCTGCGATTCCAGCGATGATTGCGGCAGCGGCCCCAGCGGTGGCTAAAGCGGCAGCGTTAGGAGCCGTTGGTACCGCGGCAGGGATGGCACTAAAGAAAGCAACCAGGAAGGGATATAAAAAAGAAGGGAAAGGGTTTAAGACTACCAGGAACCCCGTAACACCGATGTCAAATTTTGATTTACTCGATGCTGCTAAAAAGCTATCGATTAAAAACTTCAGAGGGGTCTTTATGAAAGATCAGTTGCCGGCACAACCAAACAGCGTTGAAACCGGGATCATCAACCTCGATAACAGCACCGGACCTGGAACTCACTGGGTTGCGTACGCGATTGATCCACGTGCAATCATCAATTTCGATTCATATGGGCTAGCGCCGCCGAAGGAATTTATGCGTTATATACACCGCTTAAACACCCCTCACAAAGTGAGGCGTTGGTATTCTACGCTACCAACACAACAAATGAATGACCCACCAATATGCGGCAATGAAGTATTAAATGTCCTTGATGCTATTTCATCATCTGGAAAACCACCTCATCGGGTTGTGAATGAATACACAAGTAGTCGCTGGCGGCATCGATGATTTTAGAGAAATAATTAATTAGAAAATCAAAGATTTTTCCAATAACATGATTGATATTTGGGGGAGATCTTTATCAGCGCTGAAGAAACCATCTACAGAAATATCTGCAACCGGTGATATAAAAAACTCATCGAAGATGAAATAGCTGAAACGTTGAACTTAGCAAGTGTTGATCCGGGTGAAATAGTTGTATTTCAAGATCGTCAGGGTAAATTGAAAACGAGTAATGTTTTAGTTAAACAACGAGACTCAGCAGAAAATGCTATCGTGTTGTTTTCTGATCAGGGTAAACTCAAACCGGGTGTACTTGTTTCAACTATTGTGGAACAAATTAACGATTTAAAACCATTAAAAACACTACTCGATGAATACAACCACCATGTAACTAAATTCAGTCAGTTTTCTGAATTACAAAAAAATATAATTGAAAATATTGACAAACCTCTATTAGATTTCCTTGGAAATCCACCAGTAACTACACCGAAGCTCACAAAGATAAAAACAACTATGCTGGAATTTGCAACACTTGAATCCAAATATGAAGAACATGTAAAACAGTTTACTACTTTTCGTAAAAACATCGTAGATAAATTTCTTGGAACCACATTCGATAAAATCGACATAAAACTCCAGGATATTAAAAAATCCATCGATGATCTTAAACCAACCAGTAATGAAATACCCACGATTAATCGGCGAATAGAAGCTATCAACGCTGATATTAAGACAACCAACGATATCATCAGGGATGATCTACCGAGGATGGTAAAAATACTTGAAAAAACAAAAATCCACCATGAGAGAACCAAGAACATAGTATACACGATTCAACATGGATCATTTGCGTGGACACCTACAAACGACAAATTAGATATCATCGCGACCGTCAAAGGTATTTATCGATTAACACTAGTGACACCGACTCAATTTAATATATCATCGTCGAGTTCATCTGGGGTCAACAATGCGATATCAACGATCATCGACAAGGATACAACTGAACGATTCACAATAACATCCACTGATAATTATCTGACTAGAATTTCAGTAACATGGTATGTGGAATTCGTAGCGGATTTGAGTAAACAACTAAATTGAAATCTATTATAATAAATAAAATGTCATCACAGCAGTATCGCTATGATCAGGTCCGATAATTTCAAACTAAACTCAAAACCCTCAGTGAGGAGTATCAAAAAAAAATTTAAAAAAATACCGACGAAGAATCATCGCTGTTGATGTTACCGTCTACTCGGTGAGTGGTGTAATCACCGGAGCTGGTATAATACTCTCTTCAGTGACAATGATTGCTCCGATAGCTGTTTCAATTTGTATTTCAGCGGCGACAACAATCGCGGGAATAATATCGATTATAAAAAAAATATCATCATGCAGCCAGAGTAAACTGCAAGATTACGTAATCAAGTTCCATGTTGTGTCAACCGTATACTCGCAATTATCCTCGATGATATCGTCGCCGATCGATGATACATTAATATTCGATAGTGAGTTTTCGAAAATTGTTCAATTGTATGATTCCACGATGTCGAAATTAGAAAAAGAGAATGATAATAACAATGGAAACCCCGCAAGAACTACTTCGGAAGATAATAAATACCGAACCGATTCGGCAGGTATCGGAGAACACAACCCCCGTGAAAACAAGTATGATCTCAATAACATCAACTATACCTGAATTCAGTGTGAATTTCCCTACTCCGATTCCCGTGAAGGAGATAGCACTAGCAAAACTACGAGTATACCATAGTTGGCCTAATATTAGGTCGGTAGCATTTGGTGGCCAACAACCGAATAATTCCTTGGTGTTGGCGTATAAAAACCGCAAAGACGGAACTCCAGACTGGAACGTTGTTTCGTAGCCATCTGGGTCGTTCCAAATGAAAGAAATCAATGCTGAATTGCAGCGTAGAATAAAATCCATTACTGGGAAAGAATCGAAAATCGCTATAACGGTTCATAAACCGACGCTATCATCTGCCATTGAGATAAACTCACACGGATATGTCGTAGATATCTATCAGAGTTCGATAAGAACAATACTGGGTTGGCCTGAAATAACACCTCCACGTGAACCACAAAAATCTGATTATGTCACGGATAAACAATCATACCACGAAACTACCACATCATATCGAGAACACCTCAATGATATAAAACAATCATCGCTGCCGGATAGTTATTTTAATTTTGATGATTAGGATTCCGCGTATTGGCGATTTAAGGTTGGACAGACTCCAGAATCAATCATATACATAAATATATATCATAACAGAATCGTTGAGTATTTTAACGAGATCAATCAAAAACACAGTCAAAAACTACAACAGGTTTACAATGAGTCTAATCACAGTGAGATCATTAAACGAATTGAAATATTAAATCAACTTGCATCCGACATGGAATATATCAACCAGCGAGTAATTCAAGTAATAATTGATCATCGCGATGACAGCATTAATCACTCTAAACAAAATTTCCTAACCAGTTACAATATAACAGAAGTTGATCTACCGAATTTTAAGTTTCCTGGGTATAACGCGCACGAACTAAACAAATCTGTTAATGATCTCATTGATGAAAAATTTAATACGATAGTCACAGCATGGAGACAGCAAAACAAGAGTCCAACTATCCTCAAACATAATAATGACCCAGATGGTGGTGGTTGGCATATCGCTCCTCAAAATGTGAATATATCCTCGGTGATTGCGCTAAATTTAGTATGTGATGTTATAGAAGGAAGCTATCAAATAAATCTCGAGCGATCAAATCAAGTTCAGCAGGGATATATTCTATACTCATTTGCACCAACAGCTCCTCCAGGATTTCTAATTACTGAGGATTCAACTAATCCAGTTTATATGAGATGTCATAATGACTCGTTAACGAAAATTAATTTCAGACTCACTGACCAGTCCAATAATCTGATTGATTTGCGCGGTGAGGTCCTACAAATTAGTCTGTTTGTAATGTCCTAAAAAAAATCGTTAACCCAATAGCAGCAGAGGGGCGCGACAACCACATTGGCGTCTATTTCGAGGAAGCGTTAGTTTGCCTGGTTGACGCCTTTTTTTTACGATTTACGAGGAAGCCTCGGATTGCCGAATCGACGCCTGTAAATAGTTGTATGATTCGCCCCTCTCTGCTGATGGGGTAGCAATAATTATAAAAGCTTCAACATAAATATCCTGGGATCAATTTTAAGAAGGACAACTTTTTAAAGGAAGTTTGCTTCATATAAAAATAAATGGATGGCACATCCTAAACCATTATTTTCCTGCCCAAAATAGGGCAAAGAAAATAGCCTTTGTCCAAAATCTGATAACATTTATACAGGACTTTACGATGGAAAATTTTGTTATAGGAAGAGATTATAACTGGGTGGAGGATGAGAAAGACAGGAAGACGGAGCTAACGCCAAATGAGACAGGAAGACGGAGCTAACGCCAAATGTTTTTTTTACTTAGAGAAAAGATGAAAAACTTAATAAAGGAAAAAAAATTTAAAGATGCAGATAGGAAGTTAAATATAGTAAGAAAGGAATATACCACAAACACACATTATGATACTGCATGATCAGGAAGAAACAAATTAATAAGGAAATATCTTAAAAAAATAAATCTTAGAAAAATCCGAGAGGAGTGAAAAAGAACAAAAAGGCGAAAGGAAAAATTGCCAAGGACAGACGGACTGTACAGAATTTTATCAAAGATTTAATAAGGAACTAACACCGATTTTGGAATTCCTTTACAACAATAATTTGGGGGGGGGGGGGGTATGGGCATCCGCAGGATTTTTGTCCGGGTTGGGAGGGGGGGGGGGGCAGTCAGTCAGGGCCTAGAGAGTCAGTTGCGTAGTTCCGTGCGCAAGCAGTCTGAAACTAAAGCTAATATTTACTAAGCGTTTTGAACAGAATCTTGTGACATATTTTCAGCTTCATTTGTATGATCAAACTTATCGGAATATATATATATATATATATATATATATATATATATATATATATATATATATATATATATATATATATATATATATATATATATATATACACAGACAGTATGATTTCCACGGCGGGTCACGTTACCCCACTTAATCTATGCTGCGGGCGCCCATGTGGGGGTTAAGGGGTGTAAAGATGAGACCTATGAGAAAGGGTTTAATAACAATATTATAGAAGGGGAAGGGAAACAGGAATGAGTTGAAAAACTGGAGACCTATCTCCTTTATGAATGTCGACTGCAAAATTCGCAGTAGAATTTGTTATCTCATAGGATAAAAAAGAGCATGTCATCGATATTAAATGTTAACCAAAGTTGCGGGGGAAAAGAGAGGGATATTCAGAACAACATCCTAAACATTCAGACCACGAAAGATTATTTAAATATAACTGGCCAAAAAGGTGATATGATACTATTTGACCAGGAAAAAGCCTTTGACAGGCTAAAACATAACTACGTAGGAAAGGTATTAGAGCTATTTGGTTTCGGAAACAACTTCCGAAAATGGACCAAAGTTCTGTATAATAAAATCTTTTCAAGAGTATAGAGAAATTGAACAGTAACAGAAATTTGATATGCGAAGACCAGCAGGGCAAGGGTGCTATATTACGCAATAACAAAAGAAATTCTAAGTCATTAGATAATAAGCAGCCAAATCATATGAGGAATCCACATATCAAATTTGAAATATGAACTAAAAATGTTCCAACAAGTTGATGACTGTACCAATTTCATAACCGATGCGATTTCATTTCAGCACCTACAAAGGAAATGTGAAATATGAACTAAAAATGTTCCAACAAGTTGATGACTGTACCAATTTCATAACCGATGCGATTTCATTTCAGCACCTACAAAGGAAATTTGAAATATGAGTTAAAAATGTTCGAACATGCTGATGACTGTACTAATTTCATATTAGGCCAACTATGGTATACTCGTAATTTGAAAACTTTGGAAATTTTACTTATAGTAAACTGGAGGGTAATCCCCCAGGACTTCACCACCACTACCACCACCGTCATATCAAGGACATGGTCAAGGCTCTATCTCCAACATTTCGACCTAAGACAGCTTTAGAAAACTACAAAAGCATAGAGAAAAAAATTAAAGAAAATATAGACATCTTGGCGCCTACGCCGCTCAGCATAATGGAGCGTGCCCAAGTTGCAAAAACATACTTGTACAGTAATGCTATGTAATGAAATCAATTAACATTGAAAAACAAAATTCAATAATATGATAAGCCGATTATCCATTATATATGGAACGGAAAATTACATTATTTACCAAAGTAATGCTAATACAAAGCCAATGGAAACACTTATATATCTACTGGTTTGGATTTAATTTGAATAACGACCCAGACATGTATGGGAATAACACCCTAGTCAAACAACTAGTGTTACCCAGGAGGTACAGACAAGGAAAAACACTCTTGTGAAGATACAGGGACAAACAACATTTGTGGGAAACTGACGAAAAAGAAACATACGAATGGGTAAGTGAATACTCAACAAAGAGATGAAGGTCGAACAAAAGAATAGGCAAACAAACTGGGTGGAAAAAATGCCAACATTGTAAGAGAGCAAACTTTACACACACACACACACGCGCGCGCGCGCACACGCACAAGCACACGCAATAAACATGTAATCGCCCAGTGCTATAGTAATAGAACAGAAAGGGGAAGTTTAAAAAACTTTATCAACCAGAAAGAGACCAGGATAATAATGTATTGTATTTAGACTGCATACTGGATAAAAATGTAATCCAAAAAGTTAAATTACAACAATCTTGAATTACGGACAAGTTATCAGGATAAAGAGATAGTTTACTCAAGGAACTAAAATTTCCTCTCAAAATTTGCAGGGATATGACCACTGTGTGAGGTGAGCTCCAGTACACCACCCAGCCTTGGAGGTGGTATCATCCTGTGTGCAAGATGGATGCTTCTCTCTCACATGTCCCGAGCTCAGCAGGCTTTTCAGAGAAAGAAAAGGTGGTATCTTCCTTTCCAAAATTATTAATATTAACATTCACTACGCACATAATGGAAGCCAACTTTTTAAGTTTTAACAACTACACTCTAGGTACAAAAAGTCTTACAGACGGGGACAGGGGACCTGTGCGCTGGAGGAAGTATCTAGCGTAGATACCACAAGGCTATATCACACTCGAAGTGGACAGGCCTGTGGAGGAGCCCGAGAAAACATCCGTGTGCAGCATATGGACACTCAAACAGGCCGACAAGGGGGAGACATGTACACACTACAAACAGATTAGCATGGCTTCCCTACCCAATAAAATCACACATGCACACACGGATACGCAGAAATAAATGGAAATATAATTTTTTTTGCGTTTTTTTTTAAAAATTCTTTTTTGATTTTTGGACTTCTTGTCTTTTGACTAGGTTTTTGACGAGATGAGAAGAAGAGTTTGCTCACATTAAAAAAGGCCCTACATAAAACAAAATACGATGTAAAAACCAATTATTGCCAGCAGCGCTTAAATGTACCCCACTGGGACCAAGATACGAGTAGCGGAATCCGGAATGATAACAAACAAAATTACTGGGGTGAAGCCGGAACACTAGGGGGGGGGGGGGAGATGGAATTAATAGGAGAAATGACACATTAATACTGCCTACGAGTCATATTGTGTGGCTGAGTACAATGAAGGAAAGCTACAAACAATACGAGGTGCACTACCCAGCACGAGCAGTCTCTCACATAAATGGTGAATAGAACCAATATCATAAATGGGAGGGATTGAACTGATGTCGTTTTCACCTGTCTGGAGATATGCAATTTCAGGGACACTCTCCAAATGGTTAGAATCCTGAAACACTCAAGAGACAGTAGCTCCGGCAATTCTATGAAAAATATAGTACTACATGAATTTCTCATTAGGAGATGGAAAACAAATATTTGTAAAAATGAATCAAAGGAAACAAAAACTTAAAGTTGAACGTAAAGAAAATAATCTTTTATATAAAATATTTTTAATAACTAGACAACTAAAAAAAGGAAAGAATCTGATGCCGTCTTTACATGAAGACAGAAACAAACAGTATAGCATGATACAAATAGCAAACAAAGGACAGTATGAGATCTCTTGGCAACGATTACAAATGGGAACACTGGGAAGGAAACCGGCCTTAGACATATGTCGTTGGCTGGAAGTACGACCCTCAAAATCTCAACTAAAAATTGGAACGTTGAGGAGCCAGACCGGGTACCTCGAAAGGAACCGAATATGGAAGATCAAAACCAAATTCTAACACAATGTCTAAATAAAATTTTATATCAAAATTATTTTGATTTTTTACGAAAAAACAACATCACAGACCTTTGAGGGTAACACGTACATAAAAGAGCCATTATAAATTTCGGCAACATGCGGTGGGGTGGGGGAACCTCGGTGGTTACCAGCTAATACAGCCAGAAGCTAACGAGGGGCCCTCAGGTAACGTTACCGCTTAGGGCAACTATTTGTCATTGCTATACTTTAATATAAACATAGTTGAATAACTGCATAATTTATTTGTAATTGCAATGTGAAAGAATGGTTTATTTGAGTATTATAATTCAAGATAAAATGATTGATTGGAAATTATGGCCTTTCTTTTATTCAATTAAATGTGTTCAACATCCAGCTTTTGTAGTTCGTCATTTTGTGTGTTATCCTGACTGATATGTATTAGTGGTGTACCGAGTAATTCTTTAGTGTGTTATCCTGACTGATATGTATTAGTGGTGTACCGAGTAATTCTTTAGTGTGTTATCCTGACTGATATGTATTAGTGGTGTACCGAGTAATTCTTTAGTGTGTTATCCTGACTGAAATGTATTAGTGGTGTACCGAGTAATTCTTTAGTGTGTTATCCTGACTGATATGTATTAGTGGTGTACCGAGTAATTCTTTAGTGTGTTATCCTGACTGATATGTATTAGTGGTGTACCGAGTAATTCTTTAGTATTTTTTATTCGTCTTTTCTCATTCTGAATGGTATCTTCCTGGGATGAACTGATGCGCCAATTAGTATTTGTAAAGTGTTTCTACATAAAAGGAAACCTCTTTTTAAAAGTGACGAACTACATTTTCAATGTAGTGAGGAGATATTTTTTGTTTTGATCCTTCTCGTACACCATACTTTTGTGCCTCGCAAACTTCCTGGCTGGCTCAGGAGGTATTTGGAAAATTGATAAAAAAATAAAGGCACGTGTTTCATTTTTAAGATACTTGTCATGCCGGTATCAGTAGATGACAAGCAACAAAGCTGTATGAATAATTGTATTCCTTAAATCAAACTGTATCGTGCTATACACTAGAACGTCTATGTGCAAATTTCTGTCAAGAGTTTGTAAATCAATAATAGCCTACAGCCATTATAATACGGATACAAGTTTAACATAGACATGACGTCACACATTCTCATTATAATGTCACAGAGACTGCCAGAATAAAATAGAATGATTCAAGCGCTATAATAAAATTAGTCATATTTATTTTGTACAGACTTGATCTTGTGAATGCTGTACCCCAGCACACATTACATTCATCAGAAATACTACTGCACTAGATCACTCTAAAGAATGCATTCCTCTCTCACAGCGTTACACGATTAGGTCTAGTGGTGTTTTTCATCCATATAGGTTAACAGTCCCTCCTAGCCCTAAAAAATTAATATAAAAAATTCTCTCCATCCAAAAGACCTGGCAGTCGGCCATTTGATACAGAAGGAAATAGCTCATAAGTTGCTTGTTAGCTTGTTCGTATGGGTTGGGGTGTACGGGGTGGGAACTTCATTCCTGCAACCACGAACTTTCAACTCCTGTGCAGATTTCTTTCTGTGTATATTTTAACACGTCATTGATTTATTTGATATAAACATTGTTATCTAAATCAATAATTTCTTGTGCTGCCTAGAGTTATAATGGTGGACACTCACCGGAAGTGAACATTTATTCCTTTTGTGTATAAAAATATTGATGAGGTTAATACAGTTTAGATGCTAATGTGACATAGCTTTAATTCAAATTTTCTTCTTGAAATTAAGTTTCAATCATGTTACTTTTGGTCGATTGCTTGTGGAACATTATTTATTTATTTATTTATTTATTTTGTGTAGTGGTCTTAATTAGACTGTTTGTTGTCTTGGTATTGTAGAACTTAATGACTTTACTTCCAGTTGTTTTTGCATATACTATTAATAAAGTATGACTCTATATGGACGAATGAAAACATAGCATTTAACAATGGGAACTGTAGCAGGAAGATGGCACACAGTGGCATACTAAGGAGGTGAGAAGGGGAAGGTCCGCCTCGGGTAACAGCCAGGAGGGGGTGCCACCGGCAGAATTGAAATACCAGTACGTTGCCATCTGGTAGGGGTTCTGATTCCCTGATTCGGATATGTCTGAAGAGTTCAATTACGGTTATCGGCTTTCATGACGAAATATATTTTATTTTCTTTTTAATACTTCAATGTTCAAATCGCCGTGCTCCGCGCCCCACCTTTAGTGCACTATTTAACTGTACTGTTTAAATATTTGTTTGCAAACATTACATATTTTTCTCTGTGTTTAAATTTTAAAATTTTTTAAGGGTTGCCAAAGGAAGGATACGTCCCGGGTGTCAAATACTTTAGGTACGCCCCTGATGGCACAATACCACCCTTACTAACGAACACTCAGTTTACATGTAATTGTCAAAGACCCACTCGTAGCGACCAACGCCTTCACTTGCTGACTAATATATCTTTACTAACACTCATCCTTGCTAACCAGTACACATCTTCACTGATCAACATTGTCACTTGCCAAGATTTATCCTTACTGACCAACACCCACACCTACTCTAATATATATCTATAGTATGTGTATTATTTTTATGAATATTTTAGTGACGCTCATTTAGTTAATAAGATTTTAAATACAAATTTTCTTACTGATAGTAAGTTTGCACTACAGAGATGAGTTAGAACTGTATCAAGTGCATTGATTCATTTATAAAGTTCCAAGGTTGAGTTGCACTCTAATTCAGGAAAACATCTTGTGATCTGAATGGACGGATTTTCGATAAACCAAGCTGACATTTCCTGATTGTTTGGTGTAAAATACCTTACTTTGTTTACCATTTCAAGTCATTCTGTAATCTCTCAATTATATTACGACTTAGTTACCGATATAAGACAGTTATTATATGGAATTAGGTACTCCTAGTTGTTATGAATATCTATATTTTTTATGATTTTTATCCATGACTGCTAATTGTAGTGATTACCTTTAGCTAAATTTTGTATACAGGTATAGGTTTTGTTTTAATATATTAAGAGTTTATATTGATTAGGATCTATAAATAGGTATATATGGAGGTATTTCCGATCAGTAATAATACTATTAATAACAAAATCTGTTTACAAGTTTGGGGTTGATTCCCATTGGACAGGTCTGTAAGGTGGGTTCATGGAAGAATTCAGTTATTTTCTGTTGGATGGGTTAGGCCAGGTGGGTTCTTTTACGATGTGGGATATTTACAAAATGACAGGTAGCTAGTACGACTAGTTTATTATTTAATTATTATTTCTTGTATTCTTGTGGCCTATTGGTTATAGCATCCACTTTAGATGCGGGAGGTCATGGGTTCAATCCCCAGCCGAGTCATACCAAAGACTTACACAAATGGCACTAACAGCTGCCTTGCTTGGCGCTCAGCATTAATAGGTCAGTGTTAGGACTGTTCGGCCTGGTATCAGGATAATGTGACAGGGTGGATATATAAACAGTAACACAAGAAAGAGTGAAAACAACAAGCTTTGAAAAATTTAACAAATAATTAAATAATTTCTTTCTCTGGAAAAATACTGTAAAAATGAAAAAATAAGAACTTACGGTTTTAAGAATCAAATTGAAAAATAATCCAAGAATAATCCATGAATAAAATTTTAGAAGTCCTAATAATAAAATGTTCTAATGAATTCAAGTTCGAGTCCCAACGAAGAATCCAAGATAGAAGGCGATGACGTATGCTGTAGTCAGTTCTGTGCTTACCTACAGTTCCTTGTAGAAATACAAACAATGACACTCCGGTGTTGGAAATATGAATAAAATTTTGATAAGCTGTCTTTGTCCCAGAATTCTGTATGAGCACATCAAATATTTCCAGAGAAACAAATTAATCTTTTAAAATCCAAATATTCTGAAGAAAAAATTAAAATGTAATTCTCAAAATGACACAACAAAAGAAACACATTTATGTCCCAGTGTTTAAAAGCCTGACTGAGATTATTTCTCTAAAACAATGGTTATACAGTAATTTTGAATGGGTGGCCATATGATGGTCACATGATCATGTTTACATATAAAAAGTCACCTTGCCCCAGTAAGACCTTGATAAAAACCAATCATTTTACTCTGAGAATATAAATTAAAAAAGGTTGTTTACTTCAGTAAAACTATTTACAAGTCTTGGGTCACATATCCAATACAGCCTCGATCTGACCATTATTAATCACATAATAAAAACAAATAAAAAGAAAACCTTGTTCACATGGCTGTTACTTATTTTGAATTAAGGCCAGGAACTAGGTCAGCCTTAGTTGTTTACCACTGAAGAGTCAAGATCAAACTATTTTCTGAAAAAAAATTCAAAATCACGTAAACAAGATTATATAATAATAGCATATAATAGAATAAAACACATATATATATATATATATATATATATATATATATATATATATATTATAATTTGCCCATCGGTCCAGCGAATGAGAGAGAGAGAGTGAGATAGGGGTGCAGCCTATGGATATTTGCATATTTAATTAATTTATAATTTTATTAATTTATTTTTAGAATGTTATAATAGGTTATAATAGGTTTAAGAAACAATAACAACACAACGAAACATTAAATACATTACAGTATGTGTGCCTTGCACCCAGTAAATTTTATTGCAACTTTGTATTATTGATTGTATATACAATGTATAAATGTATGGATTTTTTTTATATAAAAAGATAAAGATTGTCTTTCATGCAAAGTATAGTTGTCCCTGTGTTACAATGATGCTGACCAATTTCCCATCTAGGTGTGATAGCCTTCATCCTGAAAAGCTTCTTTGCTGCATCTCTTAGACAAACGGTCATATTTATATTAGTAAAGGAGCATGTAACTGGTTCTGAATGAAAATGACCTCCAATCTAATGACACACTGACCATCTATAAAAAAGAAATCAAGTGGTCCTTTTGTAATGGTGGCATTGACACAAATTGTGGCGTTAACATTTGAATTTCACTAAAGTACTTGCAATATATAATTTGTACTGAATAATAATAATAATAATAATAATAATAATAATAATAATAAAAATAATAATAATAATAGTAATAATAATAATAATAATAATAATAATGTATTTATTTAAAGACGATCACTGAGTTAAATTATTATATTCCTTTAGACAGTCTTCTGTTTAAGAGTTAACAAATTAGTATCATTCAGATACAGATTATCATTATTCATATTTACCTTCTCATGTCAGCTGAAGTACTTACTAATTAGTTAAGTTTATATTAGTGCTGTACTTTACTATAAAATATATACTCTATACAAATACGAGTTTTAGTATTTCAGTGCCTTAAAATTTTATATATAGATAACATCAATACATACATTTTGACTTAAGGACATATATACATACTGACTAACCATTCCATATATGCATGACATATATACATACTGACTCCATAAAAGCATGACATATATACACACTGAATAACCATTCCATAAATGCAAGACATATATACATACTGACTAACCATTCCATATATGCATGACATATATACACACTGACAAACCATTCCATAAATGCATGACATATATACATACTGACTAACCATTCCATATATACATGACATATATACACACTGACAAACCATTCCATAAATGCATGACATATATACACACTGACTAACCATTCCATATATGCATGACATATATACACACTGACTAACCATTCCATATATGCATGACATATATACACACTGACTAACCATTCCATATATGCATGACATATATACATACTGACTAACCATTCCATATATGCATGACATATATACATACTGACTAACCATTCCATATATGCATGACATATATACACACTGACTAACCATTCCATACATGCATGACATATATACACAGACAGACTAACCATTCCATATATGCATGACATATATACATACTGACTAACCATTCTATACATGCATGACATATATACATACAGACTAACCATTCCATATATGCATGACATATATACATACTGACTAACCATTCCATATATGCATGACATATATACACACTGACTAACCATTCCATACATGCATGACATATATACACACTGACTAACCATTCCATATATGCATGACATATATACATACTGAATAACCATTCCATATATGCATGACATATATACACACTGACTAACCATTCTATATATGCATGACATATATACACACTGACTAACCATTCCATACATGCATGACATATATACACACTGACTAACCATTCCATACATGCATGACATATATACACACTGACTAACCATTCAATATATGCATGACATATATACACACTGACTAACCATTCCATATATGCATGACATATATACACACTGAATAACCATTCCATATATGCATGACATATATACACACTGAATAACCATTCCATATATGCATGACATATATACACACTGACTAACCATTCCATATATGCATGACATATATACACACTGAATAACCATTCCATATATGCATGACATATATACACACTGACTAACCATTCCATATATGCATGACATATATACACACTGACAAACCATTCCGTACATGCATGACATATATACACACTGACTAACCATTCCATATATGCATGACATATATACATACTAACTCCATATAAGCATGACATATATACACACTGACTAACCATTCCATACATGCATGACATATATACACACTGACTAACCATTCCATACATGCATGACATATATACACACTGAATAACCATTCCATATATGCATGACATATATACACACTGCTAACCATTCCATATATGCATGACATATATACACACTGACAAACCATTCCGTACATGCATGACATATATACACAATGACTAACCATTCCATATATGCATGACATATATACATACTAACTCCATATAAGCATGACATATATACACACTGACTAACCATTCCATACATGCATGACATATATACACACTGACTAACCATTCCATACATGCATGACATATATACACACTGACTAACCATTCCATATATGCATGACATATATACATACTGACTCCATATAAGCATGACATATATACACACTGACTAACCATTCCATACATGCATGACATATATACACACTGACTAACCATTCCATACATGCATGACATATATACACACTGACTAACCATTCCATACATGCATGACATATATACACACTGACTAACCATTCCATACATGCATGACATATATACACACTGACTAACCATTCCATATATGCATGACATATATACACACTGACTAACCATTCCATATATGCATGACATATATACACACTGACTAACCATTCCGTATATGCATGACATATATACACACTGACTAACCATTCCATACATGCATGACATATATACACACTGACTAACCATTCAATATATGCATGACATATATACACACTGACTAACCATTCCGTACATGCATGACATATATACACACTGACTAACCATTCCATATATGCATGACATATATACAGAGGCCTTGGGTTGCTGAGTGGCCTAAGTCTCTCTCCTTTACAAATGATTGACATGTCACCCATGTCCATGTCAGTTTGAGTCTCGGGTTCAGCCACTGTCTGTATATGAGCAAGCTTGTAATTAGCTTCCAATGGATCTGTGGTTCCTTCTGGGGTTTTACTGGCATTTTCCTCCACCAAATATACTGCCCTCCATGGCCTGAACAATGGCATCAAACATAATATTAACATATGTACTGATTTCACATTGTATTCAGCTAAGAATCATAGTTATAAAAATATATTAAATCAAGCAAATGATATACAAATCATGAATTCTGTAAAATATACTTCATAACTTTATAAAAATTTAAAAATATGTTGTTAGGTTCTTACATCTCATTATTTTGGTTGTTCTGCTATTATAAGTTTAAAAACAATCAAAAACATTTTGAATTTCAAGCGCTACCATGCAACCCTAAAATTAAATTGTTTCAGGTGGTGATGATGATCCAATGTAACAATATGACTGATTGCATTAAAGTAGATAACGTTTCATATGCATTCCATTATTATAACTCTGTGGTCTCAAAAGTGAGTAATATAAGGAGCAAACAGCATCAAGTTTTGGAAAATTTAAAAAATATTTATTTCCCTTAGAATATAAAGTGAACATTTAAAAGGAAACTTACAAAATTGTGAACTAAATCCCAAATAGTTGAAAAAGATCTATCAACAGTCCTAAATAATACAATTTTAATTAAAATCCAGTGGTGTTTTAAATAAAATCAAGTGCTGATGGCATTGATGTGTCTGTAGTCTTGAATGTACTGATGTACCAGTGGCCTGAAGTGTGGTGATGTGGAAACAGTCTTCCAATTAATTACAATATAATCCAGGATATCTTTGTCTGAATTAACTATACTTTTAAATTAAAGTTTCTATCCAAGAATATTATTGAGCACTTTGTAATTTCAGGGAATAGTAATTTGAATAAATAATTCCACTCAAATAAAAATCTGAATACAACAATCCAAATGATTCTACTAATTATTTTAAATGACACAATGAGTAATTTCTCAAGTAAACAAGATTATACACCCCTCTACCTGACCTAGGTCACAATTACCATTTTTTGGAAATACTCCATCACTTAATGGAATTTTCCACTCTAGAATATTTAAAGTTGTTAACAAGATATAATCTGTTACTAAATTTATTATAAGGAATTTGGAAAACATCAGGTAGACCCAGTTTATCATGAGGAATACCAATATCAAAGACCTAGACCCAAATAAGCATGTTTACCTTTATAGATAATGATACTAATATTTAACCCACACTCATAGGGGAATATTATCTATGTATTATTTTTTTTCCAAAATCAAAATAACATCATTGTCCCTAGTCAGGTACACAGTGAACTTGATTTTCAACAAGTTCAAGTCCAAGATACAAGTGTACATTACATACAATCATGGAGAAAGCAAAACCAACAAACAAAACAAACTAAACAGACATAACACCACTAAATACTGAAACTTTATACAACTAAATTTAACACAAAGCATTCTGGCATAGAGGTCTTTTTATTTATACAATAGATGCAGATTTGCTATCAAATGTATCTGTTGTTACCGACATAGAAGAAAACTATAATGCAGAACAGAATAGACCAAACATTTGTCAGAAAGCATTCATTGATGAAAGTCCTTCAAGTTGGTACAGACGATGCATGTTTGCCATCAAATATGGCTGTAGTTAGTGAATATTTAAACTATGTACAAATGACATCTCAAAAACTGCTGTTTAAACTTTGACTAAATTTAACAGAAAGCATTCAGCATTATGTACATTTAAATTTATACAAATGATAGCTCTAAAAAATGGCATCTTTTGAAGAGAAGAACAATAAACTTGACTTAACAGAATTCAATCAAATTTTTTTAAAGGTCTTACAAATTGCCCAAATGATGTCTACCTATGAGAAAAATTATTTTAATATTGTACAAATGGAAGAAATAATTTATTCTAAAAAACTGTTGAACCGAATTGAGAAGAATTTGACAGAAACCATCATGGATGGAGACCTTTAAGTTTACACAAATGATGCCAATCAGCCATGATGCCAATCAGTCATTATGCCAATCAATCATTATGCTAATCAGCCATTTAATATTGCATTTGCTGCTAACATGAAAAAAAACTGAAACTGACTTGTCTCAAAAACCAAAAAACAGAAATATCTTAAACTTGACAAAAGTATTCTGGTATGGAAACATTTCACATTTTATCATTTTCACATTATGATATGCCACATGATATGACAGCTGCACTGCTGTTACAAGCATTAGAAAAAGCATTGCAAAAATGTTTTGAAAACTGCTGAATGGAATTTGGTCAGTATAAAAAGCTGAACAGAATTTTGGACAATTTTGGCCTTCTTGCATGGATGCCTCAGGTTTATATAAATTATGCTGTTATCTAATATGGCTGGTATTATTAAAAATAGAAACACTTTAAATGTAAGCATCATAGTAACCCTGATTTCCTGTCTATGTGGTATTATTAAAAATAGAAACACTTTCAATGTAAGCATCATAGTAACCCTGATTTCCTGTCTATGTGGTATTATTAAAAATAGAAACACTTTAAATGTAAGCATCATAGTAACCCTGATTTCCTGTCTATGTGGTATTATTAAAAATAGAAACACTTTAAATGTAAGCATCATAGTAACCCTGATTTCCTGTCTATGTGGTATTATTAAAAATAGAAACACTTTAAATGTAAGCATCATAGTAACCCTGATTTCCTGTCTATGTGGTATTATTAAAAATAGAAACACTTTAAATGTAAGCATCATAGCAACCCTGATTTCCTGTCTATGTGGTATTATTAAAAATAGAAACACTTTAAATGTAAGCATCATAGTAACCCTGATTTCCTGTCTATGTGGTATTATTAAAAATAGAAACACTTTAAATGTAAGCATCATAGTAACCCTGATTTCCTGTCCATGTGGTATTATTAAAAATAGAAACACTTTAAATGTAAGCATCATAGTAACCCTGATTTCCTGTCCATGTGGTATTATTAAAAATAGAAACACTTTAAATGTAAGCATCATAGTAACCCTGATTTCCTGTCCATGTGGTATTGTTAAAAATAGAAACACTTTAAATGTAAGCATCATAGTAACCCTGATTTCCTGTCCATGTGCCCTTGGAATGGATAGATGATAGATGTCAGCCAGGTGAGTGATCTCAGCCCCAATTGGCATCACCTTTAGAAATTAGAGTGAACGGTGCAGTTGCTTCTTCAAGAACAGGTGCTGATATTTGGAAAATTGGAATTATCATTATTATATTTACTTAGGAGTTGAGATTTATAAACATTATATTCAATAAGGTGTTCACATGAGTTAAATCCTAAACAGTAATAAATGAAAGATGCAGATTAAGTAATTCTTTGTTTCTTAACTCCTTTCCAGGACTGAATCCAGTTATTCTATGATAAACATATGTGAATTCCTTTTTGTTCCAAATAAAAGATGCCCTGGGTCATTTTCATCCTGACTGTACTTCACACTGGAATAATTTCAGGTAAGATGATGTTGCTGAAAGGTCAGTCTGTGTAAATTTAACTATTATTAATTTTCTCTTTCTTTTTGTAATTTAAAAAAGTGATCAACAATTGCCCATATTAAAGAGCTGAGAAAATGTGATCATTTACAAATACTAACTAACATTTAGAACATCTACTTTGACCAGACTTTGTCAATGGTCTTTCCTTAGCATGATATAGCTCAAAATGTGTTAAGAGTACCATTGAAAAGCATAAAAGGTCCAGGACACAGTCCAACAGTGCCATTAAAATCAACAAAGCATAAAAGGTCTAGTACACAGCCTAACAGTGATATTAAAACCAACAAAGCATAAAAGGTCCAGTACACAGCCCAACAGTGCCATTAAAATCAACAAAGCATAAAAGGTCCAGGACACAGTCCAACAGTGCCATTAAAACCAACAAAGCAAAACATGTCCAGACACAGTCTAATGAAAATAATGACTTTAAACAATCAGGGGTGAAATAATTTTCACAAAGCTTGGCTGCTCACATTTGAGTGCCCAGTGGTGACAACTGGTTACCCCAAATTACTATAATTTTAATTAAATTATAATTCAGATTTTTGTATCACTAGCATTACATAGAGATTTCAAGCAATTAATAAAATGAAGAGAAACTTGGTCTGGTCTGCAGTGAATAGTACCAATTTATATTCTAATGAAATAATTACTCGAATGTATTTGTATTAATTTAAAGTTTCATTTGTACAACTGGAACCTTGTCATATTGATAGAAGTTATAGGTCTAAAATAATATTAATAATAAAAAAATAAAATCTTAATTTTCAGAGTAACGAAAATAATTAACAAAACCAACCTCCCATGAGGCCCTCTATTATGCAGTTATTTTGAAGTACAAAAATATTGACAATTTTTAAAATTGGAGAAATTGAAATTTGTCAGATGGGTAACAAGGGTAATGAAAGGGTAGATAAAGCAGCAAAAGATCCTGTTTCATAATTGAATATCTCATGTACTGTCTTCAAATGTTATATAATCTGAAATGTTTTAGATTATTTTATATATATATATATATATATATATATATGTATGTATATGTGTGTGTTTAATATGCACTGTTTGTTGACCATTGTCTGTAATTGAGGGTTGTGGTCCACCTGACTACTCTTATGTTTTTTGTCTTGTTAGTATGCTATAAATATGTCTAGACCCAGCCTTGATATATGACCTTAACAGATTCTAGAAAGAATTTTTTTTATAGTTTGTGGTAATTTTTCATTGGTCTTGTGGGCCATGTTCACTATCTTAATATATCTCTTAAAACCCATCATAGATTTTCTTCATTTTTTACATGAATCATCATGAAGCTATGACAGAGCTCTCTTTTTTGTCATTGCAAATACCTTCCAAGGTCTAGATGAGAAGTCAAAAGACTTGGGGCAGTTCCTGGTTCAAAAAGAATACTTTCAACTTTTGCTACAAGAGCACATGTACAGAATCTCATTGTTCAAAGCATGACTGTTACTTAGAGCTGAGAAGGGAAGATGTGGCAGACTTCAAGTGGCAAACTTTGAAGGATATATAAGTTCCTTGCTTTTATTTAGTCTGGTACTGTTCAGCATATTGAATAATATTCTTGCCATAGAGACCACCGTCAGCATTTTTAAGCAAAAGGTTGAATTGTGTTATATAAGGTTGTGTTGTACTGGTGAGAAAGTTCTAAAATTACAGAGACTTAAGATGGACAGAATAAATAGACCTTGGAAAGTTGACTGAAATTGATAATAATAATAATAATAATAATAATAATAATAATAATAATAATAATAACGATGATGATGATAAAAATAAAGTCTTAGTTTTCAGAGGGTAACCAGATAAATTACAAAACTAACTTCCCATGAAGCCCTCTATTATATACATTTATTTTGAAGTACAGGTAAAAAACTAAATTATAGCACAGTTATTTACAATTTCATAAAAAAAAAAAATTGAAGGATTAGAAGATTCTGGATAAGAATTTGTTTATTTTATGGGGTAATTTTCCATTAAGAGTTTTGAGGTTTTTCAGAAGAGATTATTGTGTCACAGGTCTAATGGGATTTATATAAGTTTGAGATCAACAAAATTTTTCATTCATCCTTTTTTTTTAGTCTGCACAAGTATTTGCTGTTGTGTTTAGATTTAAGAGAGGAATCATTGATTTAAATTATGATTATTATTTATTAGTATTACAAAGTGCCTATTGCCTGTTTGGATAAAAACACTATGTTGGGTTTATTGTGAATTCATTCAAAGACATTCTGGATCATATCATTGTGATACATCAAGATTATTGATATATCTACACATTCAAGACTATTGGTACATCAGCACATTCAAAACTTGGAATTCAGTTGGAATATTCTGTACTTTTGGATATGTGTTAGAACTTTTGGGATCTAGTACACAATACTGTAAGTTCCACTTAAATTTTTATTTTATAATTAAGAGAATTAAATTATTGAATTTTATAAAACTTGTTGGGTTTGCTTTATCTGTTAAATTATAGTTTAAGGCCATAGAGTCATACCAATATACTGTAATTAGCAAAATAAATGGAATGAAAACTTCATGAACATGCTTTAGATCATCAAACACATCTAACAGTGAAATTGAACTTCCTTGGATAGAATAAATCACCGAGTTGAAGCAGTGTTGTGGTGTTCACACACAGGACCCACATGCCTGACTCATTTATGGCTATTGATGAGTTAACCATGACCCAAGTTCATACCATGTGCCACTATCACATGAAAATGAAACACAATCTTTTTAACCACTCCGGTGGCCTAGTGGTTAGAGTGTCCACCTCGGAAGCGGGAGGTTGTGGGTTCAATTCCAGGTCGAGTCATACCAAAGAGTTACAAAAATGGTACTAACAGCTGCCTCGCTTGGCGGTCAGCATTAAGAGGTTAGTGTTAGGACTGGTCAGCCTGGTGTCAGAATAATGTGACTGGGTGGGACATCATGCTACATGTCTGTGGCATGATGCCCCAGTGCTAGATATCATTATAAACTGCCACACTGCAGAAATCATAGCGATATGACTGAAAAGTTGTGAAAGCTACATTAAAAATCCAAATCACACACACACACACACAATCTTTTTAAATTTATCAGCATCAAAACTACAGTAGCATTCATAACTGTAATAATTCAATGAAAATAATAATAATAATAATTATAATAATAATTATAAAAATTATAACAATCTTTGATCCAGTTGTTACTGCATTTCACTTCACAGCAAAAAGTGCACTATTGAATTGCCATAACAAAATTGTAAAGGAAAACTTGTGCAATAAATGCCCTAGGCACAGTAATGTCAGTACACCATTATGATAGCCTTACTTAGATTAGACTCCTTTTGCGTTAGGGAAAATGGCATGGATATAAACAAAGGCAAATCTAAAGGGTTAATGATTATTATCTAACAAAAGAGACTGAAATCCGAAAACAACAGTTTGAATCTTAAGTTGGATGAATCTTGTATACAAATGGTTACCCATGACAAAATCCTTGGGGTGGTGGGTTGAAAACAATTTGCAATGGAATGAACATATTCAAGTCATATGTCATAAAGTCAATTCATGTCTGCAGCTATTTAGCAAGATAAGGTCATATCTATCAAATGAACATAGGTCAATGTATTACATATGCTGTATACAACCATACCTAGGCTACTGTAATGTTATCCTGTTCTCAGACAATGATATTTCTAAAACACTTCAGACAATGATTTTTGTAAAACACTTCAGACAATGATATTTGTAAAACACTTCAGGCAATGATATTTGTAAAACACTTCAGACAATAATATTTGTAAAACACTTCAGACAATGATATTTGTAAAACACTTCAGACAATGATATTTGTAAAACACTTCAGACAATGATATTTGTAAAACACTTCAGAAGACAATGATATTTGTAAAACACTTCAGACAATGATATTTGTAAAACACTTCAGACAATGATATTTGTAAAACACTTCAGAAGACAATGATATTTGTAAAACACTTCAGGCAATGATATTTGTAAAACACTTCAGACAATGATATTAGTAAAGCACTTCAGACAATGATATTTGTAAAACACTTCAGACAATAATATTTGTAAAACACTTCAGACAATGATATTTGTAAAACACTTCAGACAATGATATTTGTAAAACACTTCAGACAATGATATTTGTAAAACACTTCAGAAGACAATGATATTTGTAAAACACTTCAGACAATGATATTTGTAAAACACTCCAGACAATGATATTTGTAAAACACTTCAGACAATGATATTTGTAAAACACTTCAGACAATGATATTAGTAAAACACTTCAGACAATGATATTTGTAAAACACTTCAGACAATGATATTTGCAAATGACTCCTCATGCTAAAGAGAGATTGCAGACTCATTACAGATGATGTTGTAAAACATCCAAAATGAAATGAATGATATGAAAATATTAATGGTAAGTGAATGAATATTGTTTAGAAAGTTGAAAGTTCGGCACAAAATGTCAAACAGTAAGGTACCATATGTCTCTGTCATTCTAGAAAACAAGGCAACACTCCCAATTTAAGATCAATTTCAGCTAACCATCTTTCCATCCCAAAACCATATAAAGAACTCTTTAAGAAATGTTTTTAATATTCTTTCCCACTAATCTGGAACAGAATCCTAAACAAAATTACAGAAATTACAAACACAAAATAATTATTTTAATTACACTCTAGTTAAATGGATAAATACTGGAACCTGTTTAACTTGATAAATACATTTCAATGTGTTGCGTTAGTACACTATGCTTGTACTGTACATTCACAATGTATCAAATTAGAGAAGTTTTGTTCATTTTGTTCATATTTAAATTTAGCTTTTAGTAATGAATTTTTTCCTGGCATGAACTTGTATACATTTGATTTTCTTAATATGAGATTATGTATATTTAAATTGCATTGTTTGTTAGTTAGCCTTTTTAATTTTATTTATCCATCAAAAGACTCTTAGCACATCAACACTTTACAAGCCATCACAGGCACATCAACTCTTTCAGGATTGGACTTAATTTGGATTTCCACTAAAGTATATTCAGAGCTTTAATTATTAGGACTTGTATCTGTAATTCTAGGATTATTTGGGATTTAATTCACAATAACAAGTTCTTTTGTTTTTTCTTCACATTTTTACATTATATTCTAGGGAAATAAATTATTTGTTGAAATTTACAAAGCTTGTTGCTTCTCACTCTTTTCTATTACTTATTCGAATACCATAGTCATAAAAGAAAATTGGGTGCTTGTCCCTGGGATATGAATTTCTCTAAAATATTTCAGAAAACGTTGTTTTTGAAGTTTAGATTCACCTTGTTTTGGAATTTCCTAAGTCCCAGGTATTATTTTACAGCGGAAAAGAAATGTTTGGATAAAAATGATTTTGGTGTGATTATTAAGTCAGTATCTGACTCTAGCATAACAGTAAAATAATTAAAATTAAAATAAAGAGAGAATTAGAGTTAAGAAAGCTTAAGCTTCAGAAAAAGAAAGAGGAGAAACAAATGCAATTGGAGAAAATGGAGAGAGAGAGAGACAATTATAGTTATAGAAAGAAGAAAAACATACAATTAGAGAAAGAGGAGAGAGAGACAAATGCAGTTTGAGAAAGAGAAAGTATGGATACAAATGCTGCTACAGAGAAAAGAAAGAGAATTGCAATTGCAGAAAGAGGAAAGAGAGAGAAAGAGAAGATAGTGCAATGCAAAGAGGAGAGGGAAATACAGATGCAGAAAGAAAGAGAACAGGAAGAAAGAGAATTTCAATTTAGATTAAGAGAATTGGAGCTGGCAGGTAAAAACATATGCCACTAAATATTAGGTTAGTACTCCCTTTTAAGGAAGAAAAGTAGATAAATATTTTCCTCATTTTAAAAAAAAATTGCGGAAAATTTGAAATGGTGAAAAGAGCATCGGACTATGTTATTACAAAGTGCACTTTATGACAAAGCTCATGACATCGATACTTCCGTGACTGTACAGCAAAGTGCTGATTATGATCTGGTTAAGGAATGCATCTTGAAGGTTTTTGAGTTGGTACCTGAAGCTTATTGACAAAAGTTTACGAACTTTAAAAAAGAAACTGGACAAACTCATATTGACCTTGCAAGAGCAAAAGAACAGTTATTTGATAGGTGGTGTTTAGCCAAGAAAGTTGGTTATGATTACAAAAATCTCAGGAAACTTGTAATAGTTGAAGAGTTTAATAATTGTGTCTATAGTTACATTAAAACTTACTTTGATGAACACAAGGTTGAAATTCTAGAAAATGATGCTTGAACGTATTGCTGATGAGTATTCCTTATCTAATAAAGTGTCTTTTGTCACTAAGCCTTCCACTCAGCAGTTGGGTTGTCACTAAGCCTTCCACTCAGCAGTCTGTTTGTCACTAAGCCTTCCACTCAGCAGTCTGTTTGTCACTAAGCCTTCCACTCAGCAGTTGGGTTGTCACTAAGCCTTCCACTCAGCAGTCTGTTTGTCACTAAGCCTTCCACTCAGCAGTCTGTTTGTCACTAAGCCTTCCACTCAGCAGTTGGGTTGTCACTAAGCCTTCCACTCAGCAGTCTGTTTGTCACTAAGCCTTCCACTCAGCAGTCTGTTTGTCACTAAGCCTTCCACTCAGCAGTCTGTTTGTCACTAAGCCTTCCACTCAGCAGTCTGTTTGTCACTAAGCCTTCCACTCAGCACTCTGTCACTAAGCGTTCCACTCAGTACTCTGTTTGTTACATAAGATTATTAGTGAACTGAAACCACAGAAGTACCTGCTGGATTGTTCCAGTTAAAAATTGGGTCCCTATGAGAAAATGGAGACCACCTTTGGTACCTGATGGTGACGAGTTGTCAGTGAACTATCAAATTGTAGGTTCCAAATCATATAGACAGGAAATTCTTAGTCTGGCTCATGAAACTCCTTTGGCTGGTCATCAGTAAGACTTATCATAAGATCTTGAATCACTTTTATTGGCCTGAAATTAAAAGTGATGTTTATGAATACTGCAGATCTTGTAATACCTAAGGCTCGTCTGCACCTTATTCTTGCATTTGATAAACCATTTAGCAGAATAATGGTAGACCATGTAAGTCACTTAAATAAAACCAAGTCAGACAACCAATACCTGTTTACCATAATGTGTGCGTCCACAAGATTCTCAGAGGCAGTTCCTTTGAGGAATATTGAAACTAAAACAATAGTAAAAGTTTCAATAAAGTTTTGTACTCAATTTGGCTTGATAATAGAGGGTCACAAAGAGGTTTAGCTCCATGCAAATGTATCACACCCTTTAAATGAAACTTATTATTATTATTATTATTATTATTATTATTATTATTATTATTATTATTATTAAATGCTGGAGAAGAAATCATGTGTACAATAAGCTGGGATATATGTTAACAGCATCTGTCATTAATAGGCTTCTGTCACCATACATGTACTTGGTTATGATAATATTAACGTAAAATTCATACACTATATATATATATATATATAAATAACACTAACACTGTAAATTCATCAAATACTAATTTGGTTTTAATTTAATTTTCTTGTATTTCAGACTGACTAGTGCCATGTAATCACTGATCAATAATTCTTCTTCTGGCAAATGATAGAGCTTTCTGGGATTTTAACAGTTGATTTTCATCAGAACATATTTTTTTCTTTTGATTAAATTTAAAGTTTGTTTACCAAATACAGCAGTGTTCATCAGTTTTACACTAAACCTTTGAAAAGTTATTTATTTACTCATTCAAGAGGTTTTTTGGCATCTCAGTAATTATTGTTTGAGACTAATTTAACCAAACGTTATTTACAGCACGGGTCTGTTTAGACATATTTGAAGACCTGTCAAGTACTTTTATTCATATTCATAGTAATATGTACTATATGACACTTACATGACCAAACGTCTGGTATATATATATATATATATATATATATATATATATATATATATATATATATATATAATGTAATAACTTTAGAGTAAGTGTTAGTGAATTTGAACCATGCTTGGGTCGTTAGTAGTGATTTTGGGTACAAGCCGAATGACTGTCCCTTTTCGTAACATAGTCCATATTAAAATTCAGTGGTGTATACAAGTAGTGTGATTGAAAAGGCAGCATTTATGGTTGGAAATCAGTAAATTATAGAATGGAATCAATAAGTTGGAACTTGGTAGGTACCGTTTATGTGGCCATAGTGGAAAATTGGCGTATGTATATGAGTGTGATACGGCGGAAATTCTGTGGATGGACTGGCCTAGGGTCGCGCAGTTAAATATTTCCCAGTTAGTAAGGGAATACTGGTGTAATTTCTATGGCATGACAAGCTATCGGTACGGAAAACGGATGATAATGAAGAAAAACCATGTAAAGGTGCAGTTAATGGACGTTTGGGCAAAACAGCTTCCGATTTCACTTGAGCTTTTCCATTTACTCAAATCAGGCCTCTGCTATGGGCTAAAATCTCTTAACCCAAAGTAGAAAAGGCACATAATGAGAATCTTTGAAGAGCTTTTGATCAATATATAGTATATAACTATTCAATGGCTTTACTGTCTGTGGAAGGAGCTAGGCAGATTTTAAATTAGCCAAAATTTGGCTAAGGATTCCTGTTGCCATACTCAGAGAGGCTGGTACACAACTAATGTCCTTTTAGCCCAATTTGGCTAATTCCTACAAAGCTGTTCTTCACACTCTTAGGTTGAAACCAAATCTTGGCTAAATGAATGCTTAGCCAAAATTTGGCTAAGGATCCCTGTTGCCATACTCAATGAGGCTGGTACACAACTAATGTCCTTTTAGCCCAATTTGGCTAATTCCTACAAAGCTGTTGTTCACACTTTTAGGTTGAAACCAAATCTTGGCTAAATGAATGCTTAGCCAAAATTTGGCTAGTGTCTTTTAGTATAATCCACATGTATGGTTGCAGAATCTAGGAAACTGATTAGCCAAAATTTGGCTAACTGCAATATTGTCTGTTTCCATAATGTACTGTATGACTTTTAGGCAAAGACCAAATTTTGAATAAATGTATCCTTAGCCAAAATTTGGCTAGTGTGAACAACAGCATTTAGTACAAGCTGCATGTATGGCTGTTAGAATCAAAAAGCGTAAAAGCAATTAATTAGCAACATTTGGCTAATCACCTCAATGTCTCATACCATAATGTACATTTATGACCTCTAGGTAAAAACCCAAGTTTTGGAGAAATATGTTTTGCAAATGGATGATCAGCCAGCATTTGGAAAAATTAAAATAAAAGCTTGGAAAATATAAAAATAAAAAAATCTTTTCTTCTTTCAGAACAAGTGTTTATACAGTAGACTCATGCTGTATGGCACCCTTTTAATTGCAAATGCAGTAGCACTCAAAACCAAGTTTAGTGGCCACCTACTTCAAAACTCCATCCTTTCCTTGCTCTAGTTTCTATCAAGTTTGCCTGTAGATGTTGACCACCTGATCAATGACCACTGTTTTTCTCCCATGGATCCTTGTGTACTGTGCAAGTGATTATCTAAACATGTTTCTTTCCCCATCATGGGACTAATCAGCCACACTTAATACAAAATATTTGCAATCTCAACTGCCTAACTGATTTCAACAACTGTCTATAATTACATGTATATGGTTCAGTTAATTGCAATCTTGCAATGTACTTTGTTTTCCTTATATGTTATCAATCCTTCTAAATATCCATCTTCTTATATGTACTTGACCAACTATTATTTCTGCTCTTTCTCTCTATCTGCTGCCATCCTCTCACATTTCCTCTCTCATTATATTGTTTCATGCCTATATCTTAAATCCTTGCACATTGCACTGATCCAGCATACAAGGTCATCTGTTGGGCTACTAATGTTACATGTAATTTGAAAATGTATATAATTGAGCATAGAACGTAGAGTGTAACATTCAAATTTAATGAATGGGAGACTACCAAACCATCCCAGTGATTCTTATAAGGTTAGTATTTTTATATAAATTCATGAGGTAAATTATCTATTTTACCTCCATCCACCACCATTCCATTCTAATGTGTGCCAACCCTACTGTTGATAAATGTGTAATCAGAATAGTCTATTAAATACACCTTTACTGAGCTGTAATCCCGAGGAAATGAATAGAGAATCAAAATAATAATACTGTAATACCTGTCTTGATACCACTGTTATGAGAGACCATAATTTCCATACACAGACTTATTGATTATGTAGGATTATGACCTGTTTTGAGAGACCATTTCTTTTGGAAGAAGGGGTGGTCTTTGAAAACAAACATGTTTTACGGTACCACAATGCTTTTAAATACCCAAATTTGTAATGATAATATCACATGGCATTTAGAAATTCTTATTATAAATGTAAATTTAGAACTTTCTGAAATGTATTATATCAATCTGTGCTTGGTCAAGTTTTGCCATAAAATGATGTCATGACATTACTTGTGGAACTTTAAAATTCAGTATGCTTTGGCCAATGTGTTTCCTGTAAATATAAATCTTTGTAAGGAATAACTTAATTTGCTTTGACATTCAGTGAACCATAAACATTTTCAGCACAAAAATAAAGTTCTGCTAAAATATATAATCTCTTCAACCATCAAATTGTATATGCAATAAGAATGTAAATGAATAAATGAAATGCTTGTAATTGGTACTATGTCTTTATTTGAATATTTCATAAAAAAGGATAGGAAGCACATATTGGATTATGTTAATTAGGTCAGATAGAGTAATAAAAAGCATATTATCAAGTATATATCATGGTAATCCATTTATTTTTAACTCTGACATCATATAAGACAAGTGACTGAAGCTTTAAATATAACAGTAAACACAGACATAAGGTTTTTTTGTTTCAAGTTCAAATGCACATATTAATAATTGTGTAAAACTTTGCTCAGGCTCTGTATGTCTTTGAACTCTTCGCAGAGTCTTTTTTGAGTAACTAAGGTACGGTTGCCATCAACAATATTAACGATACCTTCAGACTTGAAATTCAATTCTAATGAGTCATCACCAACATCTACAGTTCCATTTGCAGGAGGAAATTCCTTGAAGTTTCCATTTTGTACCATAACTTTTGCATTGATATACAACCTGCAGACATAATTATGATCAATGCTTCTGACAGCCGTTTTGCTTGATGAACAACGCAGGGTCTGTATATCAACCACAAATGTTCCAAGAAACTTTGACTGAGCCGCATGCATGAAAACATTCTGCTCATTCTGAAAAACATAATCACATTGGAGATAATGAAAATCATAATCACATTGCAGATAATAAAAAACATGCTAAGTAATCATAACTTAATTAAAATGCCTTTCTTGGTATTTTGAAAGAAACTAAAATTCCTACCAATGGAAAACATTATAAAGCTTTTCAGAGAAGCATTTACTGTAGTCAATGCATCAATGAATTATAGGCTTCTATAAATGTGCATGAATATTCATGATAAATCTCATCAGACTAGAGTTAGAAGTCCTTCTATAGAAATGCTACCAAGGCTTCATGCAGAAAGGCAATGTAAAATGGTCTGAGAAAGAGACTTTTACTATTTTTGTCAATGATGCTGAAAGGTTATATAGCGCAAACGTCACACAGAGCTGAATTTCCTTTTTTAAAATGTTAAGTTACTTACAAAAGTACAGTGCACTCATTAAATATGGATAATCTTAGTCAAAACTTAATATATGTTAGGGACAAACCAGTTAATCTTCAGGGATGGTTGTTGGAGGGGTGGGTGGGAACTAAAAAAAATAAGTGAATAGGAATTCCAAAGAATGTTTGCGTGATTTTAATGCTTTACATATCTTTAATAATTGTTCAGTCATATCATTACAATGTCTGGTGTGTGACAGTTTACAGTGATTTCTATTATTGGGCCATCATACAAAAGACATGTGGCATGCTGTCCCACCCATTTACATTATCCTGACACCAGGCCAATGAATTCTAACACTAATGTCTTAATGCTGGGCAATAGCAATGCAGCTGTTAGTATCATTGTTACAAGTCTTTGGTATAACTCAGCCAGGGTTCAAAACCGCAACCTCCCACATACAAGGCAGATGCTCTAACCACAAGGCCACTGGTTCATTGGAACTCCAATGCTAATAATAATGTTAGCTTGTAACAAAGCATGTCGGATAAATGTGTTGAAAGTTTCATCGTGATTTTGTCACACAGAGGTCATCTCTGTACTAGAACTTTAATACTATTTTAATGCATGTGTGTGTGTGACAAACCGCATAATAACTTTAATAAGTTGACAAGATCAGACTGAAATAAAAGCCACAAATTGATTTTGAAAAATTTGGAACTTGTTTTCATGGCAACCTCAAAAATATTTATTATTGTTTATAAAGTTAAAAATATTAACAAAATATGGTACTCTTATTGATGTACAGATGAGTTAAGCTATTGGTGGATGGAACCGATTTTGTATTCCAGACTTTTCAGTGGGTGTGATACTTATAGAGATCAGGTTTGGAAGACTCTAGAGTTCATTGTGACTACTTTCCTTTATAATTACAGAAATCAAATGTAAAGACACTGTATTTACTGATGAAAAAGCATATTACCTTCAAAAATGTGCTTAGACTTTCACAGAAATATGTGACACTGTTGCAGTCCAACTGTTTGTAAAACAGCATAGTACTCATGACATGATCTGTCCAAAGCAATTCCACTGTAAATCCAGCACCCCCAATACACTATAAAAAGATAAAGGCACATAGTAGCCAATTTATAATTTTGTTTGCTTGTTTGCATACTGACAATGAAATCCACAAAAAGCATATACACAAAGTATTCCATATTAACAATCCTTTATTATCCACTGAATTAGAAAAATAAACATAACACGGGTATTATAAATGCTGCACAAAATCAAATTATGGCAACATGGAAAATGCATGTTAATACATGTACTGGTTTTCAATACAATTTTGAATGAGTCATATTTTTCTGCACATGTTCTCTATATATTCTCAGGAATCAATGACCTACTGATAATCACACACTAAGTAGTTATTGAATTAACTACTTGCAGATTGCATTAATTACAGTTCAGTTTTGCTTGCCACACATTTTAGTTTCCAAAAATGCACACCTTGAAAACTGTTATTACAGATCTTAATTGTATAAACTTTATGAATAAACTGATGTAAAATGGTCAGTTTGTGTCCATATACATTTGTGACAAAGCTTTCCCAGATTATAAATGTATCCACCAGCAAGTCCACCATTAACTCTTATTCATTATTCTGTTTCCAACTAATACATCAATATAAAGGAAAACATTTTAAAAAAATATAAAAATTTGATCTATATTTTTATTACTTAAATTTCATTATCTGTTATAAATAATCATTCTTCATTACTGGCATTTTTGCTGTCAGGTTACAAATAAAAATTATATCATTGATGAAATATAAAAATGTATAATTCAATGGAATTTGGAGACATGCTAATGGCTCAACCCATGAAAAGAGGTGTGCAGCTTGTTCACATCAAGTATACAATATAATATACATGTACTGATCATGAATTGTCTAGTTCAAACTGTTTTAATGTATGGACCATTTTAAACAAGAGAGTTTGCAATGTATATGAGCAAAAGAGAATTTAATATGCTTTTGTTAATTACCTTTATACATGTTTCATCACTACTAAGTCCACATTCTTCAACTGTTCCAAACTTGTAATTTATATCTGGATCTGTAAGAAAAGATTTAATAGCATCTTCAATTCTAAACTTATACATACACTATCTGAAACCAACTTCTCTTAAATCACCCTCTCTTAATCTCTTTCATGCATATATTTCATGTGATAAATCAGAGGATTGACTGTTAAAACTAGAATATTGACAATTCTGCAAAGTCCAACTAAAATGAACATGATTTATTTTAAGTCAAATTTAAAACCAAAGACTTCTTTAACCTGACATTCATAACTTTTATATTTTTATGATTGTCAAAATGTTCCTTGTACAGATCTGAATTCATAAGTAATTGTGTTGTATGGTCACATTTGAGATGAGAAATTTGAATACACTGTATTAGATTGATGTGAATGACAGATCAAGTTTTTGACAAACACATAATGTTGGCAACTGATAATCAATTATAGGATTTTTAAATCTTGTAGTACTAGTATTAAATTAGTTTTGATTAGTGTTTCTATTTTTGTACATGTGTATAAAAAAATTAATTATCTTAGCAATGTAAACTTCAAAGGTGATCATGTTCACACAATATTTGGAGGGTGTGTGTGACCTGACTCTTTGGAAACTGTACCTAGTCACAGTTAGCAAGTGAACAGCAGCTTGATTCTCTAGTGAACAGTGGTGTAATTAATTTCAGAGATTGGATTCTCAGTCACTACTCAGCAATGAATGAATTTGAATTCTGAATTTTTCTGGCTCACAAAATTGCATATTGGTGTAAAAATATATGATACATCTATATATATGAGATTTGGTCAAAAACTTAATAATATGGTTTGAAAAAGTATTCAGCAGAGATTAGAACTGCTGCATACAATCCGTCAATAAATAATAACATAACATAATTCTGTAATTATTGCATGTCTGGATAGACATTTTGAATATTTTCTGTCATGGTAAAAATTAATCCCATTTCCAGTTAATCTGCAGTTTTAACAGCAATACATATCCATAGAAAAACTGTTTTTGGTTCACAAAATTCAATAACGTTACACAATATTTTTCTATCTCCCTTTCTAGAATCTGGAGAAGAAAAAAAACATTTAGGTAATATTGTCTGGTAAAATATAGAAATATACTTACATTTCACTTTTACATAAGTACCAATATCTGTGTCATTAAGATTTATGCAAATCTTTCCTTGTCTGCTGAGAGTCAAAGACCATGTGCTGAAGGAGATCAGATCCTTACTGTAGATATAACAGCTATCAGACCCTACAAAAAATGAGATATTTTATGTGTCAATTAATAAAAGCATTAGGAATGTTCCTTTCTCTTTACAGTACAATTATCATTATTATTATTATTATTATTATTATTATTATTATTATTATAAGAAGAAGAAGAAGAAGAAGAAGAAAAAATGAATGAAAACATATTTAATACATAACCTTTTCAGTTTCTTGGAAAAAACCTGAACATTTTACTAACATATTGTTGATTTTAAATCAATTAGCAATGTATTTAAGGAGCTGAAACAGCTTATTACAGTGCAAAAAAATGCAGGCTGGTTGTTTGATTGTTGCATTGTGTATCTATCCTGAACTAATTATTATTATTTACTGAAAAATAAAAGTTTCATTGAAATTTCAAAATGAAAGATCATTCTTTCTTTAATTTGCTTGTTTATATGACACAGTATACAGAAACAAATCTTTATTTTAAAACTGTTTCAGGTAGAAATATAGTTCAGTAATTTCTATTTTCTGTGTAAAGGCTTTTAATCATGAAGTGTCTCAATTGATATATTTTAAGAAATTCTGTTGTATATAGCGTTCATTAAAAACAATATTAACTGTACTTACTCTCTCCTGTCACACCAGCCTCTACTGTTTCATGCCCCTTCTCTGTTTAATCTTCTTCATGAAAATCATAAACTGATGACATTCTTAAACTGTATTACTTCCTGGCTCATAGTGTGCTACTACTGGCATTTCTAGGTGGGCATACAATATTTAACCTCTCAAAGACATGCCTTAGTCCAATGTCTGTATAGAACTTCTGACTTTTGATCTTGGAGTTGGATCACATGGCTTATTAGTCTGGTCTTTGATATTAATGGTCATGAACTGGAGCTGTTGATGCTATGCTGATTGGATTATCAGTGATGATTTGTTGGATGATGTCTTGCTTTGTGCAAGATAAACAAATTATATAATACTGAAATGCCCATAGTCAAAGTGCTGATCTCACAATTTGCACAAATTATAACCATGTACAAATCATTTTCTTTAAAATCCTTTAATTATAATGCACCATCAATCTAAAAAATTGTATAGCTTATTCCACTTTCCTTTTCTTAACCAGCAATTTTTATAGATAGTGTAACATCAAGATCTTCCACCCCAACCCCCTAATTATTTATTTCCACCTCCCTTACAACTCATTAGTTTCCCCCTCTAGTTCTAACTTCTACTCCCTTGCCTAAAATAATTAATTTCTTGTCAATAATGGACACTTTGGTAATAAGCTGAATGCAACATGTATATATGTAATGAGTCTGCTAGCAATTGGAAATGGGGTAGATTCAGCTATCACATTCTTTTCCCCAGTCAACCAATTATTTAATTTTTATAAATGCAACCTTTGGAATTACACTTAAGGCATACAAGTGAGATACCACAACATAATGGATCCTTTAACAAATGGGGGGACAGATCTATCTACCTGATCTATCTACCTGATTTTCCCCCCACTATTATGAATTAGTTCCGTATACATAATCTATTTAGTATTAAACATATGGAAATACCATGCATGTAACAGGTCATACAATATATTGTGCATGGGGGTACATGATCAATTAGCTGATTATTTCTCCTAACTGCAATTAGTTTCTTTTCCTTTTCTACATTTGATATATAATGCAGGTATATGTTTACTTTACAAAATCTTCAAATGAACCTTTACAGTTAAAAGACGTTACAATTTCGGACTAATAGATTTTTAACAGTCACTTGCATAGTATAAGACACAACTGTTAAAGAATCTTCCTGGTTCTTCTTAGCAAACTTACAATGCATTGAAATGGGGACCTGGTCCCCAGAATGATTCTGATGACCTAAGTGGTTAGAACATCCACTTGTGATGTGGGAGGTTGTGGGTCAAACCCCAGCTAAGTTATATCAAAGATTTATACAAATGGTGCTAGCATCTGCCTCACTTGGTGCTCACCATTAAGAGGTTAGTTCTGAGAATGGTTGGCCTGGTGCCAGAATAATGTGACCGGGTGGGACATGATGTTACATGTCTGCAGGGCTATGCATGAGTGGTGTACATCACTTTAAACTAAATATAAAAATCCAAAATACACACACACACACACACACACACACACACACATGGTCATTTAAAAGGTTTTGAAGGAAAAAAAATCTAGAGTGAGTTAAAGTGTCCAAGGAAAAATATGATGGGTACCTCAACAAATAATACTGTGTAACTCCTTTGGAATTCGATCAACAGATACTATACACATAAATGTCAGTAGAGATCAATGATGTTGCACTTATAATCTTGGCATCTTCTGCCCACACATTATTTGTTTCCTTATTCCTGTCCTGTAAATACTTATTTACATTGTTTTTGAGGTAATTTGTAAGTGATTTAGTAATCATTGTGGAGCACATGTCTGACAATACTATTTCAGGAAATTTTGAAGCTGTCTTCGCTTGTAGCTTAAAACATACAATTGAGAAGAGAGAAAGATTAAGCAATAGAGAAAGACTGATACAGGAAGAAGAGCGTAAGACAGATGAGAGCCATAAAAACAGAGTGGAAGTGAGAGGAACACAAGAGGAAGACAGAAAAGAAAAAGAGGAAGACATAAAGACAAAGACGAGAGAGAGAGAGGAAGAAAGATACAAGAAGATAAAGAGAGAGATAAGAAAAAGGGCAGTTTTATGAAGGGAAGAGAGGTGTAAAGAGAGAGAGAGAGAGAGAGAGAGAGAGAGGGCAAGAGAAAGAAAGGGAGGGAGTGAGGGTGTCAGGGCTGATTATTTTCCTGTAGGAAGAAAATCACCTGGGTAAATTGTTACCAAAGAAATTGTTATAAGGGGAGGGGGATTTGGTCTTTATGACACAGGCAAGACTTACGTATAATGAACACCAGCCTGTCATCCAACATATACAAAATCATGGATATTTTGAGACCTTTTTCAATAAAACCATACTGTTAAGGTGCCTAAACTGTCAAATCAAATATGGTTATCCTATTTTTAAAGCACCATTAGTGTCCCATTTTTATAGCATATTAGTACTATTTTTTTTCATTCTAAAATGTTGGGTGTAGTCAAATTTGGAGGCATGTCTTATAGTGTTACTTAACCATGGGATATTATGTGACACTGATTAAGTCCCCTCTGTGCAGTACTACATGATATCAAAAATCATTTCTGCTTCCACACATAAACTGTGCAATATGATACCAATTAGAAAAATAAGTAACCCATCCAAGAATTGGGAAAAACATAATATTCCTTTGAATAATTATGTTGATGATTGGGTTAACAAATCTTATCATAAGCGACTGAGAACAAATTGCAGATGATTAAATAAAAATTAAATGTGTTTAATGTTTCTAAAAATAGAAAATATAAAAGCTGAAATAATGTTCGAATATGAAAAATCTACAACTTTAAGACATATTGTTCTCTTTAGATTACTGTCTTTAAGACATTATTATCTCTCTATCCTATGGGCTTTGATGTAATTAATATAAAGATATTATAACAGTGCAAATATTGATAAACTTATGAATATTTTATTAATTAATACACAATCAAAACCATGCCTATGTATGCCATCTTTTATTGTGCTATTTTATTATCAATGAAATAATTATATGTACTAGAATTTATCATGTATATATATATATATATATATATATATATATATATATATATATATATATATATATATGACTTGTCTACTTTTATTCAGTAGACATTGTTTTTTTGTTTTTGTACTATTTTCCATGCAACGCCAGCAGTTGGTCGGATCCAACCCATGACTTCTTCACAGTTAATTATAAATGTTCATAACTTTACAGAGAATAGTGTTAACATTAGTACATAGTATTATATTCTAATTCTGAACTCATTACAGAATATAAGCTATGAGAAAGAGAGAGAGCCGAAGAAAAGTAAATTTATTGTAAGAATTTCCACTTATATACATATATGTACCAATACATATATGCACATTAAGCATTCACTCATTACAAGTTTTATAAAGTAACTATGGTTGTTACTCGTTTCAAAGCAATTCAGTTATGCTATTATTTTAAATACATATTTTCCCTTAATAGCAATCTTTGAAAATTAAACAATTACCATTGTAATAAGAGTTTCTGACACTAGGAAGAAATCTAACCTTGCCCGCTTGATAGGTTTATTCTTTCTCCAGGTGGATCTTTTTGAATCTATATTATTTTCTCATCAGAAATAAATTTGAATACATTCATCATAAACATCAATTAGGACAATTAATGTTCATAAGTTTGAATGTGTAATTTTGAACTGAAGTATCTAAAACTATATTGTTGCTGTTTGCATCTACTTTGCGTCTGTGTATATGCAACTCAAAGTTATTGCTCAATACAATAGTGTCTCCCCTTGAAACTGAATGCAAAAGAAATTATATATTGGTAACCCCAAGATGATCTAATATGTCTCCTGTCATTTAGTAAAATGTGTATCTTGCAATAGATATATTGAGTATTCCTCATTTTCTTCAGGTAATTCATTACATCTCCAACCCATAGCAATATGACAGGATAGATTTTTCACAAGGCAGTTCTTTTATATAAATGTCTACATGGAACTGCAATAGAATATCTTCAGGACTTATTCAGGCCTTTTTCAAAAAAATACCAGTTGGGATTAATATCACATGGATAACTTCTAGTACCAGAAACAAGAACAGAACAATTCAAAAAGAGTTTTCAATATTCTGGTACAGTTGTATGGAATAAGCTTCCACTACATGTAAAATCAGCTGAAAATATTAGAGTACTTAAAAAGAGATATCATGAGCAAGCATGTATTTATTATAGATGATGATCATACCTATATTTACAGGTATTTCCTTAATGACAGCTTCTGTGTAGACTGTGACACTAATTATTGTTTGTTTTGTATGATTTAAAGCCATTTTTAAGCACAATATAGGCTATACATGGCGGCCAGTATTAATGGTGGAGGAAGAACATGGAAACCCCCCGGAAAGAACCACCGACCCACGAGAAGCTACTGGCAAGCTTACTCACATAACTACATTAGCCAAATCCAAGACTCAAACACAAACGGACAGAGGTGAGATGGCAGTGATCCGTAACGGACAGCGCTTTAGACCACTCGGCCACTCGGGGCCCCTCACTAATTATTGCTATCTTCATATAATGTGCATTTTCATACTCTCCTTAAGAGGGCCTCAAGGGAGAATAGTCCTTTACTAACGAGTCACCCTCTATAAATAAAGCATTATTTTTATTATTATTATTATTATTATTATTATTATTATTCATAGAGGCAATTCTCAACGAGTCATCCGCTGCCTTTATTATAAAATTCTTATATCTGATATTGATCATTACATTACTTCTAGGATTTGCTGAGATATTCTATTTGATAGTGAACATTTTATTTTTAAGGCTTAAGATATATATAAAAAAGAAAGTTCATATATTGTCATTAAGAGAGATAAAAATAAATAGAAAGAGCGAAGGTCATTTCTGAAATAAAAAATAACACAAACAATCAAAGGTCATTCAATAAAGTTGATTGAAATAGAAATGCAAAAATGATTAAAGAAATAGTAAACCAAATATCCAGTCATTAAATAAGAGTATTTTTCAACTGTCATCCTTGTTGTTTTTACACAAAATTGGGTAACTTATCCTTTTCAAATTTAAAAACTTTGTTCTGTAGAATTTCTTTTTATTTAAAATATCTTATGTACTTAAAATGATCTGGCCTGTTAGTATACTTCATGTTGTTTACTTGATATTAGAGAAATGTTTGCTGCTTTTGGCTTACCAATATATATTCTTTTCAATGAAATGTCAGCCACATTACAGCAAAGTAGCTTCTGTGCAAACAACTTCACCTAATATACATTACTCTCTCAAAAGTACATAATAACTGGTGAGTGCCTGCTTGAATGTGAAATTCAAATTCGTTTTTTTTTTTTTGTTGTTGTTGTTGCATCATGACATTTACAAATCTTTATACATTTTGACATAGTGAATTGAACTTTGAAATTTATTGAACAATTAATGAAAGTAATTTGTGAAGTTAATAATTATTTATTAATATGTGTGTTTTATCAGTATATATCATTTTTTATGTAGCAACAGATCACTGAAAATGTATGAGAATGTGTGAATGAAAAAAATGTGAACAAAAGTAAACATATGATAACTGTTCCTTATTTTTGTTGGTGTGTTTTGGAAAGGACCAAAATATTAAAATGAAAACTTACTTTTTAACACAGTTTAATAAATTAAAAAAACTTTAGAATTTTGAAATATATAACTGATGAAAATAAGAATATATCATGAAATATGCATCACTACACCAATTTTCACAAAACTATGTTAATGGGTGAAACATATTGAGGGCAAAATGAACAATAAGAAAGAATCACATATTGAATCATTTTGGGATTTTACTTCCCACAATTTGCTAAAGACAGACTCTCACAATTTCATTAATTGCACACTTTGAAAATCATTTGCATTCTGCATGTATTTCTATGTGAGACATTAAATCTATTATCTTGATTTAAACTACCCACCTACCTACATATCTATCTACCAATCTTTTATATAAGTAAAGGATGAGTATTATAATGTTTGTTATGACAGTATAATAATCCACCATTTATTTATTACCTACGTATCTAACCCACAGTGGCTCTTCAATAACTAGAAGGTACTTGGAACACAATAAATTTGGAACAAAATTGTACTGTTAGTTCATGTAGCCCAGTGCTAACAGTTGGACATGTAACAAGGGTCATCCTGATTATCACCATCTCTAATTCAAATTTTCACAGCCAAAATCACTTGGGAGAGCATGGTTAATTACACATTTGAATAATCTAATCATGATGGCAAGGCTTTATAGCCAAACAATCCTTTGATAATGCCCTATGGACCACTTGCTTGCAGCTAACAGTCTCTTACCAAAGTTATGGATCCTAGATTATTTCATTATTTGGATTTGGTTTAGCTGAAAATTTCTACAATTTTTAAAATATAACTTTATATGCATGTCACAACAAAGTCAAGATATTAAAAGGGATTTTCATATATCCATATGATCAGGCAAAGCAGTACACTGACATAGTGAACTGAACTTAATTAATTGAAAAATTAATGAAAGTAATTTGTGAAGTTAATAATTATTCATTAATATATGTGTTTTATCAGTATATATATATAATTCAATTATGTAGCTACAGATGTGATATTCACTGCAGAATGTATGAGAATGTGTGAATGAATAAAATATGAATGAAAGTAAACATATGATAACTGTTCCTTATATTTATTGGTGTGTTTTGGAAAGGACCAAAATATTAAAATGAAAACTTCTTTTTAACACCATTTGATAAATTAAAAAAACTTTAGAATTTTGAAATATATAACTGATGAAAATAAGAATATATCATGAAATATGCATCACTACACCAATTTTCGCAAAACTATGTTAATGGGTCAAAAATATTGAGGGCAAAATGTACAATAAGAAAGAATCACATATTGAATCATTTTGGGATTTTACTTTTGACAATTTGCTAAAGACAGACTCTCACAATTTCATTAATTGCACATAAATGCCCAAAAGTTAACTTTGAAAATCATTTGCATTCTGCATGTATTTCTATGTGAGACATTAAATCTATTATCTTGATTTAATCTATCCACCTACCTACATATCTATCTACCTATTTTTTAAATAAGTAAAGATTGAGTATTATCATTTTTATTATGATAGTATAATAATCCACCATTTATTTATTACCTAAGTATCTAACCCACAGTGGCTCTTCAATAACTATTTTGAAGAGACTCAAAAAGTACTTGGAACACAATAAATTTGGAACAAAATTTTACTGTTAGTTCATGTAGCCCAGTGCTAACAGTTAGACATGTAACAAGGGTCATCCTGATTATCACCATCTCTAATTCAAATTTCACAGCCAAAATCACTTGGGAGAGCATGGTTAATTACACATTTGAATAATCTAATCATGATGGCAAGGCTTTATAGCCAAACAAGCCTTTGATGATGCCCTATGGACCACTTGCTTGCAGCTAACAATCTCTTACCAAAGTTATGGATCCTAGATTATTTCATTATTTGGATTTGGTTTAGCTGAAAATTTCTACAATTTTTAAAATATAACTTTATATGCATGTCACAACAAAGTAAAGATATTAAAAGGGATTTTCATATATCCATATGATCAGAAAAAGCAGTACACTGCCATAATCATTATTCATCAAATTTGAGCACAAGGGAAAAGATTAAATGTACAGATCTTGGTGCAAATTTTGTATGCACATAACATTCACTACAATTCTCATTGGCTAATTTTTTGGTAGCTGAATGAGTAAATAAAGAAACTAACTGAATCTTGATTGAACAATATTTGAAAGGACTGTAGATGTATATTTTAATAATCTTGACATGTAAATTCATGGAACAAATGTAATTTTAAAGTGGGTCTGATAATGTTATGAACTATATGTTAATAATCTACTTATCAAATGCATCATAGGCTTATTTTAATATTTACATGATAAGAAAATAAAGTATCCTGTATGATAATTAGACATTATGAAATTACCAGTAGAAGCACATGTAGCAATCAGATCAATTGGTTGAGAAATTACTTTGAAAAGTGTGTACAATCTGTAGTTAACTTCAACACCTGTTAGACAAATATGTTATTATGTTTACACCCATGGCTGAGTATTCACTGCACTACTGTCTTCAATGCAATGTGTTGATAAATATTGATTGCAGATAAATTATAAATTAATTCCTTTTATAAATACACGTGTGACTTTATTTTTTTCTCAACTGTTCATCTCAACTATAGCAATGCGAACACTATAAATTCAATATTGATACGGTTGTGAAAAAAATTAGGTTGAATTGTTCATATCATATAAACACCAGAACTTTATAACAGGGCACCTTACAAGTATATAAACAATACAAGGACCGAAGCTTTTTCACATCTGGGAAAATAGGTTGCTTGCTTTCCAGGTTAAAGTTCATAATTTAATAAAATAATTAAAAAGTCCTTTTAAACAGTCAAGAGAGATATATAATTGACTCTGCTTTGCATAGAAGATGACAAAAACAAATGATAATAATGATAATAATAATGAGGACTTTGCATTACGCCTAGAAGCTCTAAGCACTTTACAACATATATAATGATATTACATTGTACTACAAAAAGCAAAACACTATGAAATTAGAAAATAAAAAAGCTCAAAATATTTGGAGGTGTGCTCTGATCGTTGTACTCTAAGCATGATTCAAGCATGCTGTGTTTTGAGCTTTTTAACATTTCTGGAGCAGATATTGAGATGAAACAGACATAATTGAGTTACAATAATTGAGTCTTGAAAGTACTAATTAAGACAAGTGTTTTAGTGGCATCAACTGAAAGATATTTGTGAATGGAGCTGATGCATCTCAGCTAAAGATAAGCAGCCTTTCCTATGTTCATGACATGTTGCTGCAGTGAGAGTAACTGACCAGAGTAACACCTAGGTTATGTACTGTTTTTTTGACATGCAGATTGTACATTGCTATAAAGACTGTTTGATTTCAGATGAGATACATTTTGGGTCAGAACAACTTTTTCTAAGATTTTTTATATGAACAGGAGATTAGAAACTGGTTGGTAGTTCTTTAAAGCAGTAAGGTTGAATGTTAGTTTCTTCAGCAGAAGGTTTTATACTGGCAGTTTTGAAAAATAATGGGAATTCCTCTGATGAGAGAGAGGTTTTAATAACATCAGTTAGTAAAGGCAATATTGGATCAAAGCACTCAAGCAACAGTGATGTTGGAATTAGATCAAGTTCACATGACTTTGGTGCACTCATCATCACAACTATCAGAAATTAATCCATGTGCTGCTAATGGTTGTCGCTGAAATACTGTAGTGGGATAATTTGGCTAAATGGACTATGTTTGTGACATTCTTCTTGGCAGCTTCATAGAATAGCTTATGAAAGTGAGTCTGTTGGAAAGTCAAAGCCTCTCCACTTCACAGTGGTCTTTTTTAATGGTGCAAAGCTGGTCCCTAACACTGCTATACCATGGAGAACACTTTTGAATTGATAATCTGCACTTGATGGCTGAGATGTTTTCAAGTAATGAACACAGGCAGTTATCGTGTTCTTCTACTGTAGGAGGTAAGCAAGTTGTTAGGTTCGCTGGATGTCATGCATTAGTTTGGTTCTATTTATCATATTGAGGTGTCTTTCAATAGCAAGTAAAGGTGAAGGAACTGATACATTCAGATTGCATATAATGTAGTAGTTATCTGATGCAAGTTCATGGGATACAAGGATGGACCATAGAATATTATAATCAGGTCTATGAAGACTTCATTCTAAAATGTGACCATGTTTATTGGTGGGTTGGTTAACTGTTTAAGGTTGAAAACATGAATGGAAATAGGATCATGCTATTGTTAACTGTGTTGCCTCCAAATCTAAAGAGCAGCACATATATTTTTATTGTCTAGCAGCAGTTGTGTAAATTACATGATTAATAGTATTTTCATATTTTTCAGTTTTGCTTATTTATAAAAAGACATCATGTCCAAGTTTTGAATGGGCTGTAACGAAATAAATTCTGGAACAGTAAAACTATACTATTAAGATAATACTTGATCTACATTATTGTGATTACTATGTAATATCTGAGGATATTCCATTAATGATAACATAATTGATGATTAGTTTAACGTTATTCTCAGTGATAATTTCCCACATATATTCATGAACTTAGTAGCATTTATCTAAATTAATCATGAAAGACTCACAATACACAAATTTGACGGAAATAGGTGGAATATGATATATCTCTGTGTGTCTGGCTGGCTAGGATTAGTTGATAGTGGGTGCAATAATTAACTTTACAAAATATTTAGAAAGCTGTTCCTTTTTTCAAATGAAAAAAGTAGAGCCTTAAAATAAGGTTACTGAAATTTGCACCAGATTCTTTGGTGCCATATTGAAAACATTTCAATCACTTGGAATGACAGAAAATGCCATAACTTTTGGCTTTTCAGTCTACACAGAAGTTGTCATTAAGGATATGCCTATAAATATAGGTATGATCATCAGCATTTAAACATCTAACATTAATGAATTTTTATTATCATGGAGTTTGCATACTCTACTATGATAGCTGGACAAGTAACACAATTCATAAAACCAAGTGCCTTCTTTTTGAGTCAGTGTATGGCTCTCTCCAGGCCATGCTTTTGGTGTAAAATTCCTTTGATCATGACAGGTTTTCACTGATCTTGCTGAGTGCTTAACAGCTGCCTGCTGGGCATGTAATAGCCTTGATAGAGGCAGAACTGAAAGAAGGCATTCAATCAGTTACAGCAGTATAAATAAGGTTAGTTTTCTTGCTACCAGAGAAGTTCAACTATGTCCAAAGTATGAAGAGAATGGACAAGGACTTGTACAGAAAACTTCTTGGAAATGAGTTCAACAAAGGTGTGTATAGATTTAAATTGCTAATTTGTAAATATTCTATAGGTTAACAAAACAAACAGAATATAAACAATAGTAATAGATATATTATGTTAAATTATCTATTAGTATTAGGCACTTTTATTAAACTATTCAGGGATTTTTATTCCATTCAGGAAGCATAGCCCAAATCTAATCGGAGCATACTCAGCATGAATTAGATTTGGCATAGTTTTCTAAATTTATGTTGTGAAGTTGACCCTATCAGGATGTATTACATTTTATCAAATTTAAATGTAAAATTTTCTAAAGATATTTTTAGCTTTAGCATTACATGTAAAAGATTTCAGACCAGTAGATTTACATATTTTGACTAAAGATATTCACTCCTAAACAAGTAGATTTTATTTTGTCTTCATAAACTTTATGTTGCAAGTACTGAAATGTTTTATCCCCGCTGTAATATTTTCTCTCTGCATACTATAATATAACAGCAAGTTTTGAACATAAATCTGATTCAAATTCTGATGGAAAATGCTATAACAAAAGGGAATTATTTATCTTTCAGTTCACTGCAAAAATATTTTTTAAAAATTCAATAGCATTTTTAGTTTCCATCAGAAGATTCCTGCCTGGTGACCACTGATGGAATTCATTTTGATTATTGAGCCTAACACTTACTGGCTATCAACAGTTCTCTGGTCCAGATTTCTACTTGAATAATCACTATGTATTTCTTTTAAAATAATAAAGAATATACTCTTGATATCAGCATTTTTATAAGTAAAATGCTATTGGCATAAATGCATTCAAATATTTAGTTATCATCAGCAGTAGGAAAAGAAAACTCAGAATGATAGTTGCGTAACTTTTAAAAGGTATGTTAGGTGAATTAAAGACTGCAGCAAGAACTAACAGGTTGAGACTTAAATTTTTTATCTTGCAGATATCGGTCTCCCAGCAACAAGATTTGTTCAGAAACGGTTGTCATCTTGTATGTCTAATTTAGGTAAATTACAATTTGTATTTGTTACACAGCAAGAACAGCAACTACTACTACTACTACTACTACTACAGTAATTGCCACTTAGATTACACACTTAAAGCATGGAAATAAAGCACTGAAATGGTATAGTGAAACTTATTTTCATTTCAGTTATGCATTATTCACCTACTCCACCAATATAACTTTGAGGCTAATTAGTTATGGATGTTTATATGCTTAATTATTTAATGCCCTGATTTTCCTGCATTAAAATCATTTTAGTATCATTACTTGATTCTTCTAATTTTATTTGACTTTTTCAGTAAATCTTCTTTGAATTTTAATAAAGCTCTGTATCTTAATTATATTAAAAGAAAAATAGAAAGATACAAATTATTAAGCAGTTTAAATGTATGCATTAGTATGAAAACATCACAAAATTACTAGCGTCATCATATGCATAACATTAATGTTTGTTTTAAAATCTATCTGCATCCTAAAATATGAAGACAATTTCAAATGCCATATGTTGCAGATTTCAATGTGAAAAGAAGAAGAGCTGCATTAGATTTAACTTTCATTGAAAAGGAAAAATCTGTGGCATGTGGGTGCAATAGTCATTGCAATGACAACTTTACAATGGAGGACATTTTAGTCTGGCGACAAAAATTGCATATACTACCGGAAGGACCTAAACAGATGACAATACTCATTAGCATCATCCGAAAATGTGCAGTGACATATAAACATACAAAAACACAGACTTTCAAGGTCAATGACAAGACTGTATGCAGGTATGTATGGAATATAAAGTCATATTTGTTATTTTCAGACACTTTCCTTGTACACAACAAGATTAGTGTTTTCATTGAAACTGTCATATCCATCAGCACCATTACAATAACACCATAAATCTGACAAATTTAAATCTGAAGGAATGTTATATGCATCAGAAATCAGATAAAAAGAGTTGTACACAATTTAAGCCATATTTAAATGTTAAATCAGTCCTTTAACATTTGAGACTTAGTTTATATCAAAATCTAGTTGTCATAGATGCTCATCAGATTATGGACAAATATAAATAAACATGTATGATTTTCAGTATGTGTTTATGACCAGACCATTTTTAATACAATTCAAATCAGTTTTAAAAATATGAATTTACTTGAGTACGGGAGGGAGATGTAGAACACTTATTTTTATGGATATGTAGATGGCCAAATTATATATATATATATATATATATATATATATATATATATTGTTCTTTTAAAGATTTGAATCATTACTTAGTCATCTGGACAAACTGAAGAGTACATTTTCCAAACAAATATCTGTTCTCATGAAACACTACAGTCAAATGTAATGGGCAATCGTTCCAAAATAAACATGGTTTAGTACCTAAACATTTATCTCTGAAAGACATACATTGTTTTATGGATATTTTATAAGAAGCAAATAATAGTTTTTAAACTTCTCCTTTTAAATGAAATGTCATGTTAAACTTGAAAATACCAGTTATAAAAGCACCTGAGTGAATACTTTAAAATATTTCCTCTGAAGACTGTTACATTGAAACAATTATGTAATATTGATACAATACAGATACAATGATTTAATGTTTCAAATAAAATGTGCCAGTAAACTTCTAATGGTTTATGATGAGTTAGAAAGTTGATTTAGCAAGAATAAATGAAAATTGAATGTGCAACTCTCAATTATATCTCACAGAATTATGATACCTATTATGATATTTAAAAAGAAGAATCTGAGTGTTAGTTTTCCAACTGAATTGCAATGAAATTTGAACATTATTTATTATTTTTTATATTAATTTCTTCTATTATGACAGTTAAACAATCATTCAAAAGACTTGCTTAGTTTAGTTTAAAATAAATAAAATTCATTTAAAAATTACTGATACAAATTTTTCAGGTATACATAACCCAACAAGTCTCAGGCAGACATCAAGCTAAACGAGCAGATAGAAGAAGATATGATGTTGGGAGACATGTTTTGTACCTTGCAGATGCAACTATCATTCAAATCGGTCAGGTCATGGAAGTTGCGCCTGCTGAGATTACAATTAGATTATACAGAACAAAGCAATTTAAGGTGTCACTGACATCATGTAAACAGCTGACAATATCAGTCAGCAATATTTTACCAGGGGAATTTGAACTTCCTGCTTCAAGAAAATTGCTGATAGGCATAAAAAGACTTATTGAAAAGAGATCTTGTATGTTAAAGTAAAAGTTGTTTCAAAGTAAAAGTTGTTACAATGTACACCATTTCAGTCATATGTTCTTTAATAATAAAATTTGTTATATATTTAAACATTTGTTTTAATAGTTTGGTTTTCTCTAGATTTTGTACACATCCATCTTCCTGTTGGTCCATCTCTCTGTTAAATACTTGATAAAGTTTGTAGGTTTAACAATTTTTGCCGAAATACTAGTTTGATTAAATCAGTTTTAATGACGAAAATCATAGGTGTGATAAAAATACAGTCATTTCATTCACTGATTTATTTCTAACCCAACTCTAACAAGTAAGGCCCTAGCACTGTCATTGTATGTGGGTTTTATGCTTAATGTACATTATGTACTAACACTGTGCCATGTTAGAGTAACATGATCAGAACACACATCTCTATAAAGCAAACCTCCCCACTGCTCTGTACCATACAATGACTGCTACATTTCACTGATGGACTCCAGTCCAGCATTACCTATCTGGCCTCTCCCATGTGTACAAACCAGCAAGATACTTATGATCTTCTTCTGGCAATCATATACTCATTATTCCCACTATGAAAATGAAGTCATATGTACAACATTCATTTGCATACCAGGGCCCAACAACTTGGAATGAATTGCTAAATGAAATTAGACACAAAGACACTGTAATCCCTTTTAAGAGTCTCTTTAAACTCTGAAAAACATGTCAACTGCAAAAGCAAACTTAAAGACTTAATGTTGTTTCCTACCTTAAATATTTTCAGCATGTTTTTTTTGCTTTATAGTTTCATGTGGTTTTTTTTGTTGCAGTCAAATCATTATAGATGTTGTAAAATGCTTAGAGCATCTAAAGATTAGGTGCTTTGTAAAGTCCTCATTATTATTATTATTATTATTATTATTATTATTATTATTATTATTTATACTATGGGTGAGTCTATTTCCCACCAACATCACTATTATGTACATAGAAAAACCACTTGTTAAATCCATGTGAAAGGCAAATGTGTAGCATTCATTTAGCCAAGATTTGGTTTCAACCAAAGAGTGTGAAGAACAGCTTTGTAGGAATTAGCCAAATTGGGCTAAAAGGACATTAGTTGTGTACCAGCCTCACTGAGAATAGCAGCAGGAATCCTTAGCCAAATTTTGGCTAAGCATTCATTTAGCCAAGATTTGGTTTCAACCAAAGAGTGTGAAGAACAGCTTTGTAGGAATTAGCCAAATTGGGCTAAAAGGACATTAGTTGTGTACCAACCTCACTGAGTATGGTAACAGGAATCCTTAGCCAAATTTTGGCTAAGCATTCATTTAGCCAAGATTTGGTTTCAACCTAAGAGTGTGAAGAACAGCTTTGTAGGAATTAGCCAAATTGGGCTAAAAGGACATTAGTTGTGTACCAGCCTCACTGAGTATGGCAACAGAAATCCTTAGCCAAATTTTGGCTAATTTAAAACCTGCCTAGCTCCTTCCACAGACAGTAAAGCCATTGAATAGTTATATACTATATATTGACCAAAAGCTCTTCAAAGATTCTCATTATGTGCCTTTTCTACTTTGGGTTAAGAGATTTTAGCCCATAGCAGAGGCCTGATTTGAGTAAATGGAAAAGCTCAAGTGAAATCGGAAGCTGTTGCAAGTTGTCTCCTCTGGGTCGCCCATTGATTACAGCAAAGATTAATAATTATAGCAGACACGTCTTTCTTTCCATTTTACAACTTAAGTTGTATGGAAGTCTTTGGAAATTTGGGGAAAACATATGACTTCCAGCGTGACTCGCGCCAGGGTTTTGACACCGCTCGGTCAAGTGAATACCCCTGTGCTTGTAACAATATATATATATATATATATATATATATATATATATATATATATATATACCACTATGCCTTTACAAATTTAGGGTGATAAGCTTCATTTTCAGCTACATTACTATGAAGAAGAGTTATGCCCCCTGATTGCCTGTCTGCCAAGCTTGGTTTTATGCAGCATAACTTTACAACAGTCATTACATTTCAACCATTTTGCATCCAGTTTTATATTGGGCTTTGAATTACTAACATTCCTGTGTTTTACATCATCATTGACAGGAGATAAATGATTTCTAACTTTGATTCAAGCAACATGACTATATAAAGAATGTTTTTATTTCAGTATTGATGACACAATGATGAGTTTCATTTTCATTTCCAGCTTTATTACATGTCATTACTGACAGAATTTATTTCCTATGATTGACCATGTTTCTTTCTTTTTTTTTCATAGCTAAACATTAACAAGAATTGTTAGACATGAACTGAAATTTGCATGATTCTTTTTATTGTTCAGACCCTGAATGAGTTTGCTTTCAGTGTTTGATGACATCATTTACACAGTGTTTGATGACATCATTTACAGTGTTTGATGACATCATTTACACAGTGTTCGATGACATCATTTACAGGGTTTAGCTGATTGCTCATCCTTCTAATTTTGTTTTGCTTTAATCAACAAATGTACCTACCCATCCCCTTTGATACAATGGTTTGGACAGGTATGTCAGTACAACATCTGGCTGTACCTACCCATCCCCATTGATACAGTGGTTGGTACAGGTATGTCAATACAGCATCTGGCTATACCCACCCATCCCCTTTGATTCTATGGTTGTACAGGTATATCTATTAAACATCTGGCTGTACCCACCCATCCCCTTTGATTCTATGGTTGTACAGGTATATCTATACAACATCTGGCTGTACCCACCCATCCCCTTTGATTCTATGGTTGTACAGGTATATCTATACAACATCTTGCTGTACCTTCCCATCCCCTTTGATACAATGGTTAGTACAGGTATGTCATTTTGTAAATTGAAGTGATGTATATTAGGACCGATGCATACATGTGCATGTGATATTTTGTGATAACATAATTTCAGTTGAATTTTAAAAGTTGTGACAAAATATTGGCAGCCCATACTACTGCTTATACTAACTATGATGATTATGCTAGTACTACTACTACTATTATTACTACTACTACTACTACTACTACTACTACTACTACTATTACTACTACTACTACTATTACCCCTACTACTACTACTTCTACTACTACTACTAATAATAATACTAATAAGAAGAAGAAGATGGCTGAATGCCAGATGTCATTGTCCTTAAATTAATGTAGAATAGAAATTTATATCTTTTCAGAATGAAAAACAAAACAGCAAAAAGATAAATAAATATAAAAATAAATAAACAAAAAGAGAAAAGCATATTAGATAAATAATACATTAAAAAATAAATATTAGTGTATTAAGAGAATGATATGTAATAATTGTATTACTCTAATTTTGAATATCGTTTAATATTTAGCAATTAATTTACATTTTGACACTCACATATAGAAGTTAATGTTATTAAAGGATGGTGTTTTCTCTATAGCATACATGAATACCCCCATTCTTTGGTCTAATGTATCTGAGTGCATCAGTTACGTTTGTTGTTTTTTATACACCAGTTGATAATCCTTATTTGTATCAAAGGTTTGATCGAACAAACCGAATAAATGTAGTTTTTCTCCACAATAACATGGTCTGGAATTTTAAAAAAATGTTGATTTCAAGCATAAAGGATAAAAGCAATTCGTCTAAAGAGATATCGATTGACGTATTATTTAATAATGATTACATCGAAAGAGATATCGATTGATGTAATATTTAATAATGATTACATCAAAAGAGATATCGATTGACGTATTATTTAATAATGATTACATCAAGAGATATCGATTGACGTATTATTTAATAATGATTACATCAAAAGAGATATCGATTGACGTATTATTTAATAATGATTACATCGAAAGAGATATCGATTGACGCATTTTTTAATAATGATTACATTAAAATAGATATTGATTGACGTATTATTTAATAATGATGACATCAAAAGAGATATCGATTGACGTATTATTTAATAACGATTACATCAAGAGATATCGATTGACGTATTATTTAATAACGATTACATCAAGATATATCGATTTATGTATTATTTAATAATGATTACATCAAAAGATATATTGATTGACATATTATTTAATAATGATTATAAAGATGTCTCATGGGGATAATATACTTTGTCATTATTTTGTGTTATCACATAGCAGATATCGTTTTCCTATAGTATGTGCAGTTTCATATTTTTGATATTACCACATGTTAAAATATCACTTTATGTGATTCCAAATAAGCCCATGAAATTATTGTGCAGTATCCTCTTTATTGATTGGCTGGGTTCGTGGGAAAACGTTTTTAACCCCGCCTTCTGAAATGTTTGGTTTTGAATGAACATTTTTGGCGGCCATTTTTGAACTCGACTCGCAAAAGAAAATTGAGAATAAATTATCTCCGCTGTCAGAATATGGACATGTTACCCCCACAGGGGTTTGTTATGTCATGTATAACAATATCATAATGAGAAACATGACGTAAAACTACAAACAAGAACAACAATAAGAAGTAAAACTAAAGGACCAGGGTATCGCTTATTTGTTGTTGGGGTGGGGAGAGGGAGCGGTATATCTGTAACATAGATATAGAATCCATCGTATATACCAGCGTGGTTTAAATGTTAACTTACAGAAGTAAATAAACTCACCTCTGTTCATAGAAGAATTTGGATATATATGGGTCATCGAACTGACAGAACTTCATCCAACCACAGCATCTTTACGCGGTATAACAAATCCGACTCAAAACTAAATTTGTTTACGTTTTCTGTACAGTCTATTGTTCCAGTCGAATACTGTAAATATCCAATCAGAAATGCATTGCAGGAAATGTGGGAATTTCTTCATCCAGTAATCCTATTTCATGTAAAATTCACAACAATGTAAAGTTTAGTTCTGCAAGTGACATTTTAGGGTAAATATGCACTCTAGGCCGGGCAGCACCATTCACCCAAACCTGCCCAAAACCACCCAAAACCTGCCCCAAACCACCCAAAACCTGCCCAAAACCACCCAAAACCTGCCCAAAACCACCCAAAACCTGCCCAAAACCTGCCCCAAACCACCCAAAACCTGCCCCAAACCACCCAAAACCTGCCCAGAACCACCTAAAACCACCCAAAACCTGCCCAAAACCTGCCCAAAACTACCCAAAACCTGCCCAAAACCACCCAAAACCTGCCTAAAATCTGACCTAAACCACCCAAAACCTGCCCAAATTCACCCAAAACCTGCCCCAAACCTGCCCAAATCCACAAAAAAAACATGATGCTAATCATACTCATAATCACAAGAAAACATTGGATACAGTATTAATCTACTGAAACAGGCGACACGATCGAGACTGTCTTTATTTTATTTTTTTATTGGAAGTAAACATAGAAACAAGAAAGACAAAAGTTACTATCTATATTCATCACCAGTCAGAACTGAACTATATATATTCTGGAAAAAATCAAATACAATAAACAAAGTAGCACGTAATGGAATGGATAAAATGTATTTCGTTTCATTTTTTAATTCTATTTTGAATCATTTGAAGTAAATAATTGCCTATCAGTGCCATAACTGTCAAATGCGATTAATACAAAATTACAATACAACGAAAAACTGAAAGTACCACATTATTTCTTTCTAATAGATTTTAGATTTCTATTATAGACGGAATGTCTCACTGGCGATTCAAAATGTATAAATATGTACTAAGATTATTTTTTGATGTCTAATCAAACACAGTTTGAAAACATGAAATAAAGTATATCAACAGTAAACTAATGATGTTCAGCTCGATTGTATTTTGCATATTTTAAAGCAAAGCATTAATATAATCAAATAATACATGTAATGTATGCAACAAATTCAACAAAAATTATAAACATTGCAAAGACTTTTACATGAAATTAGTTTTAAAAAAGCGAGGCTGTTTGAAGTACAAGCTCAGTAAAATCACTGCAAAACATGCCCAGCACGTGCAAGATTGTTGTCTTGTTCATTGCATTGGGATCCAGTATTAGTCTCTGGTCTCTCTCTTTCAGGTAAAACAGCAGTGGTACTGTGGATACTCGAAATCAAAGCACCTTACAACAAAGTCTGAACAAAACTAATGAACATGAAGAGGCTTCAACAAGAAAAAACCAAGCAACAACTACAGAAAATTGGCTTACTTTAAGTGCTTCTACTTGGAACAATCATGTCAGTCCATCCATACTTCCATCCGTCCATCTGGCACACACATATTAATTCAGTTAGTACTGGTTCTCAATGAATCGCCATGAAATTTTGAAAATATTATAGGCATCACTCAATAATGATCATATAGACAAATTACTTTGTGATGCAATTTTTATAAGAGTTCTCATTTCTTACTTGCAACTTAATTCCATGTATGACAAAGTCTTCTAAACACAATTATCTTACATTTTTCAGTTGATTGCAATGAAACTTGGTAAATGTTGTAGTCATCAACTCAAAATGTGCATATAAACATTTGTATTAATTTAGCTAAATATAGTGTATGTCTTAATCTTGTAAATACAAATAGTCTGTTTCAGATGGATCACTATAAAACTTTATACATGTTATGGTCATTATCTAAATATGCACATGTCAACAAATTACCTTATTTCTGCAATAGTTGCTTGAATTACTGTCTTTTTCTTGCAGCTTGATGTACTGCATGATTAAATCTTGTGAATATACCTACTGTCAAAGTTTTCAGTTAATTTCCATAAATGATAATTCGAAGATCACATTTTGCCAAATTTCTGCTCTCTTGCAGTTATTGTTGTTAAATTATTGCTGTTTTTCTTACAATGACAGATTCTTGTACATGCGACTAGTCCTGCAGAGTTTGATAAATCTCTGTTAATTTTGTGAATATACAATCTAATTATGGTGCAGATATGAAAACAATTATATATATATATATATATATATATATATATATATATATATATATATATATATATATATATATATTGTTAATGAGTTTGAAAACAGACATAATTGACCTTGGGTTCAAGAGAAGGTCATATCTTGTATTTTTGTACTTGCCCTTAGCACAGATCTTTATATAAAATATGGATCTCCACTATTTCTCCATATACTTATGGGGTGGTTTGTCATCAGTCCATTCATTGGCACAAGCTTGTTATAGCTATGCCTCCTAAACTATTTCATGATTGCCATGAAACTTCATCCTTTACACATTCATCACACATAGAAGTTGGTCCTAAATTAAAATGGTGTCACTTGCACATCCATAATGGCCACTCTTAGGCTTTTTTACTAAATGACTTCTTGTAATATCTAATTGGTCCTGAATGAAAATGCTGCTAAGACATCTTATATGACTGCTTCAGTTACCATCTTGTAAATCTTGTTATCACTACTTCTCCTGAATGAATGGTCATAATGGCATTGGGGTTTCACTGAAACATTTCTTACCATGTCAACTTGGCTGATCTCACTTCCAATATGGTCACCATAATGGTCATCCTGTGTGTTTGTTTTATATGGTTTAATGCCATTTTTCAACATAATATAGGGTTCTCATGGCAGCTAGTATTAATGGTGGAGGAAAAACCCGGAAAGAATCACCAATCCACGAGAAGCTACTGGCAAGCTTTCTCACATACCCACATTGGCTGAATCCGAGACTCAAACCCACGCAGACTGAGGTGAGATGGCAGTGATCAATAACAGAGAGTGTTTTAGACTGCTTGGCCACACGGGGGCACCTTATGGTCATCTTGAGAATCTTGTTTATACTTCCAGATGGCTAGTCATATCGATATTGTTGTTTCCCCAAAAGACTGATGATGTCTAGCTTGTGGAAATGTTGCCAACCTGTTTTCCAATATGACCATCATGTCAGTCATCTTGAAAATCTCTTCATTACTCCAAAATAACAGAAAGTCATGTCAGCTTGATATTTCCACCAGAAGACTTTTTTCGTCTTGTTGGTCCTAACTTTACAGCTAATTTGAAAATCTTGTTATTTCTGAAGAATATTAGAGATGGCTTCAATACTCGGCAATTAAAATTATTTTGAAGGGTTCTTATCTTGAATTCCTGGAAATTCTTTTTGACCAGTAGAATGTCAGTCCCAGACTAATTTGTTTTTCATATGGAAAACATAACACTGAACTTTGCCATTTCTTATGTATGTAGTCATGAGTGCATGGCTTTGCATTTTTTCACACTGGAATAAAAATATGGCAATAGGACTTCCAATTCATTATTGGCAGAAATCAGAATTTACCCCTGCAGGAGACTGTTATACACATTTTGTAAAATTGGATTATTAAAACATACAAGTACATATGTACAGTAGTCCCCTTCTTTTAAGGTCACCCCTATTGCAGCAAGAAAGTGGTCATTCTAGAGGGGGATGACAAATGCAATTAGTATTTACATGAATCCCCTTTTTAGTACCAGCGATCTTGTTGGCAACAGTCTTAAAAACAAACCAGTCTTCTCACAATTAAAAATATCCTTGCTGTCATATCCATTGCATATATCATTCAGTCTCTAGTTCCAATCTTTGACAACTTCATTATTAACATTAGCCGATTATCCACTAAGGAGGTGAAATCCGTGCAACCATCCGTTACTTGCGGTAAAGTCGTCATATCCAATTTCAACTGGCAAAATTGTCACTTTTTCTTGGATCATTCGACGGGTGCAAAACCTTTCAAAAACCTTGTCATTCAAATCAGGATACAAACATCTCCCGACTCTAACAATCTTCATTTCTCCATCCATTCCACCTTCCCATTTCCGTAGAGATGTTTCCCTATCTTTCACGATATTGTTTGTCTGAATCTTTCCAACATCAGATTTTTCTGCCAGGATCCTCGAATTCTGTCCCCTTTTTCGTCAGTTGAATTACTTTCACTTTCTCTTCTAAATTGAGAATTTTTCTTTTCCTCAAAGACATGTTGATCTCTTTGCAGTTACACTGTACTTATTCCAATGTTGCCAACTAAAAAGACTGATAAAACAATTTTTTCTGCATTTAAACAAATTGCCATGTGTTTTTGAAGGAAGAGATCTTGTCACATGATTCGTTAGTCACAGTCTGATGTCATATTGTTTTCAAAATTTCTGTACACCTATTGTTTTCAGACATTTCTTTGCACTAGTAAGTGAGAGAAGCCAAAACTGCTTCGATATGTACCATTAACATCACGTAGATTTGACCTCATGGCCGGGAGGATTTGTGATCTTGACAATTATTTTCAGTAGCAATAGCCACTAATTATCAAAGGAAGAAGCTCAACATCATACACCGCTCCCTCGATAACTCGCGCCCTGATAACTCGCGAACCCGCTTATAACGCGGTGTCCGGCGTGGATCCCGTTTTTTTTTAAAGAAAATATTTTTAAAAATGAAGAAACTCGTGATCAAAACTGGTGAATGAAACCTTGATATATCGCCCGTTTTATCGTCGAAAATGACGGTTAGTGCCCAAAAAGTTAGAATCAACATCGTGAAATTTTCAGGTTTTAATAAGGAATCGCATATCTTGTTAGATTTTATCAGGAAAAATATTTTCTCAGTTCACTGTAAATAATAATACTGTATATGTATAGGGGAAATTAGTGTTTTAATCTTTTCATTGTGTTGCAATGTAAGCAGTATAATCGTTGCATGTTCTCTTCTATTCAAACATGAAAAGAGTCAATTGACCGTCACATCGATGCCCGCGAGCACATCTGTGAGAACCTAATTAAATGCCGGCTTCGTTTTGATCGACGACTTGGGGAAGTGTTTGTTGCAATTTAAAATCAATTAAAATAGACCTGCTTTGTTTTATAAGGCGGTCTTTTGTATCAAATCAGGTAAAAGACGTACAATACAAAAGTTCAATGGAATGCAAATCCTACATGCATAAACTCTTGTGGTCAATATCGTGTCTCAACATCAATCAAATTAGTTGGACCAATCGAACATGGTTTCAAATAGTATGTACTTATTGTCATTAAAGTATATATTAATCAGTAATTTATCCTAATCATTTGTAAATGGGATCATGGAGAGCAAGGGAATCAAGCGAAAGGCGTACTCGGTGAATGAAAAGCTTACTGTCATAGAGAGGGTTCTTAATGGTGAATCAAGATCAAAAGTTTGTAGTGAACTTAAACTTGCCGAGTCGACACTCAGAGGTTGGCTCAAGGATGAGCAGAAATTTCGGGATTATTTGCATGAAGTTGATTCTGATGATGGATTTAAATGGAAACGGGTACGCACTGCAAACGACACAGAATTAGATGATGCTGTGTACACCTGGTTCACACAGCAACGTGAACAAAGTGTTCAGATTTCGAGAACAATTCTCAAGGTCCAGGCAGAGAAAATGGCAAAAACTATGGATACTGAATCAGATTTCATGGCAAGCCATGGGTGGCCTTGGAGATTCCAGCGCCGACATGGAATAAAACAAAATTCTTTGTCGGGAGAGATACGCTCAGCAAATCAGGCGGCCTCATCTAGTTATCCCAACCAACTCCGAGAGATACTGACCCGTGATGGATATACAGACGACCAAGTTTATAATTGTGATGAGGCTGGTCTATGCTATCGGATGATTTAAATATTTTTTTATATAATTTTTTTTACATGTCTGACGTTTAGACCCATTAAATTCATGGTTGGTAATGGTTTATCTTTGTAATTTTTCTTTTACATTTTACTCTATCTATCTATCTAATCAATCTATCTATGTATCTATTTAGTGATAGCAGAATTTTATGTTTTAGATCAACAAAGTTTCGACGTTATCGTTTTTCGATATGAATGTTATGTTTTTTGATAAAATAAATCTTGATTCATTTTGAACAAACAATAAAACTAGAATGTATCCAAATCAACACAAAAAGCAGTGATGTAATACACAATGTATTTAGCGATACACATGTTAAGAATATTGATACCTCGTGGAATAATGTTTGTTTTTACGATCTTTTCAAGATATTTTTTTCAAGAAATTAAAGGTAATTTATAAAGAAAAACGCACAACACCTTTTTAAAGAAATATTTATTCACAGTTTTTTAACAGCACTATTATAAAACGAGTATTTAACAATGCACCCCTCCCCCCTTACGCCTCTGTCGATCTCCCATCACTTTATTAGTTTTTTTTATAGGTCCCTCGGTAACTCGCGCCCTCGCTTATAGTGCGGTCGATGTTTTTGGACCCCGTTGTGCGCGAGTTATCGAGGGAGCGGTGTACTAAGGTAAGCCATAAAGGCTATCAAACCATTTTGTTGCTTACTTGTGTATGTACATCGATACTGTCACTTCTCATCTGTAACTACTGTCCATTAATTGTAATCTTAACGGTTATCAGAGAGACTAAACCAGACATCTCATGATAATAGCAGCATGTCTAATCTTATTACATGTAGTTACCCTTTTGAATGGAAAAAGAATTGAGTCTGTATCAGCTTTATGGAATAAATATGGCTGTTGGTGATGTTTAAATGATATAATATTAACCTTAGTGGTACATGTACTTTAGTCAACACTTCTTTCAGCACTGGATACATATTAAAATCAAAAGAGGCTGCTTGTGAAGGGTAAATTTTATATTTAATTATTGCACCAAATTGCTAGGCTGCTGGTCATGTTAGCAAGGTGGTCTTTCAAGAGGGATACTTTTGAATAGAAACTCGTCAGTGCCAACAGATTTTGGTCTTAAGGAGCAGGTGGCTGCTGGTTGGGGTGGGGTGGGGGGGGAGTTTTATATATATATATATATATATATATATATATATATATATATATATATATATATATATATATATATATATATATATATATATATATATATATATATATATAACTAATGCCAGACACATTTTTATTATATGTAATGTTATAATGGCAAGCTAATTACTATATTGTACGGTTTGAAAGCACTGGTCAGCTAAATTTTGATTCTTGATAAACTCTTGATGAGTTCCAAGTGCGTTGAGTCTGATCCATTACCTTCATTAGAGTATAAAGATTCTCATAAAAATTTCTTTTGAATGATAACGAAATTCCTGTAGAGATTTGCTTTTACTGAAATAAGGAGGATAATATTTTTGTTTTACATGATAGGAGAGGGGAAAAGACTAGGTTGTGTGTGTTGAAGATTCAATATGAAACTTTTGCTGTCCAGCCTCACTAGGAAATATTATTCCGACCAACTAATATTTGCTATATTTATCATATATTGATCCTCTGTACATATGCAAATGAATTTTTGCAAAGTTTGTATTTATTGTATTCCAATCAAGTTGATTCTTGGGCACTTGGACAAAGGTCAAAATTCTGTGGGTTGGGTTGGGTTGAATGACAGTAATATATGTTGTTAACTAATTGATCTCATTTATTATTATGTACATGTATATTTGCTCCAGGATTTTTGGAAGGCCTCTGATTTTAACTCTACTGGTCATAAAACAGACGATCTTGTGGGATGGCCAGTTGCCATCATCTGTCTGTGAGCACAAGTATATTATTTTTACTCGTTCTAAACTACTTGGAGGATTGACATGAAACTTGACAAAGTGACCATCTTGAAAATCATTTTATTGCTGCTTCTCTTAAATAGATAGCCATATCAACATGGGGTTTTCACTAAAAGCCTTCTTACAATATCTTATTGGTCCTAAATGAAATTTGTGCCAATCTTGATATGACATCCATCTTGGCAATCCTGTTATAGCTACTCCTACTGAAAGGATGGTCTTGTTGACATGGGGTTTTCACTAAAAGACTTCTGATGATGTCTAGTTGGAACAAATTGAAAATGGTAATAATCTTAAGCCCAGTATGGCTGTCATAGCAACTAGTTTGAAAATCTTGTTATTGCTCAAGAATATCAGCAATGATTTCAACACATATTTGTAAAAAAAAAAATGCTCTTATATTGATGACCTGAAAATTATTTTCGGCCATTATTGCATCAGTTCATCGATGAAGACTGTTGTTTACTTTTTGAAATGTCATTTATTTGTAGAATCTCCAAAATATTTAAATGACTCTCTTATGCTTAATGTTAACTGTGACAAAGTGCACACCTAACAGACAATGGGCTACGAGGTTCACTATATCATTTAAACCATTGTATACCTCATAAAAAACTGTACTGAAACCTTGTTTTGTTTAGTTGTATCACTCCTTCCTTGAGTTACAAAATGTGATTCAAAGGTGTTGTATGTTAATCTTTTACCCTAATTATTTTGTCAGCCATGAGAGTGATCTCAGACCCACATGAGCCTCTTACCTCTACCATGATTCATGCTAGAATCACCAAACTTGGCAAATGTTTTGTGGCTTATATGCTGTATTTTCCTATGTAAAATTAGTTGTATTCACTAATTACAAATTACACATTTACCTTCTCTCCCAGAACATGTTGTTTTAATTTGCATGTTTTAACTCTATGTGCAGCTAGAAGCTATTTATTTTGTGAAAACTATGGGACCACATACCTATTACACAAAATGATATATATTCTTGTACTTACTCAGTATACAAAATTCAGTATCCATGAATTTACACAGTAAACAAAATTCACTATCCATGAAAATTGATTTTTTCACTAAACCTCAAAAATAAATGAATTCACATTATCTGATTGCTTTCTTTTTGTGTGGTTTTGCATTGGTGCAATTTCAGTCATCAGTTGTCTACTGTGTACCTTGAGCAGATATTTACATTGTACATCAAGTTCACATGTTTGGATGTGGATGAAATATTATACTGATTAAACAAATCTTAATGTTACTGTGTGCTCTTTTCTTATTGCATTGTTGAAACATAGTATGTAATATCATTTACATAAGATTCATATGAGTATAGAGTTTGTATTATTTATTTTAAAGGCCAGGAAAACTTGATGCATAATAATGTGTGTTAGTGTGTCTACCTATCATTCTGAATATATACATACAATGTCAGTTATGCAACTCAACTTTATAAAGCAGTACTGTTCACTTTATATCGGCCACATTTGTAACTTTCTTAATTTCTTCCCTCCTTATTTTCGCAAATTCAGACACAATGCCATACACATTTTAATTACGTTTCTGCTTTTAACTTCTTTTTTTCTTTCTCATTGTGTAAACAATTGGATCCAGGTCTGATGTGCTACCTATTGTCAAATTATTTGATTTAATTTTATTAGATCGCAAATTAGAGGTGATGAATCAAAGATAACCATTTACAAGCTTTTTAATCTAAGATCATGTTCTATTGATGACTGGAGGATAATGACACCTGACGGAATGTAAATCTTAGCTTAAAATAATAAGTTATCCCAATTAAGCAGCATATCCTCATGCCATAGTATGCCATGTTATTGAATTGCATTTTAATTAGTAACTCGGTTTATCTGGAAATTCATTAGACAAGCAAATCTTTTAATAATAATTAGACATAGCATTTTCATATTGAGGTATATTAATATGCAATGAGTTCATAAAGATAGGTTATTCAAAGTTTTCCATGATTATCACAAGATATAAGGTTAAAGATATATTAGATGTAAAACTTGAATTTGTACCAGATTATGGCCTGTTCCAGATGATTATGAATGTAGTAAGGTGCGTAATTAGCAATAATATTATATAAAAACGTGGAGTCAGTGCAAGGTATGATGTGACAAAATCAGTTTAAAACATAAGATGTATATTATACTTGGTGAATTTTGTAAGTGAATTTGGTGATTAAATTATGTTTACATGACTATTTCATTGGCTACCCATTAGCCCCAGAGAAAATAATTTCTGATGAAAATGATATATTTCCCATGAAAAAGAAGTTGATAAATTATTTCAAAGGTATAAACTGAACTGTACCAAAACTTATGAGCATTGAAAAACAAGAATATACGTGTATTGTTGATATAAAGCTTTACATATGGTTATGTAAAAAAGGGAAAAGATTCAGAGTTGTATTGTGTGAATAACAACCATGATAGAAATCCAACATTGAACTGGATACAAATTTGAGACATAAGAAAACAAATAATTTTGAGAAAGATTTTATGAATGAGAAATAACATTGTATTTTGTCAACAGATGGAAAATCAAAGAAAGAAAATAACATTTAAAATATATAAAGATTGAAATATATTTTAACATGCCAGGAGGATTCACCATTTGCACAGGGAAATATTTATTAAAAAATAACATTGTTTTTAGTTTCAAAACATGAAAATCAAATTATCGAAACCATTTCACGATGTATTTATAGTGTATTCTAATACCTGTAGTTGAGAAGTCAAGTGTATCTAATCGCAAAAGGATTACAAAAGAAGTTACAAAAAGTGAAGTAAGCATCGTTCACCTTTGCTTTTCAGATTTCAGATCTACATTTTCAGATCACAACTGCTGTAGATAGTGCAGATTGTGAAACCAGCTGGTTTCCTGCACTCATAAGATGCTCACAAAATCAAGTAGTTAAATTATAAATAGCAATGTATCTCCAAAAACATTGTTGGTAGAAAGTACTAGCATAGGTAACAATTCAATATTCAAATTACTAATATATTACCTTAGCCAGCTTTTTTAAGAGAAAATGGAGAAAGTATGAAGTGTAACCGCTATCAGTGGTGTGACACCCGCAGACAATGACCAAAGCGACCATATGACACTAGAATAAACACTTGACCAAAATGACGATTTTTATGCTGGGAACTTGCCACCCAAAGCGGTAAGATCTAAACTAAATGCGGATTTCAGAACAGAGTTGCATGACATACCACCCCACGGGATGCCAACTCATAGATCTTGGAATAAATGCGAGGGCACCAGAACAAGCCGAAGTTCTAATAATCCCTCATGCCATGAAATATAACATCGGAAAAATCGAAGAACTACAGAACGCGGTTTTGAACAGGTACATGCTGTACCACAAGAACAAAAAAGTAAAGTTCCTAGATGTGACATACATTGAGGTGAAGCAGATAGCAGCGACGGACAAAGAGGCACCACCATTTGAGAAGGAAGTTGGCCCGAAAATGGTATATATACATGTAAGCGGACTACCATATGATATTTGCACTGAATAATTGGTATAGAAGTTGGAGCACAAAATGGGGGCCAAGGTGAAATACCACAAAATGTCGACCATATGGCGGTATGCCCCAATATCAACTGGAGCTAGGAGTCTCGCCATGACAAGGGAGGACACCAAAAAATACCTATGTTATTTTACCTGATAGGATCAAACTGAAAAGCTGGTATAAGTCGTACGAGCAGGACAGAAAGTGCCCCAAGTGTGGCTGCACAGGACATGGACCGTGGGATTCTAAGCAAGGGACTATGCCTACAGCGAACACCAACCCTCCAGCATCATATGCAGGAGCAGTGGCAATATCTCCACATAACAATCCTACAAATCAAATACACACGTATCAAAGGAAGGAAAAAGCATACCAAGGCAGGAATGGATCCAAATTCTTAGCCCAAACAATACTAAAACAAAAACGCCAGGAAAGGATACAATAACCACAACAATTAGATTTCAGGTCCTAAATGAGGAAGGAGAAGGAGAAAAAGAGAATACAGACATAGAGGCAAGCGAACTGTCTGGTGTTATGCCACTTATTACATCAACCTCAATGGAAGGGGAAAAAAATCAAGAAAAGGAAGGCAAATAATCTGTCAACCTCCTCCACGAATATGGCATGGTTTGAGGAGATGGACAGAGATGACGATAAAAAGGAGAGGAAGAACAAACCCAAAGAAGACCAGAAGAAACGAAGAGAATTAAATGCTAACAAGCTAAGCAATACAGAGGGGAGTGAAGGCGAGTCAGAATACGACAGTGCGTCGGACGATATATAAGTGACTAAAAGACTGACGTTGCGGGAAACGTTATACACATCGAATGTCACAAGTAATTTTTACATGTCATAAAGTTAAAATACAATAGAGGATGATACTAAATCCCCAAACAAAATTACATAATTTAGACAACTAAACAAAACCAGATAAACAATAAGAAACAACCATAACAACCTAATACACACAAAGCGATAACCTGGGAACAGACATGAAAATGGCTGAAGAGAACTTCCGTTTAATGTCAATAAATGCAAGGGGAATAAACAAAGTAAAAATAGTGAAGTTAAAAACAGTAGGAGACTTTGACTTGCTTTTCGTACAAGAGACTCATAACGGACTAACAAATGACCGAAAAACTGAGGGGGAAATGGAGATGGATTACATTATAGTAAAGAATGACTATATAGGGAGGGACATAAGAGGACGAGTAGCTGTTTTCATTAAAACTAAAAGGGGAATAAAATGGGAGGGGTAAATTGTATCAATGTGTATATTCAAACCAATAGGTATAGGAAGCAGGAATGTATAGACGAATTGGCAAAATATTTGGAACAGTTCACAATAGGAAAGCTGATGTTAGGAGGGGAGTTTAATTAGGTGGGATACAAGATTGACAAGACTGGAAAATTGACAACAGAGGACAAGAGATTTAAGGGAAAAAATGGAATGCATAATGAACACACAAAAATTGTTTGACATCTGCAGAAGACTTAACATACCCAAGGTGGAATATTCGTTCGAATATAATGGGGATATGGGAAAGAGGTAAGACAAATTGTGGGGAACATCGGCGGGGAACAATAAATACATAAAAACAGATTATAAATTACAAACTTTCAGACCATAAATTAATATATATAGAGATAATCAGTATAATACAATGGGGGAGAGGCCAATGGAAGATAAATAATGCAATAATAGAGCACAAGGATTTCGGGAAGGAAATAAGGGAAGAAATATTTTTTTTAAAGAAAAGGGAAATTTCGATATAATTGAGGATATGGGATAAACTAAAAGGGAGATTCAAAAGCATAGCAATATACTATTCAAAACTAAGGATAAAGAAAATAAAAGTAGTAAAAGAAGCGTTAGGAAACCGAACAAAAACATGTAAAATACGGAGCATTAAGAAAAAACAATAAAGGAAAAACAAAATAAGATACAAGGGGAAGAATACAAGGGGAAGAATACAAAGGGAGGGTTATAAAAGCGGGAAAATTCACTAAACTATACAAAAATGCAGAAGGATTATATAAAAGAGAAGAGTTAAAAAGATTGAGCGGAGAAAACATTAGAATCACTGAAAATTGAAAAGGGAGGGGATAATAAAAGACTGAAAAAGGATAATTGAACACATACACATCTACTACAAAGAACTGTATATATCGCAAGACATAGATGACATACAAATAGAAGAATACATACAAGAGACAGAATGCGAGACGATATCTGCAGAACATATGAACATATGTGGGGATTTCGTCAAGCAAGAAGAATTTTTAAAAACAATAGGGAACCTAGAAAAAATAAATCACCAGAAAGAGATGGGCTCTCCGCGGAATTCTATAAACAAATTCAACGGAGAGCTATCACCGGTATTAGAATGGTTGTATAATAACATTGCAATAGGGAACAAGAAAATTACAAACAGCATGAGGGAAGGAATCATGACGTTAATATATAATGGGAAAGGAGATAGGAAGGAACTTAAAAACTGGAGGCCCATCTTCCTCCTTAATATAGATTACAAAATTATTAGCAAAATATTAGCGGAAAGGGTAAAGAAAGGATTAGATAAGATAATACACATTAATCAGACAAGTGGGGCAAACGGTAGGAATATACAAGATAACATACTGACATTTATGCCAGAACTAATTAATAACCTTTTGTTCAATGCATGAATTTGATGTTCATGTTTATTAAACACTAACTTTTAATACATTTTATGCTAGAACAAATTAATAACCCTATATTTTTGAATGCATGAATTTGATGTTCATGTTTATTCCACACTCACGTTTAATAAATGTATGCTAGAAGAAAATGAGAAACCTATTATTTTTGTAATGCATGAATTTGATGTTCATGTTTATTCCACACTCACTTTTAATAAATTTATGCTAGAACAAATTAATGACCCTATCTTTTAATGCATGAATTTAATGTTCATGTTGATTTCAAACTCACTTTTAATAAATTTATGCTAGAACAAATTTATAACCTTTTTTGTGCATGAATTTAATGTTCATGTTTATTCCACACTCACGTTTAATACATTTATGCTAGAACAAATTCATAACTTTATTTTTTTATGCATGAATTTGATGTTATGTTTATTCCACACTCGCTTAATAAATTTATTCTAGAGCAAATTAATAACCCTTTTTTTGTTAATTACTAGATTTGATGTTCATGTGTATAATGCAAATATTATGCAAGAACACATTTATAACCTTTTTTTATGCATGAATATGATGTTCATGTTTATTCCACACTCACTTTTAATTAATTTATGCTAGAAAAAAATTATAATCTTATCTTTTATGATTAAATTTGATGTTCATGTTTATTCCACACTCACTTTTAATAAATTTATGCTAGAAGAAATTAATAACCCTATATTTTTTAATTCGTGAATTTGATGTTCATGATAATTCCACACTCACTTTTAATTAATGTATGCTAGAACAAATTAATACCCATTTTTTTAATGCATGAATTTAATGTTCACGTTTATTCCAAACTCACTTTTAATTAATTTATGCTAGAACAAATTAATTACCCTATTTATTTTAACTAGTAAATTTTTATGTCCTGAAACGTATCTTATTTTGTGAATGTTCAAATATTGTTGCATTTAATAGATCCACAGCATAACGTGTACTCTTAAAAATAAAAGCATTTAATACAAAAAAACTGACATAAATTGATTTTTTTTTACAATGCCACATTGTGTTCTGTTTCAGAGAATAATTGTCTCCAAAATATTTTCTCTAAGTTGAATGAGTAACATAACACTCATTTTACAATTTTTTTTAAATGATACTTCAAAATATTTTAATGTGTCTTGAATTGGTTGAATGAGCAACATCTAAAATGTGCTTTTATATGACTAAACACCTCAATTTTGTTTTGTGAACAATTGGTCCCTTTACAAGACAATCTTGTATTTTACAAACCTAAGTGTGATGTGGCATAATTTATAAACAGCATGGTTATTGATTTTCAATAAAATAAGGAAATAATGATTTTGGTATGATAATAATTATACAATTAGATTAGGTTGCATTTATTTAAGAATTTAATGATATGTTTGTATATCATCATCAAGGCTTCATTGTTATAGCTTTGACATAAAATGTGCATTTTTGTGTTGTATAATATGCATCAATCATGCAACATATATGGCATATAAACATACCTTGTATATTTTAAAACAGTCCCCTTAAGTACTTTATACAGTGTATGCAGCTGTTTATAATATGGGATACATTACCAAAATATTAGTATCATTTCTTACATTATCTACCTGCCTGTTGAATATTATTTCTCTGTTCATCTGTGACATATATTTATTTTGTTAAAATGATCTTGCAATGGTAACTAGGTAGTCATGATATTAGTCAGGCTCACAGCAATAAGGTGCCTTGTTACACTATATGAATTTCACAATTATTTATCCTTATGTGACCATACATCTGTTTTGAAATTAAACTAATAACTATGTGCAACTTTATATTAGATATATCTGATGGTTTTGACCGAATACAGGATAAGCATAATATTATGATAATTATTATGTTTCCGGTTTTGGTTATCATTTCTTATTGTGGGTCATACTCATGACGATATTTACCAGGCTGTTTTGAAAATCAGCTACAAGCTAAACGAGGAGTCTGTCATCACAGGATCAAGTCTTCTCGATGTAATGAAAAGGAGTCATACTGATCAAATTTCATTAGCTGCAAACCTGGGTGCAGTGTGGAATATTTCAGTGTGGTTGGGAGACAGCATATGTCAAGTGCACAATGTAACGTTCCCACATCTGTACAGGTTAGAATCTTTATAGATGCAGTGTATACTTTGAAACACACATTATTAGTCACCTAAGAATAAATTATCATAAATATCAAAACCGTTTTATGGTGACAAAATGAGGCACAAAGTCTAGCCTGTTCAAAATTATGGGCTTACACAAAAAATTAAACATCGGTTTTAACTCAAACATTTTGTTGTCATTGTACTGATGTCACTAATGATGTTGAACACCCAGATTAAAGTTCTACAGTACTGTGTTATAGCGTTTGTCCTTTTGCTTCAAATTTATTTGCTTCACTGTACCTGAAATGACAAGAAAGTTTGTCAAACACATAAGAGTTAACACAACAAAGTAAGTATCCTCTTTTGGCTTATCCTGATGCTTCATTGAGAAAAATACATGTCCTACATCAGTATTGTTATTATTATCATCCTAGAAAATGATTTCTAAACTTGGTTTTTGACCCCTCATAATAAATTATATTTATACAGAAAATGAAACAGACCGATTCAAAGGATGCATAAAAGTTAAACCCCAGCAGTAGATCAAAACATGAACAGATTTTTATTTTTGCAGGTCTATCTCCCTTTCATTTTTAACTACAATCCAATCTGCACAAATATCACATATTTTGTTATTTGTATTATGATAAGTATCTAACAAGTAAGTTTAAAGCATGGGTAAAATTTGTTAATCGTACTATTGGACTACATTGTATCAGCTACTGATGTTTGTTATTAAGCATGCCAATTTGCTCAAATGGCTTTGGCAATAAATAACATACTTGTGTTTAGTTTATGTATCAAAGAGTAACCAGACCAAGCCCATACATAACTTTACATAACATTAAAATGCAGACTTAAGGAAAGAGTATTAACGTATTGAAACAATCTGCAAATTATGAACTGTGTGGAATAGCTAGTACCAAGGGGTTAGACATTAAATGTGTTATTTGTATCTGAATGATAGCATACTATAATCTATCAATCATCGTGTTGTCGGATAAATTATAGAGGCATACATTTTTTAGCACTGTAAAAAGAGTTTTCTTCTATCAAATATTGATGCTGCCTTTGCAAGAAACAGTAAATGCAATTTTATATATCAATGTTTTGTTTTTATATTCAGGATTTTTGCTGACCAAACTGGACATGTTACAGTACAATTCAATGAATTTTCCACTGATCTAACTTGGAGACCGGCCTGGGTTAAACCGCCACTTAAAATATTCAAGCTTGATGAGAGATCTCAGCATATTATTCCTGACGGACAACCATCAATTGTGGAACTCAATGATAGAACAAGATGTTTGGTTGAAATTAAAAAGGTTAGGATTGTTTGTCCTGAAAACTAACTTTCTGTTAAGAGATGACACAAATCGAAAATATTTAGAAAATTTGTTCATTTAAGTAAGCCATGTAAACAATTGTAGATCTTGGTTTCTTTTGCAGCAACTTGTAATTTCTGACACTTTTGTTATGTAGTTAAATTCGGCTTTAAAAAGATATTTTCTGGTAGCAGAATTCTAATAACATATACACAACATTCTTATCCTGTTGGTTATTAATTTCAAATTAATTTTAATTAAATATATTTGCTTGAGATTAATTGAAAAAGACAAAGCTGGCAGTAGTGTCAGAGGTAGATTAGGTGGAGTGGAGAGAGTTCTAAGAAAACCCTTTCCAAAAAAACGTGAAGTACCGGTATGTCTTCTATGTCTGCTTCAGACATATGAAGACGTTGAAAGTTATTCCACACTGTCACAGAAGGAGAAAAAATTGATTATAAATTAGATAAAGGGATCCCAGGCTAAGCAGGTTAGTTCTATAAGTCAAGAACCATTGGGGATGAAACATGGAACGAGCTATGTTTCTGTATCATTCACACATATGGTTTTCATTGCAATTTGGATAATAGCTTGTGTATTAAGGTCACATGGTAATATTTATGTTTGTTCAGTAAACATATATGCACAACATGTCATAGTTGTTTTGGTTTTATTTATTTTACAATGTTTGCTGATAATAACATGTAAGTCCAAATTTAAAAAAAATTCCAACTAAATTGCAATGAAATTTGAAAATTATGTTTTTATATTAATTTCTTCTATTGTGACACAAAAACAATCATTCAAGAGACTTGCTTAGTTTAGTTTAGTTTAGAATATATAAGATTCATTTAAAAATTACTGATCCAAATTTTTCAGGTATACACAAACCAACAAGCATCATGTGGACATCGAGCTGAATGTGCAGACATAATAAACTATAATAATGGGGGATATGTTCTGTAGCTTGCAGGTGAAAGTCATTGAAATCGGTCAGGTCATGGAAGTTTCGCAAGCTGAGCTTACACTTAGAATATACGGTAAAAAACAATTTAAGGTATCACTGACATCATTTAAACACCTGAGGACATCAGACAGTAATATTTTACCAGGTCACTTTGATCTTCCTTCTTCAAGAAGATTGCCGATAGCCATAACAAGACTTATTAAAAAGAGATATGTTTTGCTGAAGTAAAAGGTGTTTTATGAACAGAGAAATATTCCACAGGCAATGTTATTTAAAATATAGCAAGAAAGACGTTTCATTTTACACATGCGTCAGACCACTACTCGTTCTTAGGCTGCTTTATTTTCATGTGCATCTAATATTATTTAATTAAATTTGTCTAGACAATGTCCACCATTTCAGTCATATGTTTTTAAAAAATATTTAAACATTTGTTTTAATAGTTAGGTTTTCTCTAGATTTTATATTTATCCATCTTCTCTCTATCTATCTATCTATATATCTATATATCTATCTATATGTTAGTCTGTCACTTCCTATCCTTCTCCCCCTATCTCTGTCTCTATCTGTCTCTTTCTTGCTTTCTCTCGCTCTCTCTGTATATGCATATATATATATATATATATATATATATATATATATATATATATATATATATATATATGTGTGTGTGTGTGTGTGTGTGTGTGTGTGTGTTTCCTTTCCACCGCCAGTGTCAGTAGAAAAGTAAGTATTCAGACTGAGTTAACTCAATGCAATCAAATTATGCCGACAATATTCTTTATCATTAATTTCCTTTTGACACTTGTATTAACGAAATATTTTCAAGGTGATGCTGAAGATCATCTTAAACAAACTGAAACCATACGAGGAATAAAAAATTGCTGTTGAACAGGCAGGGTTATGGAAAGGATGACGCACAACATAACACATATGCAATCTCAGGGTTCTGTGTGAAAAGCACTCACAACGTCAACAAAATATATATCTTGTGTTGATATATATCAGGAACGGCCTCTCACAGCGTGTGGCATGTGTCATTGCGGGCCACAATGAATTATTTCAAAATGGGTCTACAGTTGAACAATACCATCAAACAGCTGCATGCCAAGGCTATCAGTGCAGTAATTGCTGAATGATCTGTGGGGAACTGGTTCCAGACAATAATTGGAGTACATCAAGGTTGCCTTCTGTCACAAACGCTTTTCAGCATATACTTAGAGCGTATCATGAACGACACCATGGAAAACCCCTGTGGGACAGTCAGTATTGGATGGCGTAACAACACCAACCTCCGCTTTACAGACGACATTGATTGGCTGGCAGGCAGAGCAAACGAGATTGCCACCTTTGTAAAGAATATGGATAAAACATCTTCAAGATTTGAGATGAAGATAGGCGGTGAGAAGACAAAACTGATGACAAATAGTACCAAACAAATCTCATCTGAGATTTAAGTCAGATGACAGAAACTGGAAACATTGAGTCAGTTTAAATATAGTGGTTCCATAATCGCCAAAGAGTGATGAAGAGCAGAAATGTTGTAACTAGCAGCACACATAATGGCAGATATGTCAAAGCTAAGATCCATCTGGAGAAACAAGACTAAAATAAAGCTATTGAGAGCTTTAGTCATCTCAGTCGTTTTGTATTCATATGAGTCCTGACAGCAGAATTACAACGAAGAAGCCTTGGAATGAGATGACACATAACCATGCTTGTCATCTCGTATATGGACCATATCAAAAATGAAGAAGTGCGTAGCACCATCAGGTTCAACGTAGTCCAATATGAAAACCTCCTGACCACCGTGAAAAAGAGAAAGTTGAAATGGCATGGCCATCTCACTAGAGCCAATATACTATCCACTGCCAATATATTATCCATCTCGTTCTTATTTAAGGCGTAATACTCGTAGCAGTGTTCATATTGAGACTTGGCATGTATATATGTAGAAGAAAGTCAGGATTGTCATGAGGTATATCAAAATAACGCAGACAGAAGAAAAGTTATAATATAAGCATATGTTACAAATATATTTTCATTTTGTATTTTGAATGTAGTCTCATTTTTGCTTTACATATTGCTTCATAATCAGCATGATATAATGAAATTTACATGTACTTTTAGCATAATAAAGATTTCAGGGTAAAACAATTTCCAGGTGTTCTAAAAATGCAAACTATCTTCACAGAAGTATTATGCGGAATTGAAATATGTTCATTTATTACACACATTTACCCAGACTAGATTCCTTATTTTACATAAGGAATAATGAAGCCTAATAAATCAAACATAGATTTTAGGCATTACAAATATAACAAGCGGACAGGCTGGAAATTTGTAACATTGTGGTATAATGCACACTGTATCATATTATAGCACCTTTTCCGTCTTGTACAACTCAAACCATGTATAACAATTCTTTGACATGGTATTTGTCTGGACTTGGTTATCAATAGTTTGGCATACTGCATACTGTAGTCTAGATCGTAAAACAGCAAACAGGTAAAGTCGTATGCATAGTCTCTGCTGTGATATTTTCAGATCATATCTCATCTTAATATAGGAAGGGAGAATACACTTCTGATTATTTATCTCGTGCATGTTGTTAGCATAGTAGTAAGGAACAAAAGTTTACATTATGATTAAATTTCACTTTTTGATTGTAAATGTTGGTTTTCCTTTTTTCAAGCATAAGAATGTTTGGAATATTTAACAATGTATTCTTGACTTGTATGCTTGCTAATATAAATTATCAGAGTTCATTGGTAGCTGTGTACTCTACAAGCATGCTTAACAGCCTTGCCTATGATATATATTGTGATGGAGTTTGACATAATGGGTATATATATATATATATATATATATATATATATATATATATATATATATATATATATATATATATATATATATATATATATGTATATATTTGCCAATTACACAGTTGTAAAGGGACAGGTGAAGCTAGTTAAATTGTATATTAACCCTATGTTTGTGGACCAGCAATGATTGGTTACAATTACGTCACGTGACTAGTTCACAAAGAATATGAATAGTAGCGAAATTCAAAAATCGACTGATAGTTGTCAACATTAACGCCTCTATCTTCATATCACCATCAACTAAAACAATACTGTGTTAACGTAGTTATTATTACAGATTTATTGATTGATATTAAGAAAGGTATACATACTTATAAAAACAAACAACAGATAAGTAAATTAATTTTAATTTCTTTATTCTCATCGATATACTGGAAATACAAGTATATAATACAACAACGTGACTCAATTCAATTCAAGAAATTAAATTCACTCCTATTGATTCAGGCTTAATTTACAACTAATGCTGGGCCATATTAATTAGCAACTATCTCCAGCCACACTAATAATTTATAGCAAAGATTCTAAGTACGATCTCTTTTGGTCGTTCATTTCTTGCTGAATAAATATGTTCAGGATATGATGGTCAGCATAGTATAGCATTTGTGTATTGCATATGTCACACGCAAACGAATACATACATTCAAACGTGTTCGATGGGTGATGCGCCTATATTTCTGGAACAGCATTACATTATCTTGCAAACGTACACTGTAGTAGCTATTACCAATTGCAGATACAAAGTGTCATAACAGTCTTTAAATTGAACAATAATGTAATGTTATTATAAAACATTTCAATCACAAGCAAAGAGATTTATGTAATTAAACACACAGACGCACACACACAAACACACACACACACACACACACATATATATGTGTATGTATATATATATATATATATATATATATATATATATATATATATATATATATATATATATATATATATATATATATATATATATATATATATATCAATAATATAGCAATAAATATACATTTTTATGTTGCACACGATATAACCACTTCTAAAAAATACACCTCTTTTAATTATACTACATCTGCTAAATAAATAATGAAATTATATTAAAATAAACGATTTATCCAAATTATGTAACACAAGATAGTCTCTCTTATATACAATAATGCATTCAGAAATGGCTTTTGAATGATAAATGTTGGCCATAATTGTGTTTGTTTTAGTAAATCATAGTTAAGTTGGGTAAATGATTTAATATAAGAAGCAGAGGAAAACTTCACATCTAAATGGAGTTCAAACATACAACACGTTATGTATGTATATATATATATATATATATATATATATATATATATATATATATATATATATATATATATATATATATATATATATATATATATATATATAGTGACATTTTAATGCCTACAAACAAGCAATGGAAGTTATTGTAGCAAACCTGGATTAGAAGATCGAGTTTGACTGGTCAAATGCTACAATCTGAGGCAGAAAACTGAATAATAATTAGTCAACTAATATGAAGTCATGCTGACTATTCTCAAACCCAAAAATACAAGCTGGTTATCTTCTGACTAGCATTTTTTGAAAATTAACACAATCAAACAACTAATTAATACATAAACACAGCCAAACCCCTAATCATTAATGTAATACAATAAAACGAAAACTTTTTGATTAACACAAACAAATCCCTAGTGTGCTGTATAACTCAAACAAACCACTAATTAATAATGTAATACAATAAAATGAATACTCTTTAATTAACACAATCAAAGCAAATGTGTGCTCTATAACTCAACCAATGCACTAATTATTAATGTAATACAATAAAATGA